>NW_027019317.1:7267386-7738203 GCF_013076305.1 Rhopilema esculentum
ATCAAATTCCTTTTGAAAGAAAACTTTACATCTGGGTTGTTTTCGTGAAATTTTTACCTAAAAGCAATGTTATCTGGTCTATAAGGCAACCATCAAGCCTAGGATTACAGGGTAATGGTGAATTTCTAAACAGCAAATAGTGAATATTTGTGTATATTGAATTATTTTCAGGATAGGATTTGGGATTTGGAATGTGGACTTACTTGACATTTCTTGTAAGGGTTGGTGGGTTCATCCTCATGAATTCTTCCACCTGTGAAAAAACTGTAAGCCATAGAATGCCCTAGACACAACCATCAAAATGGAAGAGAAACTTTAAAATGTACTTTTCACTTACTTCCAAAAGAATGCCTTTTTAGGACAGTGTTAAATCTATCAGGACAATTTATATTTTGTCAAGATGACTTTTAAAAGGCCCCCAGCCAACTGTTCAGAGTTAACATTAGGCTTTGCAGAGTGTTTATGATCAAGAAAACATATTGAGAATTAGCCGATGGAATATGTAACAATAGGTCTTTTGTGTAATCCAACCAATTAGAAATTTAAATGGCCATCAAAATGCATCATGACAAAGTGCCTTCAAATGGACAAGATTTCTGAGAAAAAGTGATCATCAATTTTAAAAAACTTCACCTTTTTTCTATTTGGTTTGAACAAATTCAGTCTTGCTTCAAGAGCTTCTCTGAAAGAAATTCCTTCTCCCATTGCCTTTGCTGTCCTTTGAAAGATTCATAGAATTATCATAATTATTAAATTTTTTAGTAACAAAAATCTTTATCAAAAAGGTGAAACTGCTAAAAATTTAAAGGAGAGTGGTCTATTTTTCAGAAGTTAATGTTCCTTGAAGCCATCATCTAAAAATTATAATTGGAAAAATATATATATGCCAAAATTACTAATATTACAAGAAAAATATGAAAAACAAAATCTTCGAAATTGAAAGAGAGCCGACACAAAAGTAAGACCAATATTTGAATAAAAAAAATTTACCACTTAGCAACTTCCTCCCCACAGCCACAGAACTTTGCTAAGTCATCCAGACCCTCTCCAGTAATTACTGTGCTATCAACATCCAAACAGACAGCATCTGCATTTCTCCAGATTTTATGACAGTCCTCTAATTTAAGGCTAGGCTTCATCTAAAAACAAGAAAAGAAACCGTATGTCAGGTTTTAGCAATTTCAAGCATACCTGTCCAGAAATTGAAAGTTTCTTGGAATTTCTGAATAATAGAAAATTTTGTTGTTAAACTGATGAACATGAACATGATTTTGTATGCACTGACCCATTCGTTGGCAATTGGTTAGACTGTACCATAGACCTATTGTTATGTACACTGCAGAAACTATTGCAAACTCTGAATGGTTGACTGGTAGGACATAGTTTCTTTAAGGAGTGAGGGTGAAAATTGTAATAGTTGGCTTAAAGCTGGTTAAGGGATTTTTAGCCTAAATTATTTTCGTCCAAGAATAGTTCGTTTCACTGATGATAGGTCTGGATGTTTTGCAATTTTATATATTTGAGTCAGAAGTCCTTTCAATTGCAGAAAATTCAAGGATTTGAGATATTTAGCATATGTTAAGTATGTGCATACTTAGCCGTATTTGCTACACAAGTCCTTTAAAAATTCTTTTGGATTAAAGGAAATTTTATAAATTGAAATCCTTGTTATGTGGAGCTCAAAACAAGCTGTAGTCCATTTTTTTTGATTAACCTATATATGGTATTTCGCAAAAAGATGCTCATGGATTCACACAGAAACGTGAAATCTAAAAAAAGTTTCTGCAAACTTAATTTCCTTATACTTTCACGCCATTATTTGCTCTTACTTTGTCATCATTAAGAGTGTATATGATAATCCATTTCATTGTTTATACATTTTCAGTCAATTGAAGGTTTTTTGAAGTACAGGACCTTCAATCCATGCCGCTCGCATGGATTCAAGTCTGCAGAAAGCAATTAGCTGAAGTATCCAAAAATCTACTAAAAACCGAATCTAATTTATGCACAGGCATCAGTCACATAGTCTGAAACCTAGCCTGAGGATTATTATGTTGATTTTGGAGAAACCTTATCAGATTAATGCAGTAGCACCTTTACTCCTTTATTTGCAAAAATTGCCACATTTCAGGCTCTACTTGGCCAGTTCTTTCTTGGCCAGTTACAAACTTGAGTGTGCTAAATTTATGTATGATATTAACAAAAGTATAGCCAAAACTTCTATCAGTAAACTCTTCAAAAAAGCCAAAAATACTCATAATTACAAAACAAGATATGCTAGCTCAGGAAATTTTATTAAACCAAGTTTTAGAACAGAATTTGGTAAAAATTTCATAAAAAATGTTGGTGTAGATGTTTGGAACTCCATTCCACAAGACATCAGACAATCAGGATCAAAAACAACTTTTGCTAAAGCCTTAAACAAATTTATGATTTCAATATACTAGTACCCCCTTCCACTACATATACTATATTATTGGCACACAAAGAAAAACAAGCACTCTAACAAAGTTTAAAAGCATTCCACCACCTTTTTTATCCCCTTTTTAATTTTTCCCCCCTTTCCCACAAACAAATAGATTAGAGTAACGTTTCAACTATCATATTCGAAACCAACTTTTTTATTTTTCAAAATTTTTGTTCAAAGTTTAAAAAAATGTTATTGTTGTTTATTAATATTGTGTATTGATTTATAATTACTTCAGGCAAAATTCACGTAAGATGGCACATGGCTCGAAAGCCCCTATGGGTTAATTCCATGTGTCATTCAGCTATAACTTCATAGATACAAAAAATTATTTTAAATATCTTAACCTTGTATGTATTGAAGTATAACTGGAATAGTATCTTGATAAATTGTTTGACTAGATCAGTGGCACCCTTGCAATAAAGTAAAAACGAATTTTCAAACCTTCAGAATTTCTTTCTGTATCTGAATTGAGAAACTATAAAACAATGACCTTAGTACCATCGAACCACGCAGCAAAGGCCACGATAGCCAGGAAAAGTATTTAAAATGGTTCTCGTGGCTATGTGGTTGTGGTTGCTGTTGAAAAGGAAGTCTTTTCAAATTGCCTCGTTTTCTTGCAGCGGTAAATTTCGATTTTTATTGGATGTTATATACATAAAGTATGCATATAAATGATTATAGGCGACACGAGGTATTGTTATTTCATTTGATTTTTTTGTTGATGGATAACAAATGTGAAGGCACAGAAAATATTTCCAGGATTCCAGACATTTTTTGACAACATCTCCAGTTTACTTCGGCGTTGAGCGTAGCTACAGAGAAAATACGGGCAGGAACGGATGGCAGGGGCTGGTGGCTGCACCCCTAGATTAAAAATTCCCAAACGTTTTAAGAAATTGAAATATTTTGCCTTCTTTTCTTGTATTTCCTTAATTTGGCTTGTCTGTTCTCACCCTATAATCAACATGGGTCATGTTAGACTTGTTCTACTTAACGTGTGTCTTTCTATTGACCTTCTGTTGTATAATCAAACACAATTGCAACATGTTAACTTGTATTCAAATTTCATCTTGCTCTGCATAAAAAAATTTCACAGTGTTAATACAAACATCTTTAGTCGACTCTTTAGTCAACATTTCTTCAATCTCTTGCATTATCCAGTGATTTATTCACGAGAGAAAATTTCTAAGACTTGAAATCTTTTTCCTTGCTACAAAATCTTCGTAAACTGTTCTTGATATTAAATTTACCAAGATTTCATTAAACTTTCATTTTCGTTGCTTTCCTTTTACGTAAGCTATCATTTACTTTAATTCTACTTATCTGATGATTTATAAGCTACTATTGAATGGTAAAATTGCTGTAACGAAGAATAATTAAATTCTTTAAAAAAAATTTGCTAAAATCTTTCGATGTATACAAGATAGAATCAAACAGGACATTTTCAATAACAAAGCATGCTTTAAAGAAATTATAGAGTTCTCAAATGTGACGTCACAGAAACTATTTTTAGAATTTTCGAATTTTGACCACATAACATGAAAGAACGTCATAAAATAGTCCCGTGTATGCAAAATCAGTTTAATGTGTCAAAAATCGAGTGAGCTATGGCAAATAGAAGATTTGAAGTTTGCTAACGGAGTACTGTTACTTTGGCTCAGTTCATCAAGTTATGAACTGAGACCAAATTACAGAGGTTTGATGGGGCCAGTGCTTGTGCTCAACTGGTCATTTCTTGGCCAATTCGTAATACCTTTAACTGATTTTGCAGATTCAGAGGTATTTCGTGATGCTCTTCAGGTTACGAGTAAAAATTTCAAAAATTTTTAAAAATAGATTTTTGTGACGTCATCACTTGACAACTCTATTCTAGAAACTTTCGTTACTTTAAAGAAGTGCAAAGTTGGATTTTACTGGGGAAACCTTGTGTCAACTCAATACATGTTTTAGTGAAGACTTCCGCAAGGTGGAAAAGTTATTCATTTTCAGGCTTGCAGGAAAGATAACTCAGATCCCACAGTTTCTGTACATTTCAATACAAATAGGCCAATTTTCAACAGACATAAAATCCCTGTACTGTGTATTGCACTGCAACACATTTTGCAATGCAAGAAAACTTGAGAGATACATCATCTTAAACTTGGTACTTATTTCAGTTTAACTCACTTCATTCTTTACATTTTTGCACATTTTAATCAATAACAAAACAAATTGCACTAAACAGAATTAGGAATACTTTTAATTAACTTTGCAAAGAAAGGAGACTTCACAGGGAAAAGATTTGTGCATACAATAATGAATTTAAGGAGGAGCTTTTCAAAAAAGTTTGCAATCAAAGGGGCTGAGAAATGACCCGACTTGGCAAATGTCTGGCAAATTTAAAAAAATTCCAATCATTGCCTGCATTTGATATCATTGTTCATTTTTATGCAAATAAATTTATCTATGCTATGGCCAAAATCATTCCAGTTGCCAGTAAAAGAGCATAAAATGCCAAACAAATTTCCTTTGTCAGAGACTCTTTTAGGCTGTTACGTAAAGCTTTTGCAGAAGTTTCACTTAGAATTTGAAAAGCTTGCAAGTTGAGTGCTATTTCTTTCTTTCTGCTGCTCTAAATAGCAGTCAACCGGTATATTATAGGACTCTGATTTCTAAGAAACTTCCCGGTAGAGAACCGTGCTTAAGGTGTTTGTGGAGCTGGTGCCAAGATGCAAAGCTGTTGTTCCAATCAAAGCAGCTTCTTTGTTCTCTCTTCTCTGAATAGAATTACCTTTCAAGTTGCAAAATCAAAGACTTGTTTGTTCCGTGATTCGGATTTTGCTTCAAGGAAACTGCAGAAACAAGACTGAGATATTCACTTAAAAAGCTTTCAAGATGCCAAGCATTTGATCCGCTTAACGATATATAGGAAATTATCTTTCACGAAGATATGGGAGAGTAGATTGTTTCTGGTTGAAAATACTGGTATGACCTAGCAGTGCAAGTTGTTTTTTGCAAAAAAGAATTTCAATTTTATTCCTATGACTTAGAATGCAAATCCGATGACTAATCCTCACCACGTGATTTAAATAAGATTTTCTTCAAATCTAATCATACATCATGGATTGAGCAGATCATTGCAGTTGCATTGCATACACAATTACAGTCGCAGTACATGTAGCGTGCAGTGACGATGTCATTTTTAAATGTTTATGCTGCCTATTTTCTGTAGAAATCTCTGTACATTCCATTGCTATTATCCACTGTTTTATATATAAAGGTTTTGCCTATCTCGACTTCATAAAATTGCAACGCTAATTAGTGAATGTGAGGTTATTGTTTTGATACTCGAGTACGGTGCAGTGTACAAAATTAACACTGTTGACTAACACGAACATTCAGATTAGTACCAGCAATCATAAATCGTTATTTAGCTTGGTTAGATTAGCAACATATGGTTATAGTGGCTGTTTTCTTGCGATCCAAGTTTCTAGCTAAGAAATAAACGACGTTATGAATAACAGCACAATTATCATTTGCTTTGGTGTGTAGCATAGGATGGCTCAAAGTTGCCACAATTTGAAACTGTTCTGCTCTATACCCCAAATCCTACAGTGCTCTACCTAAATGGCCTCGAGAACTTCGTGACAGACCAGCATAACCGTAATTTTTTAATTGTGGATTGTTACAATTAAGTTTTGAATCTTATGAAAGGTCCTGGCATGTCAAAAAATATAAACCCTCAACCAAAGTTTGGCTGCCTCTGTTGCTAGATTGCTTCAAGGTTGCCATTTTTTTAAAAAAGAAGATAGGAATTAAAAAATGTGAAATGCTACCTCACTTTTAAGACAGTTTTTATGTAAGATCATCTCTGATATGCATGCTGTTTAAGACAATTTGACTTCATTTTTTTGAAAATTTCCCAAACATTGCAGTTACTTAATTTAAGATTTATTATCTTTTTGGTAATTTGCACATTACAAACATTTGGCAACACAAAAGTTTAAACGGAGTTTAAACGTAGAATAACGTCCGAAGATAAGCAAAATGTTGTGTCCACATGCAGATTGAAAGCAACGAAGATGGTGCGTTTGATTGGTTTCTTGTATTTGACCAATCAGTGACCGCTAATTGGCCAATCAGTGTTCCAAGGGAAGAGTGAACACTTGGATAGACACCTAAGAGAGAAAACCACTTTTCCGCATCTGGTTATAAATTCTCTGCTTACCTTTGGTATAGACTATGCCTTTGGTCATAATCGAGCATTTATATTATCGAGGAGTGTCGGGCAAAAATATTTTTGTGTGCTATGTTTCCGCATTTCCATGCCATCTCCAAATTTTTTCGATTATTGGAAAGAGGGGCAACATGATTCAGCTTCTAAATCCTACATTCTAAATCCACACAAGAGGAACTACATTCATACACTCTTCAGGGTGCCCAGTAAAGTCCAATGCGATATAATTAAGTATTTGCATCCTAGGGATCGAGAGAATGCCATCAGCAATAGGTTATTTTATAAAGAGAAATCATTTAAGCTGCGGTGGAATAGAAAATTCCTCTCTACCCAGGATGCCATTGTCCCAAACTTTGGAGCGTCTGAACGGCCTTAGTTAGTGCCGTTTGCTATGTATCTAGCTTTGTAGACAGTTTTTGAACCATGTAATCGTTGCCAATGTAAACAGATTCGCTTAGGAGCCATGAATATTGCGAACGAGTACATTGCGCGGGAGATGTTGGGTGACCGCATCCTATTGTAGTTAATGCTATTTCATAGCTTATTGCAACTGCATAAAGAACTTCATAACATTGTTACAATTGACCTTGATATCGACAACTCATTCGTGACGACTATTATCTTTCTAACTGGAAGTCAAGGGGGGTTGCCTATAATCACTTGGTCCGTCTCAAACGTGCGATGTGGTGGACTGTAAGAAGTTGCCAAAGTGGACTGGATTTCCCAGGAGTGATAGGTATGAAGGTATGGTTCTCTTTGATCTTGAGAAAGCTCAAATTCTTGTGATTGGAGCTTTGCTCCTCAAGAATCCGTTAGCACTAACAACAAGAACGAATTTTCTCGTACATACTTCTGATAATCGGCCGATGTCGATCAACGAATATTCGAAATAGTTCACTTGAAATTCACGAAAGTTAAACGAAATGTTCAAATGTGTTATAATGGCAGTTTTGTAAGCTTTGGTTATAAATCAAATAGGGAACGCAATGAACGAAGCAACGGCCAAAATATTTTCACTTCGGTGGCTTCGTTGTGGTTTAAAATTCAGTCATCCGTACGGACAAGACTGGCTCAATTTATTTTTCTCTTGATAAAAACAGCATCCCTGTAAAGACCCATTTCAAGCTTATAGGAAAACATTGTTTGAAAGAAAACTTGCTGTTCGACAGCAGTACTTTAGAATTCCAGCGAAACAAGATGCATACAATTAGGATCAAGGAAAGCTGTATCAACATTAGCAATTTCCTGATGTGACATAAATGTCACATTTTGCCTTTAGTCTCTAGTCTCTTTATGAAATCATTTGAAATACTTATGATAAAGCATGATATTATAAGTAAAGGCTTCATTTAGAATTCTAAGGATTAAACCTGACTTCATCTGATAAGACAAGAGGCGACTTCAGATGAAAGTTTGGAAACCAGGGAGCTGTGAAAAGACATCTTTCGTTGCCTGTTTATCCAACAATACAGCTAAATACATAAAATCTATGCTATCTAAAAATTAAAAAGCAAAGAATATGCATTCATGATATAAACTACAAGTTTCAAATATGTCTTTTAAGGGACTTTGTTCTTTTATCGTTATTCAAATTAAACGCAGGCAACATAACTTGATGCTTTATACTTTGTTAATTTTGCATTCTTTGTTTTGATGCTGATTTTCAATACTTAAAAGCAATCACTAGACTCGCTGTAAATTGAGGAAAAAATTCATACATTTGCTGAAAGAATTTGCAAGTTTCAGAATCTACTAAAAAGCGTTGAGAAACTGCATGAAAGCATTCTAGCTTCCAAGCTTCCAAGATAAAAAATTTCCAAGAAATATTTTTTTGGTTTATGAGTTTACTACATCCAATTTTCTACAATTTTCTAATTTTCATTTATTTAAAATTTTCTATTTGCATGGGTTGTTTGCCAAACAGCTGACTTTCATATGTGAACATATTTCAGGGTATGGTTTGTCTTAGAATTCTAAAGTTATCTCCAGCAATGCGTTTTATTTTGCTATTATATGGTTCCAATTATTTCTGATTCATTAGGTGCCAATCGTTGTTTTCATAGAGATTTTCTTTGCAAATTGAACTGAATTGTACTCTTACTGAAACAGCGCAGGAGAACGAGTGTCTTACTTAACGAGGCAATTGACAACTCATTGTATCGAAGAAAACAATTTCAATCCACAAATCTGTTGATAAGTTTATATTGTGTTTTGCTATCAAGATTAGAATGCCCCTTTGCTTTAGAATCAACTGTAAACATTTGCTCTGTTTGCGTAGCGAGTAGAGGTTTCTTCTTTCTCGCAAAATGTTGCAAGATCTTTACCTGATGAGGAAGCGGTGCAATAGAAGGCCCGCCACTCTAACTCAACACAAACAGGACCCTTTTTACAAATTAACTAGGGGGCAATTGTCCCTCCAGTCCCACCCCAGTGACTTTCCCTTTAATTAAAAGATAGGTTTTTGTCCTGATCTTTATAGAAACAATTATATGCCCCTCAGCTTATCTCTGTTCGAAAGGCTATGGACTCAAATCAAAGTACTTGATAACAAGTTTTCTAATCAAGGACCCTAGTCTCCTAATTTATTAAATTTATTACCAAAAAAAAGAATGGAGACAAAAAGTCAATTTTTCGTATAGCATTGAATAACTTGTGTCTATAAAAATTTTTTAAAGATTTAGACTAGAACTGCTACTACGCTCGATGTCCACAAATCTTCTCTTCCATTTGAACTTTGAACGACATAAAATGATTAGCGGTAACAAAAAATGACTTTATTCGAAAACAACCTGTATTTGACTGAATTTATAACGATTTGACACATGACAAGAAGAACACACGCTAATGGTAGATATAATATAACTATTTAAAACCACGTAGAAATTATTGATAACTGATTATAACGTGTACCGTTGATGTACCGAAATCTGAACTTTTAACTCCAAAAACTCTCATTTAGCTGCGTAGCAGAAGCTGCGTAGCAGAAGCTGCGAAGGCAGGACCTATGTTTGACTTGGCAAAACTAGTTGCTTAAAAAGAGCAATCTCTAAATGCTACTCATCTAGAACAAAGACAAATTGTTTCCTTTTCCGAGTTTTCTGAACAAAGTTTAAATTTTTGCATGCATTGATAACGCATGATCTGAAAACACTGGGGAAAAGACCAGTTTATCTTTCAATGTCTTCGATCCCTGTGTCAACACACTAAATTCTGTTTTTTGCCCCCATATAAGCCAAAGTAAGAATTAAGGGACCTGGTACTGGCTGATTCCTAGGTGTGTTGTCTACAGAAAACTGCGTGGGTGCAAAAAAGGGCATTTGAATTTTCAATCTTCCCCGATTTGATTCAATCCTCTCCTTCATTCAATTTTCGCAAGGTTCTGCGCATCTAGCTTGATATAAATATGGTTTGTTTACATTTCGTTGAAGCAAATCAAAATTGAAAGATGTAAAAATAAAAAATAGCAAAAAAGAGTTTTATACAGGGCCTATCATTTGAAGTAATTATTTACTCTTTAATATTTGATGTATAGACCGAAATAGTTCTTCATCTACTGCAGCACAACATAACTACCGATTATAATTAGAGTATGACCAATATGATTAGTAGGGATGATGAAAATATAAAAAAGATAAGATGGGCTTGTTTTTCTTCCTTTACATAAGGTAACTACTGTAAGTAATTATGAGTATTTGTGAAAAGAAAAAGTTGCATCTTCTGCAATCTGAGACTCGTCATATGCTTTATCAAAGGTAAATTGGGGACGTGTTGAATCGTTAGATATAGTTTAGTTAAATTTGTCATTCCTTAGCATTTTTGGCAGTTGCTTAAATTCAGTGCAATTATTTTCGCTTTTATGTCTATATTATGATAATAAAAATCTAGGTTCTCTGTAGTCATGTCAGCTAGCTGCGAACAAAGTATTTTACTTGAAAACAAACATCGCAAAACATGGCTTTGTTACTTTCCCTTTTACAATGTTGTAAACAATTAAAGAAGCTTAAATATAATTTCATAAGGTCTGTATACTATTGTAAACAATAGAAATTAAATTTATGCTTATTCAATTGTCGGAGGCTCATACATTATTGTACTTGGAAGACTTCTAATTCACAGCAATAAATTCTACACACTGTGATTAAGTGAATGGGATATCCGGACAAGGCATTCAGTAAAACAACCAGGTCTAATTGAATTCAAAACAATGCAATGTTATTTACAATCATTATCATCGTTGTCTAATGACAAAGTTTTGTTTTCATGCCAACAGAAACTTGACACGAGAAGTGGAATCATAAAGAAAGAAGTGCGAGTAGTGTCAAGGACTAGGTAAGTTTATCGTTTGATGATGTTTGTTTTCTTTTATCCAATCTGTCTAATTCACCTTTGTGTACGTAGTAGACATAAACTTTATGGTTTTGGTTATTCATTCTACATGCCTTTTGGACAGAGAAGGCAAGGGAGCTTTCATTGTCACCTAGAGAAACTTTCTTAATTTTGATATTTTGCAATAGAAACGTCAACACAGGTCTCTGTACTGGCATCACTGTTTCAAAATGCAAATAAAATGAAGCAACAACTCAGCCTGAATAGTAGCTGTTCCTGCAACGTAGGAAACTTGAGTAAAAACGTGACTGGAAGGAGAACTTTAGAACCTGTGTATTTTTCTCCATTTGAGCATCTTTGTCTTGATGGGGTTTTAGGCTTATAGCCCCTGAAGGGCTTATACTGGAAAAAGCCTGACATTTTAAATCTATTTACCCAACTGTCAAAGTTCTACGGAAAGTTTTGTGCAAAGACTTTTAGCAAAGAAAGAATGTTTATACAATTTAAGGATTGGAAAAACTGTAAAAGAAAACGTTATGTGGAACTAAGAGAAACAAAGTAGCTGACATTGTTAGAAATATCAAAAACTTACCAATGTAGGTATCTAATAGCAATTTTTCAGATTCTAAACTGGGCTTTGATTATACAATATAAGACATAGATACATGTTTATATGACGAAAAGAGCTAAATAAATCAAATACTGCAGAGCCATAAACTAGCAACAGAGCCAAATAGCAAGTATACAAGTAATCAAGCCGCCTTTGGCCTCTTTAGTTTGGAGCGTTTCGGAAAAAACAACAATGCCATTGATGAGACGTTGTTTTTCTTTTCATTGTCTGAAAGGCACTTTTTAGTGGCTATTCAGGTCTTGAATTATTTGCTACTGGAAATCATTAAATATTTAATGATTGAAGCCCATTTATATGTACTGGCAAAACCACTCCTTAGGTGAATCAAACCTCTATAAATGTTTCAAAGAGAAGCGATTGATGAAAGGTGTAATTGGACTTTTGATACTCAAAAAGTAGAGAAAACGAAAAAACCCAGTTGGCCCTATCAAATCTTACGTTCTTACCTTATCTTACAAAGCTTACATTTGTTTCGCAAAACTGTTATATTTGCACATAGTTTCACTGTGACAATAATACACAGGCGACAAAAAATTAAGCCCAAATGATGTTGTCCAAATGAAAAGTTGTCTGCAGCGGTAAATCTTCCACGTATCTGCGTCACTCAGCAGCACTTTTAAAGACTTTGACGTCACTTTTTATTAGACAGTTTGAAACCATCAATATATGTACTTACTGTTTTGGGTCAGGTTTGCTTAGTTTGTATATAAAACCCATTTATTCAAGACTCTGATTCAGACAGAAGCTCTCTTCAAGATATACGATGGTCAAACAGAGCTATAGTTACTGATTCGGTTTTTCTATTTCAAAATTCTATTTTCTTTCAAGATTAAGGGACAAATATCACTTCAATCTATGATAACAAACTAAACATCTCTGGATTCTCTTTCTGGAAACACTGTATGCATTCTCGTGTAAACTGCAGGAAGTAGAGTGAGAATAGAGCTGCTCTGCAAGATTCAGAGGAGACTTTTTCTAACGTACTGTCAACGGATTTTGTGGCGTGACAAAATTTAAAAGTTTCTTTGGAAAAAGCAACATTTTTTACTATTCTAAGGTTTTGCTAAGGCACTTTTCATGTAGTGAAACTATGTACCCTATTATGGATCGAAATAGGCCAGAGGCGCAAGCACATGACTATAAAGGTTGTCCAATCAGTGCTGCCTGCCTATTTCAACCAGAACTGGCTTTATATATTTCTAAGCTTAGAGTTCACGTTCAGTATTCAGACGTTTTAAACTCTAGATAGTGTTAAATAAAAAATTCAGTATCCTTCAGTATTTTTGCTTTTCTAAGGCCTTCTTGTTCTCTGCCTTTAATCGAAATATTCTGTGCCTTGGTTTTGCTACTGCTGGTAATATTTGCTTTCCTCTTTTTTCTATTAAATTCTCAACTTTTTAAATGCATACGCTGTCACAACTTCTACCGTCACCCTTTCCCTAGCAACAACTCCCACCAAAGCAAAGGCGTATTGGATTGGCGTGTGTCCTATGCCCTCCCCCACACCTTTTATTCGATTTCATCAGCTGTTTACTGGTTGCAAGCCGAAGCAATATAACATTAGTTAACTTTGATCGAATTGCTCTTTTTACGATCGCTTTGGATTTTATGATCATCGTGATTGCACCAATTAACGTTATATGAAATAATGGCAACCTCTTCTCCCATCCGGGTTTGTATGAAATTAAGTCTTTGAAAGGTGGTAGGAACAGGATAAACTTTAAGTCGGAAATAAAAAACCAAGAGACAGTTAAGGTTTCTTTGATCTCAAAGGGTTATTATTTGCAGTCCATGCATTAACTGTTTCATAGTGTCAGTAAAGTGCGCTACAAGGTTAATAAGATTTCCTCTTGGCTATTCAGCCTCGTTCCTATTCTATATTTCTCTTGTACTTAGACGGTTTATTAATCAAGCTTATTTCCTGAGAAGCTTTTTAGAAGCCTCCAAGAATTGTCCACTGTAACTTGATTGAGTCTGCAGTTTGCGTTCAGAACATCTTCGCTACAAATTGACGCATGCAGTGGACGTTTATCTTTTATAGATTTTTATCAGGAGTAATAGAAGTTTTGTTCTAAGTGCTTGTTTCCAAGGCCATTGTGCGTTCTTTCCACGTGTGACGAAGCGATCTGAATCCAGCAATATAAACTAATGACACACGCTGTGTACAGTTTTCTATCCCATCAACCCTCTTCTACTTGACTATTTAACTCTTACAAAACTTTTATTAATCACTGCTTCGTTAAACATCTCAGTTATCACTTTCTCTCGTGTTTCCTTCCCGTTCTCTATTAACACGTGACTAAGTAACTAGGTTTCAGCTCTCTCATATCTCCACCCACGCGAGAGCGAATCCATCAGGATTTGCTATGCGTTTTGGTTTGGATTCTAAACAAAAATAAAATTCTATTTGGTACTGGTAAATGTCAAAAACTGGAGACACAACAGTTTCATTAAACTGAAACAAGCCTGTGCTGGAATTGAACCAACCAGAATGTCTGGAAATATAAGACTATGTGTTGGCCATCTTCATGTCATATACTCTCTCTTCGCACAATTCCCAACGACTCTTCTTTTTTCACCTGCAAGAGTGTTTATTCACGTCCTAGGTGCTAAAGTTGTTGTAGAATAAGTTTCAATAATTTAAGTTTTCATTTTTAGGATACAAGACTGTAGAAATTGGCCTTAAACTTCGAGAATTAAAATATCTAATACCGCTCTACAGGCTTTAGGAACTTCGCTCGTTGATTATAGCCGATTACAGTCGCAAACTGGTGCTTAGCCAAAAAGTTAGACAATAGACTTTTCAGATCATTACAGAAGCTACGCGGCTGCTTTTCGTTCAAAACAGCAAAGGGATTTGAAGGCTGATGGCATACAAATTTCTCCAGCCATTCATCTCTTTTTCTTTGCAAACCCATTGTTCTAACTGTCAATAGAAAGCTAGCGATGTCTAATGAGTGATAATCGATGATAACAAGAGTAGATCTGAATACAGACTCATTTAATCAGAATCATATTTTATAGAGAAGGGAAATGTTGATTACAATTTCTATCGTCATATACAGATTTGAATCTTCTTGTACACTGCAATGATAGCAAAAGCGTTGCCTTAGATTCTCTTCTGCGCACCTGCGAGGCTTCTTATCAGCGCTTTTGCGGCTGTGCGATTCCGTCAGATTAAAAATTTGTTTACTTTATGCAGCGTAACCCCCCCGATGGGCAGCCTTCAATGAAATGGTTTTGGAATCCGGCCGTTTTTCGAATCCGTCGTTGTCTGCTAAACATTGGTGTTGAGAATACAGTAATGGTTACGTTGTTATTTCAACCCAGATACGACGATAAGTTTAGCTAGACATAAATCGAAGGAAGTCTAAAGTTACCAATGTGTTGAAGCTATGGCTTGTCCATACGCTGATTGGTAAGTAATGATACAGCATTTTGCATTGGATCTTGAATAAATCGCCGCACTGACTGCTACCAGCTTTTCGTATTTTATGATGTTTTGTCGACGCAAAAATAATTAACCAGTATCACATTACTCTGTTAATGCAGAGGCGCTGCAAAAAGCGCTTTCACATGTCACTGAAAACTGTTTTTTATAGCGATTGCTGAAGTAAACCTGTGTGTGACACTTTCATTGCAATAGCTCACCGCTTAAGACCGAGCAAACGCGACGAGTTTCTGCCGCGTAGAATGATACCCTCGTGGTCATTCACATGCAGTTGTATTACAGAAGATGCTACCTTGATAGAAATAATGTTATTGATCACAACCTGTGCACTGGGTATAATATACCTAGTTAAAACACTTCAAATGGTTTGTTCTGCAACACTACAGACAAATACGGTATAAGTTTTAAAACCAATTTATCATAGTTCAGTAGTTTTGTTAATATGCGGACAAAAGTCGCCAGGCTTTTTTGAAACTGTTATTTGAAGCATGTCTGAATAAATGGGATTATAAATCGGCAGCATCATGGGATACTGCGCGATACTGCTTTTTTGAAAGCAGCTTTTCAATCAAGCCAGGCCAATTAATGCTTCAATTTAGTACGAATGCCAAACATATTTCCATACCTTGATATTGCATACACTGCATCAATATTGTCCTATCACAAGCGTTGATACACGCTATCAAAACAATTTTTCCATTTAGTCTGGCTGTTTTGTTTACAAAAAAATCTCGCAAGTTGTTTGCATCAAGTATAATCCTCTCTTTCTATTCAATTTAATAATTCCAGGCAAATGTAATTGTGAAAAGCAAAAAAGGAATTGGGCAGCGAAATTCGATTTTGCGAAAAAAATTAGATAACAAGAAAATGTGATACGAGAAAGGTCAACGACACCAGTGTTTTTCACTTGCAACCCCGCTTCCAAGGCAAGATAAAATTTGGTATTATATCAAGATTCCTCTATTCACCAGACAGTTATCGGTAACTTCGATGACAAGAACAGCGTCAGGGCGCTAATGGTTTGGATATCAAGACTATAGAAATCGCAACTATTGTTTAGCAGTAAGTTAATCAGTCACAAACGAATATAAGCCAGCATAGAAAGCTGCAAAAATAATACCACTTTACCCGATTGCCAAATGATATTTTATCTGACGTTAGACCAGATACCAACAATGATTTTATATGCGTGGAAATAAACATCTTGGAACCACCGTGTTCTTCCAATCTCGTAAGTGGTGACATGGCTTTCGTTTTGCAGCTTAGTTCCATTCTTTTTTATAAAAGACTAGACCCAAAATGACGTCGATCGTAGGATTAAAAAACTATGAACAGCACGCAAATGTGGGTACAGAATTATGATAGGTAGACATTCTAGCATTCAATATTTCCAAGAAGAGCATCTATCCAAGTTTTTAATACACAAATACAAAAATTTTGTAATTGCATCCCTCACAATGTTCCTGCAGATCAACTCTATGATATCTTTGTGTTTTGTAAAAATTTGCGACCTGTCATACTGTTATAGAATATCGATACTGTTAATCATTTTGGTAGTCGACCCTGATTCCACTTCCTAAGTTATATTGTAAAAACAAAATAGATTATAGCATTATCTTCTTCTGAATTTATATATCAATTACGTGTTAGTGCCATTCAAACAAGTAGGGTATTGTTCCATTCTATTTGATAGAAGACTGGATCCGAAATGACGTTCATCGTAGGATTATAGCTACTAAATCATGAAAGCAATGTATTTAATTTCTAATGAGTCATTCACCTTAAATATGTTTTTCATCCAAGCAAGCAAGTTTTCGGCCCCATGTCAATCATAAACCAGTAATCTTTACAGTGAACAAGTCATGTTTGTCCATTTGGCAATTAAAACAACCCGTCGCAGTTGCGTGGTCGTTGAATCCTCTGTTGCTTCTACTTATGTGAAATACCAAGGGAAAGATAAAATCGTGTAAAGCTTGTCAAAGTTATACAATAATTGCTTGGAGCAGCGGTGATTTGAAACCGGTTCAAGTATAAATTCAAAAAGATATTTTCCTTCCGTTTGGAACATGTGGAGTTGGGAACTGTGTCGTTGCTTGAGCAGCAGAAGCCATTATTTCATGAGCCATGCACATGTTCGCGAACAATAATTTATCAGATTTGGCTATTTTGAGGAATCATGCAAAGTTGGCTTGCATCATTGTTTCATTTGGACAATGGCAACAAAAGAAATCATTTTTCTCTGTGATAAAACCTAATCTGAAGAGAAGTGACAATCACCAGAAAACAACCGGCACCAAATCAAGGAAAAAACTAAGAACCTGCTAAAGAACCTAAAACAAACTTTTGAAAACAAATATTTTTCGATAAGACAATCTATGGCTAATATTTTGGAAAGAAGAGAGGATCAGCAAAGCTTATCCAAATCTTACATCGAAGATACTACATTCAAAGATTGCAATCTTTAGGACTGAAAAGAATGATACTTTTCAGAATTGAACCTTCGATTTAATACAGTTTGTTTATAGATAATTGAGAATCACTTAGAAGATGGATTTTACAATTTACAAAAGGCATCACTGTTCTTCAAGCATACCTCAGTTTCTCTCTAGAGTAACTGACTTATGTTCAGAAAATGGCTACTAGGTTTTCGCTCAAGCTGCTTTTTTGATATATATTTTCTTCCTTGTATTCCACTAAGCTAGCTGGGATGAACAAGAAGGTTCATTCGTTTACACAGTTTGAATTGTCTTTGATGCGAGCGAAGAAAATGGAGAAGGGGGGCTTTTAGCTTGGCTCTAGGGTTTGGTTACTGTGGAACTCAAGAGTTACTTTTCCTCTGAAAATTCTATGGATTTCAGATTTTGGCGAAAATTGACTCTTTGTCAGAGGCCTTTATGTCATCGATGTGACGTCAAATTATTAAGAGTTTTATTTTTCCAAACGTCTTTGAATTAATTATGGCAAACTTCCCCAAGATATTTTAAAACAATCTCTTGATAACAAAGTGAGTAATGCAAAAGCAATGGGGTCTAGCCAACTATGTCAGTGTATCAGTGTATAAAGAAGTTATGTTGGGTACTCTTGCCAATAGAAGATGGGATGCATCACCCCTCCCCCCTCCGAGCTCATCTAGCACATCAACCTTGCTAATGACCGCTAAGTAAGGTCCTCCTTGATGATCCACTCTATGCTCCATATGTTGCAAATAAATGGGTCATCTTGTCTGGTATTTCGTAGACTTTATAAAGCTTAGAAATCATAAACACTCTTCTATAGATTGGAATACTTTTTTGACCTGAACAATGCCTTTTGATGGTCTGCTTCCGCATATCCGATTAATCTTCTCATCGAAAATCTGCAGTATAATCCCCGGAGATGAAGACACAGCCAGGTCATTTTTTTATCCGCATTTTGATTAGACAATATAACTAATTTAAATTCAAAATAGTTAAGAAATTGCAACTTTCGAATAAAGGCTTGCTGTTTGTGATGGATCATCATTTGCCAAATAGTTAAGATGCAAATTAGAGATTAATATGAGATCGGCCGTATCATCGTTTGTCAGTATCGTACCTGCTCAACAGTCACTTGGTCCCAGACTTCAAACGCGTTAAAAATCTGATTGATGCTGCAATCAATCTTCATGCCACAAATTCAAAGCAGCCAAATAATTAACAAAGGAAAAGGTTTTAAACTACATAATAATTAATAAAGAAACAACTAGAAACATTATAAGATATACCCAACAGTCGTCAACGTCAGAATCATGATCGAAATTGTTTGAAAAACTTATATAGCCATTGGTTGCTGGAATAGGCCACTGCAGTTATGGATTTAAATGTCCCAATTAGAAATTCGGGCAGAGATTACCCTCATGAGAGAAGTCCTCTCGTTATTTCAAAGATAAAATAAGACCTTATTTCATCTTGGTATTGGTAGATTAAAACAAAACCCCAAGTAAATGACTTTGCCATGGAACAGTGTTTATTAAGCCCGGTTCCCACTTGGTCGTTTGGTTCGTTTGGGTCGTTGGAAAATACCCAAACGACTGAAAAGACTCAGTGGAAACATACCTGCCAACAACCCAAAAGACCCGAAATACTCAAACGACAGTTGTCGCAGAGATAGAAAAAATTCTATCTCCGCGCCCCAAAATACCCACGCATGAATGATTTTTGCAAGTGGAAACCGACAAACGACTCAAACGACCCACGCTTTAATAACTTTTTCTTCAAGAGTAGGGGTTTATCTTTTAACCGCGTGTTTGACTAGAACAAGAACAAGATAGCTGAATATTTCACAGCAAGCTTTATGGAAAAGTTCAAAAATACAAAAATATCAAATCATGGCAAGCTATTGCACTGAAATTTAGTGATCTAACATCGTCATCTGTACAAAGTCACCAGAGGTAGAAATAGTTGACTTTGCAACATCAGTTGTTGTTTATCAAATGCTACCATCGTTCCTTCCACGCATGCCGCCAAAATTAAATGAGCGATGCATGATGCAAGCAATGAACAGCATCAACAACAAACGACTCAAAAGACTCAAACGACCAAGTGGAAACCAATGTGTTCTTTGGGTCGTTCGTGTCTTTCAGGAACGACTCTGACGACTCAAACGACCCAAACGACCAAGTGGGAACCAGGCTTTAGAAAACCCTGATTGTTCAAAACTATCATACAGATTCCGCTATTGTGTTGACAAGAAGATTGTTTTCACCCTCGAACTTGGTCGGTTTGTAACACATTCTATAGGCACTGATTGGGCAGTTTTAACATTTTCCATCATAGTTCTGCCTTTTATCGTCTAAAGAGTGTCAGAAAACCTCTAGGGTCTCTTAAAATGCTTGTTTTTCAATGCCATTTCTACTTCGCGTTTTGCTTTGATCGAGAATCTCGAAGGTTTTAGATACAATTATTATTGACAGTACTGTAGTACTTATTGTCTGTTTGCTAAAAAGCTTAGGCCTTGTTTTCGGGGATACAAAGAACTACGGAATGGAAAGGAAAGACTCTATATGTATGTATGTGTGCATGTGCAGTTACTACTTTTTAAATGCAACATATTTAATACAGTTTGCCAGTCCGTTATAAAGAACTAAATGTCGTAGGCAAAGAGTTGTAGGGGCTTTGGCGTGTAAAACAGGACGGTTTTGTGTTATGTTGTTGGCTCCGGACGCTTATAGGGTGGAGTGCTAAGAACAAGTTTGATACTAATTAGAGGAAATATTTGGTGCAGCAAAACACCAGCTTTTTTCACTGTAATCTTTAATACAGAAGGTTTTAAACTTCTTATGGTGCAAGTTTTTTAAAATTTATTGAACAAAAGAAAATTCTTGATTCTAAAAAATTATCTGCTACCGCCAACATTATCTAACTGCTTCCTTCAATTTCTTGAAAAGGGTAACATTTTGGTACGTATTTTAGTTGATTTGGGCATTTCATTATCAATAACGCGTTTTTGCTAATAATCGATCGCTTTTTTATCAATAAGAGATAATATATCTAATATCGATCGAATGCTTTTCGCCGGGGGCTGTGCTGCCTCTGGATAGCCATGACAAAAGGAACCATACCAACAACAGATTCTTATCTTTGTCGTAATCTTCTATTATCTCTTTGGAAGTTTTTTTTCACGATCGTGATGCACAGCATGTAATTATTGCAGAGAAAAGTTTCATGGCTTTGAACGAGAATGATATATGGCCTATTTTGAAAAATTCACGATAAGCAGAGACTTTTCACTTGCACACGACTTTCATTCTTGGTTGGACATTAAATGTTGTGACATGCGGAGGTGTCACTAAAATATTGAGTTTGATATGTCTAGGAAAGCAATACTTTATAATCGTTCACATACGATAAAACCCATTCTGTCTCATTTGAAGAACCTAACCACTGCCGTTGGTGTTTAAATCGAATTTTTTAAATAGGAAGGCCAAAAGACCGAACGATATTGTGTTGAACTGACTTTCAAACTAACTTTCCTTCAACTAACCAGTGTATGCTTAATTACACAAACTGGTTTCAACTGGTTAAGGTGAAACATAGATATAGAAAGAGCGATGAATTGATTACAGGTGTAATCTATATTGATAAAGCTTGTTTTATGTAAAAAAAACCAGAATTGGGTTTCAAAAATGTAGTTCTTCCAAATGGAAGCAAACAAAGAGATCATTTTGATTACAATGTTTTTTAATGGTATGAGCAGACAGGGTCCAAAATATCAATATAGCAAACGGTTTAATAAAGTTTGATAGCCCAATTTGCACCAGCTCAGCACAAATGGAAATAAACTGGTACAGCTGCAATTACAACCAAAATATTTTAGGGCACTTCACTCTCTGCTCTCTACTGTTCGCCCTCGCTTGTTGCGTATTCAACAAAGTCATTCGCCCACGCTCCTCCACAGCATAAAAATGTCCAGTGCCTGACTCCTACTACTTCGGGTTTGTAAGTCAGAAAAGCCGAGTTTCAAAAAAACACTGCCTGTTCTTTTGAAAGTTCTACTTGGAACAGCATTGAACTGGTAACAAGATGAATTAGAAAGCTTTGCAAACGTTGTCTTAGCAGAATTGCTATTCATTTCGGTCCCTCGTATCAAAACAAGAAATTCCAGACTGTTGTCTGGTCTGGTACCGTAGGCTTGTTATCGCGTTTTGATAAACTGATATATAGTAAATGCAAAACCTTGGTCTGATTAGATGACGCGATCATCGACCGAATGAAATTAACAAATTATCCTCTAACAAATTAGAAGAGCCAAATAGAGTTGTTGAATTATGCAGTAGTTAGACGCATTTATTCTAGCTCATCCGAATTATTTAACATCATTGCGGAAAACTGTTTAGACAGTTTTTTTGTCTGCTGTAAGGTCAGTTATCTTTGTGGCAAAGAAACCAAGTGAATTGGTAAGCTTTTACAGATCTGATATCATTGATATTATCAGGTGCCCTGTTACAGGCGCTGAGAGCATTTCTGGGGCCTAGGGCCGAAAGAAATATGGGGCGCGTGATTAGGAAAAACTGTAATTGTCATTGTTTTTGTTATAGTTAGAAACTTTTTTATAACTTTTGGAACCCCTCTGGGTATGGGGCCTGGGGCAGTCAGCCCCCTCTCGGCGGGTCTGGTACTGAAGAAAAAGGAAGTTACAAAAGTTAACCAATTTCATCCTGTTTGTTAAAGTCGTCTACCCTTGGGCGAAACGTTTTATCTATAGGCTGCACATTTGAATGATGCAAGCTTATTTATCTGTTTCAATGAAGTATTTTCTTTAGTCCCGGAAATCAGTTAAGAGACTTAAAATTATTAGAGAAGGAAACGCCGTGCCTGTGTATTCTTTGTTGCAATTTGAAACCGAATCTCTTGGGGAGACGAAACTATTCGAGCCTGAGCTAGCTTCTCCTGGAAGAAAATGAAGATATCAATAAGTGAGCACTACATGTACGTGTTTGCATAGAAACTTATAATTATGAAACAAACAATAGTTTATCATTTCCCGAGTCAGATAATTATGATGGGCATGTCCTGGTAGGTTTAACCTCCATATAAGGGGCCCTGTTTTGCTCTGTGAAAAAAGAGATTTCCCTTCAAGATAAGCATGGCGGCCTAAACTTTCTGGTCTCTGTAATTCAAAAAACTAATCAAGGGAGCCCCTCGTGGACTGACTGTTTTTTGGACAAAGTGTTCCTGGTGAAAGTTACTAACTACAAAGAGGGAAGGCCGAAAGTTACATTTTAGTTAGTTAAAAGTCCTATTTCAAAAGCAAAAGGCTATGGTAGAAATATGTCGGACATTTAGGCCAATTACATTTTTGTGTAACAAACTAAACGTTGCAGCTTCGGATTTTTTCAGCCCCGAGCACTAATTAAAACTACTCTTCCAGTTCTTTGCTTTCCTTTCATCCTATCTCAGATAAAAGAAATTATAAAATAAATTGTTTGTTGCATCCCTGAAGCTTGAAGGATTTCATTTTTCCATTGTGTCAATATTTTATAAATAATTATTGGCGGTAATAGAGTGATACCAAAGCAATTTGTATCATTTATTTAAAGAGGTTAAATTGAACATCTATTTATCTATTATTAGTAGTAACTAAAAGTTTTAGGCTCTTAAAAACATAAAATTTTACATCTAACGACAAGCACTTAGCAGAGGGTGATGCGGTCTCTAATCACTCTAAATGGTTTTTTTCAGACTGTTTTAACCAATCGATAAACGTTTTTGCACGCAACTATCAGAAAAGTGGTTGGGGGATGACCTTAAGTTCAAAACATTTATAGTTTGAATGTAAAATATCGACGTGATTATTAAGATCAAGTCGTCTTTTCGACAGCCTACTATTGTTGCTTGCTGTTTACGTTCAATAGTCTTCGTTCCTTTTTCCTTGTTCTACCAGGAAATAGAAAAGACTTCACTGTCTGGGGCCAAGTCGACATCAAATAAATAAAATTGATAACGTTAAACGAGGCTTGACACATTTATCTTCTTTAAAATTTCTGGCAAAAGACCGTCTAAATGTATTGCCAAGATCTTAGCTCACTTTCTTCATAATCTTAAATGCAAACAAGATTTCATTAAATTAAGCTTGCTTAGTTGGTCATCAAATCCCGATTTGTGGAACATAATTTGTGGAACATAATTGCCAAATTTGGTTTGGCAATCTGATCTTCAGATAACGCTAATTTGCCATGCAATATAAAGGAAACTACCGATTCCTGCTATTCAAAGATTCTTGTTAGAGATACTAAATTTCTTTATCAGACAATTTAGCGAATCGTGTGCTATCCAGTTTTTGTTACTTATTTTGTTTACTCCATCAAGATTTATGCTGTTGGTTCTTTTATTTTATTTAAACATATTTGCAAATTACTGTTTCATTTTCTGAAGAATCTAAAAAACTTTTAGTTTCAATTATGGAAACGCATGTTTACTTGTGGTATCGTTACAGCGATAATCTACATAAATGTCCATGGCTCAAAATATCTTTGCAAGCTTGTAATCGTTCTTGATTTTTGATTAAAAAATTTCCATGAAATAGCTAGCTTTTACTTACAGAAAAATGCTTGAAAGCGACTAAACTTGTCTCCCCGCGTATGTCTCCGAACTATAAATTTTGCCGTAGATGCTTTACTTTTCACGTTTTTTTATAATATTTTAATATTTTATAATGTTTTGTTTTAAAATACTGTATGATATCAACATCCGTCTCGAATAACTTCCCAATATTTTGTCTGTACGTCAAATTACGTATTTTGTCTGTACGTAGGCTTTTTGGTTTATTGCTTTGGTGCTTGGTAACCCAAAGACTATATGACGTGTAAGTGACACACCAACAATGCCACAACTGCCACTACACTGCTTTTTTAAAAGAACACACTTGATATGAATACAGGTGCGAGATTCGCCAAAAAAGAACAGGAACAGGCCTAGCCTCCGATGAAGTATTTTATGAAAAACAGTTTGGTTTTTTTAAAGTTTAATCTCATGTTTGTAAAGCAGAAATTTAACAAATAAATTGATTTTATAGACTAGGATGAATTTTCAATATAAATGCAAAACGATAACCATGTACTACAAAACATACCATGCAAGACTGTTATTAAGTGGTCTTAGAACCAATTTTATAGCATGTGCGTTTAATGTAAATCATTGGTGAATTTAGAACAGCTTTAAGAAAGATATAAACATTGGGCCTAACATCAGGCAAAAGTTAACCCTCCCTTATAAAAAAAGCTTGTATTCCATTCTTTCATTTTTACCTTGTTGCTGACCCAATTTGACAAGTTTGGTCTTTCGCTTAGAAATTGATTAAACTGTGCCGTTAAGGATGTTTTTCAATTAATATATCCAGACCCAGTTCATCATTTTCAGTTACATTCAGTTTATGGTGTCTGCCTTCACGACATGGGTCATTGTCTAAGAGATCTAGGAAGGTGCAATTTGTATTGAAGCGTTTGTTGTGAAGTATAATACAAATAATTGATCCATTCCTTTAAGAAGTCTTTCCTTGTTCTTAAAGGGATAACTAAATTGATCACTCCTACTCCACTATGCGCAACTGACTGTGTTTCCTAATGCTATTGGATCGCCGGTAGAGATTAACCTTGAATTGATTTCATTGCAGCTTCAATAGTCGCCAAATCATATACTTTCTTTAGTAGCTGAAACTTAACCACATCCTTTAGCCAAAGTGGATTAGCTGAAATAACCCGAATTCTTATCCCTGAAGTTCAAGATTCGATCCAGTGGATAGAAAAGGTCTCTCCTTTTACGAACTTTTATTCAATGAAAATGCATATTTCTTTTGAGAATCACTTTATACATAACGCCTAGGTTTTCCTTCTTGCAAAACGTTAGCCAATAATAGCAGCTTTCTTTAGATTTTACAAGCTTTCATCGTCATATCAATTGGTTTGGAAACTAAATCGATTTCAGCTTAGTTGTTAAAAACCTAATTGCTTTTGGCCAAATGATGATTCTTGAAAAGCAGCATCACTGAACCCAAATACATGAATGAACCCGAAGAAAGCGTCTCAAGAAGAAGAGGGGATGTCAGTGCAACTGTGATGACAGAAGAGGATGCTAATTCATATGGCAAACACTGAATCAAAATATTATATAATTCTACATAGAGGCTTCGTTTACTAGCTCTTGTAGGTTTTTTTCAAATGCAGAAAAATATCGTTTATGAAAATGTTGAAAAGCAACGGGCCTAAGATCGATCCTTGAGGAATTAGTATACTGGTATCATCTTATACTACCTTTCAAAACACCCTCTTTATTTTCTGGCAAACGTTATTACTGAAAAGTAATAAGGTACTGAAAGTACTTTAGCTGCTCGTTCTTTTGTGGCTCTATTTGAACAAAACCTGTAATGAAACCCATCTCAAGTGTGCAAAGCTGCCTAAAAGAAAATAAACTTAGCACAGCAGCTGATGCAATTCTTATCTATCTGTCGCAGTACACTGGTAAATCGACTGCTTTGCTTGTATATCCGTATTCGTAAAACGTTTTTCAGAGCACTATAAACAAACTGTTCTTTTCATGTTTTGATGAAAAATGGAAATATCTTTGAAATGTTTTAATTTATAAGGATATAAATTGCTCTGCGTATTGAATAACAAAATAGTTAATAGCAAAATACGGAATTGTAGTTGTGTAACGCATATCTCGAATAAATGTATACGGAATTTTACGAAGTACTGGAGAATATTGCAAGGCCTATCCTGAAAGAAAATTTTTTAGAGGCATTGTTTGTTGTCAATTTTCTGTGAAAAATTTGGCTTTTATTAAAGACCGTCTCTTATGTACCACTGTCCAATGCTTGATGGCTTTAAATTCTAAAAATCCATCTATGGGAAGGAAACTTGCGTTGGCTGGTTTTCAAAAATTGTTACATTCTCAAGTTATGAAAAAGGATAAGCTTCCTTTCGTGTATTATCAAGCGAGAAGGTTTCTCTAAAAACTTGAAGCTTCAATATATTTGTTTTTATTTTAAAGCTAAACCTACAGCTGATCTCGACTGAACAGCGCTTTGCAAATTTTAATCAAATGTTAAGATCATTTTAACTGGGTTTTTCAAGCTTTGATGAACCAGAATCCAGGAGACAACTGTTCCACGTCAGTGAGCCGAAGAGAGGCTATCCAGCAATGCAGTAGTTTTGAGGAAGGCAAATGCACAGCCTGGCAAAAGTTGATAAAGTTAAACGAAATTAACATTGTGCTTCAGCTTTTCTTTTTTCCTGATAAAATGCAAAGAGCAAACAATAAATGGTTTGACAATAAATCAATATCTAAGAAACATTCATTCAAAAGATACAGTTTTTGGGCAAATAAGGCAAAATTTTATCCGGAAAAAGGTTGAGGCGTTTTATGAACCCAGTGCTGAACACTGCTAAACGCCACTCACTGAATAGAACTGAATAGGGTGTAAAAACAACCTTAAAATTTCACTTAACCTTGATGTTTAGTTATAGTGAGTGAGATGTTGAGAGCGCTTTAACTGGGCTTTGTTGTCCGTTGAAATTCGTAATGCACCAACAGATTATCCTTCAGGTCGTAACTGCGTGCATTTGCAGATTCAAGTGCATACTGCCATCAAATCTACTGTTTCACCATTTTTTTTACTTAAGCAAAGAAAAATTAACACTGTGTATAATCAGCTTTTCAAATTAAATTTTAGGCACTTTTGAAAAACCAACGACTACGACGCTATAAAGTGGTAATACCATTGGAAACAGAAGTATCTCAGCTGCAGGATTTATCCTCGTTGTGGAGTTTCAACATCTGGTTTGGCAGGGATTTCTGCTTGAACGGTTAGTGCGCTTGATTCCATCACAAAGGTGGAGAGGATTTGTGGTGATAGAAAGTGGCTATTCATTAGAAGTTGGATATCTAACTCAACATTTCTGGTAAGTGCATTGAACATAAAGGATCTCAATCTGTAATATTTTGGCTATGTCAAGTTGTCTGTCAATTTCTCCAATTTTTATAAATTATTGAGCCGCTACCAGCCATCGTCATATTTATTCCACTGATAGTTTATCAAGAAATATTTCATATTAGATATTGATATTTTAATCATTTATACAAATAACATGGTTTATGCTTACTCCTTTGTGCTTCTGCTTAATTTGCCAAAGCTTGCAAAAAAAGAAAAATTAAAGCAACCAACTTGAAAAATGTCAATTAAGAAACAAATAATTTTTCTGCATGAATGTTTTTTACAAGTAGCATTCGCTATATGAATTACATGTGGACTTCCACCGTTCCAGTAAGAAGATCTTGCTCTTTCTTAAATTGCCTGTCCTTAAATATATTGGGAAAATGTTTTTACTATGCTATTTGACAAATGTTTTGTATTTATTGAAAGAAAAAACGAGAGTGAGAAGAAATAGAGAATCTTTTATAACGCAGAAAATGCTGGATGGGAAAAAGTAGTGAATATGAGAGTTATATTATGTAACTTATTTTTCCATAATTCCAAGAGAATTAGACTCTTTCTTTGATTTTCTTTGATCTCTCTTAATCTTAAGCGTTTCAGCCTTAATTGAAGAGATGATCCTTGGATTGTCGTGCATGCTTCGCATGTTGCTGATTAAAATGCTAATACACTCGAAGCTGAAGAATTAACGTACGGGATGGTGGGTTGCAGCCTGCATGCATTGGTTGAAATCACAATAGACTTGCACCTCGAATTCTTCATCACTCGTTCCCTCGTGAGCTGAGGGAACAGGGCAGTGTAAGGGAAATTTTTAGCAATTTTCTCATGTTCTCCGAATATAATTTCTGAATGACTTCATGAAGCATCCAATACTTGTTACCTATAGAACCAGGTTCGTCTCTACGGAATCATCGAGTTTTTAGGTCGATTTGCAGGCTTCTCAATTATTGAGACATTACGTGTTAAAACGAAAGACCTGCTTTACAGAAATCGGAGGCTGTAGTGCAAAATATCGGATCCGACTTGATTGGTATTGGTGTACTGACTTCCATATTCTCAAGCTATTGACAATGTTTAAGAATCAGAAACATATCATCGAGATAAAGTTTTTATTTGCTGAGAGCTGAGATAAAGCATAGTTCAGTGGATGGCACCTACGTTTGAAGAATAATAAGGGAAAAGCCACCAAATTAGCCCCGGTTTTAGTAGTTCCCTACAGCATTCCCCTGTTATAGACAGCTACGGAAATAGCATATTTTTTATGCGTCAGATTCAGCAACAGCTGTTGTAACATTTTATTCTAGGTTCCAGAGCCCAAGAAAACGGGTAGAGAATGGAGATGAGAGAAACATAGAGAGAAGTGATGTAACCCTCTCTCCACACACACACACACACACTCTCTTTCTCTTCCTTTCTCTCCTTTCCCTTTTCTCCTCCAATTTTTCTTTCTTCCCAGTTTCTTATGCTCAGGTACCCAGCGTAGCAGTTCTTCTAAAATGCTGCAAGAGAAGGCCTCAGCCGCTTTCTCTCCTTTCCCTTTTCTCCTCCAATTTTTCTTTCTTCCCAGTTTCTTATGCTCAGGTACCCAGCGTAGCAGTTCTTCTAAAATGCTGCAAGAGAAGGCCTCAGCCGAGTAAGGCCCGCTACATATCACACCCATTTTTTATTCTTCATGATAGGAGTTAACTGCAAGCCACCGATTCATTGTGTTGCCAGAAACAGATGTTACGGTTCGGCTTTTCTGACAATCATGTCGCTTTTTCCATACGACCGTCTTTTTTCTTGACATAAATGTCACCTCATTGAGGCGGATTCTCTCTTTATCCCTCTCCATCTGCGTTATCTTTATTGGTCACAAGTAAGCATTTGTAATTCACCACGATAGCAAACCCCACAAGCTGGTGCTTTACTGCAAACTTTGTTGTATGCAGAACTTTTCACGAATCAGGCTTTTTAGTGTGCTGAAGCTGAGCTTATTAGCATGATACCTCTCTCCACACACACACACACACACACACACACTCTCTCTTTCTCTCTTTCTTTCTCTCCTTTCCCTTTTCTCTTCCAATTCTTCTTTCTTCCCAGTTTTTTAGGCTCAGGTACCAAGCGTAGCAGTTCTTCTAAAATGCTGCAAGAGAAAGCCTCAGCAGAGTAAGGCCCGCTACATATCACACCCTTAAATTGAAGAACATTTTTGAATCTTTATGATAGGTGTTAACTGCAAGCCACCGATTCATTGTGTTGCCAGAAACATATGTTACGGTTCGGCTTTTCTGACAACCATGTCGCTTTTTCCATACGACCGTCTTTTTTCTTGACATAAATGTCACCTCATTGAGGTGGATTCTCTCTTTATCATTCTCCATCTGCGTTATCTTCATTGGTCACAAGTAAGCATTTGTAATTCACCACGATAGCAAACCCCACAAGCTGGTGCTTTACTGCAAACTTTGTTGTATGCAGAACTTTTCACGAATCAGGCTTTTTAGTGTGCTGAAGCTGAGCTTATTAGCTTGGTTTGCATTCATTTTTTCTTAAATTTTGTTTTTCGCATACAGTCGACTTCTCCTCTTCACGCCTTTATAGCATAGCCCACGGGGGCTCGTTAGCATTTCAATAGGCAAGCGGCGCTGATTTGGCAACCTCATTAGTCATGTGCTCGCGTTTCTAATTGGCCTATTTCGGTCTTCAACTGGGAATATGTATTTCCTGGCTTCGTGTTTTTGACCTACCTTCTGACATTTTATACTCTGAAGAGTGTCAGACGAAAATCTAAAGCGTGACTCAAAATGTTTGCTTTTTCAAAGCCATTTGTAACTTTTGTACCGCGAAAAGATTGTTTGAATTTATTTATATAATTTTTAGCCAATGCAAGAAGCTAATTTCGCTGAATGAATGCAATCATTTCAGCCCATGGCTGGGATTCGCCACATGCTCTTTCTTTCTATTTTATTTATTTCTTTCTATCACAATGACTATCTTTATTACCCATTTCACTTTTTGCAACATTCATTTCTTCTTTTGATCTTTCTTTCTACCTTGTCACTTACTACTTACATATCAAACAACCTTTCATTATTAATTTCCGTCCAACGCTGGAATCTAGATTGTCTCAGGTTTTTAAATTGTTTTTGCTGGCTTATGATCAAGCATTTAGTTTATCTACCTTGGTCTTTTGCTTGCCACTGTTTAATTTCATGTATATATTTGCAAATTGAAAACATCTTTACATTGACTTTATTTCCTGACTAAAAAATTTCATTATCTCCGTATTTGTATAATCTTCTCTTGCTGTATTTTTTGGTAAATGCCTTAGCAAATGTTTGAGCGTCTCTTGCAAAACATAGTTCAAAATTAATCAACTGGGAAAAAGTGCGCAGCAATTATCGATAAAACAACTTGTTTCAACGGAATTTGGTATTTCTGATTCTCAATCTTGCAGTACATTTGACTACCACCCGCCACTATCACTAAACATGTACCAGCCTCAGAAATAATCGTGGTATTTTTCGAATCGAATTACCCAGCTTGCAATTCACCTGCGAATATGACTACATTTGAAATTTGCTTGCGCTGAATTGCTTGTTGACAGGTGCATTTGGAAATATTAGTTCAGCCCCGTGCATAAAAAATGAGACGTAAACCGCTACGGACAATCTGATGAATGTATTGTATTTTTGTCGGACGGTGGGAAAAGCTCCGAATGCAAGGCATTTTGATTCAGTTGGCAATATTTTGTCTTCAGCTGAACAACATTGGTGGATGCCATCAGTAAATGGAAGTTTTATCGGCTATAAAAAACTTTTCTCCCAGGAACGGTTTTTAAAATCTTTTCATTCAAGAACACTGGATCCTATCTTTTTAGCTGTTTAAGACGTAAGAACACAAAGGTCAGTTTCTTAATTTTAATAGCTACTTTTGTTTTTAACATATCAAGCATTTCAAAAACCTGATTAATGTGGCCTGATTTCAAGTGCAGCGAGTCATTGTGCGTAAAGAGTACTCAGTTTGAGTGGTCAGTTTATCCAGACGCTGACACCCCCATACATACAATATAGCATTTTTAAATAGTTCCATGGTGTTGCAGGAATCTTTAAATAGCAGTTATTTAAAAGAAGTATTTGTTAATATATTGTAAAACAAAATCCCCAAAGTAACATAATCCCAACCAACAGGAGTAACTCTTCCAGACTGATCACAGGGCTGTTTCATTCGTAATTTCCGATACGGTGATGTGTCATCACACTTTTTTATCAAACTTTTCCTCTGAACCAGCAGGCAAGGAATGTATTATTTCATAAACAAGAAAGTGCTCTTTGTTTTCTAAATCAGACAACATCAATATATTTATGTAATTTCAAATTGGTTTTGAGCAATTGTTAGTTTTAATTAACGTTGTTATTTGTTAACGAAAAATTGTTATCTTCTGCTAATAATTTTTCCAGAGATTTGAATATCAAATTTATCATAAGTTGAAAGAACTGTTCAAAAGACCAATTTAGAAGTTAAAATCAAAGAACTTCTCAAAACTTTGAACTTCTGATATAAAACCATTAAAAGGATCTTCTTATTGTATGAAGCCACGGAGTTTTTTGAGAATTTTAGTACATAAACTGGCACACTAAGATTTCAAATTTCTTTTAAAAAAGGCACACTTTTAAAATGGCACATATTTTGCTAGTATAGGCCCGAAATAAGCGGGAGATCAGGTAAGAGGTCTAGGGCCTCCAAAAAACACTAACAACAGTTTTAGCAGTTTCTAATTTCAACATTGAAATTGATAGTCAAGTTTCTGTTCTTCTCAATCGTTCTAGCTCTTTATTTAGTGTTCGTGGAAGTTCCCAACCTGGAAAATAACTGAAGTGGTAATGCTACGCTAAATTATGCTTTTCATTATGTTTTATGATGGATGACTTTCATTTATTGCAATCGTATGGGTATATTTTATAATGGGTGTTGATAATTTATAATAAGTTAAAATTATGAAGCCTATTTTTGGATCACTACGCATAACATGCCGATATTTTTGTTTTCTAGAATAAAGCAGTGCTGGAGCTCTTCAGGTTTCATGGAAATGATGAACAACAGCTCATCAAATCCAGAACACGTATATCTTCCCGTGTACGAGAAGGCTATCATGTCAGTGGTAATAATTACTTTGGCATTCACAGGAACGATTGGCAACTGCTTAACCTGTGTGATTTTTCTACAGAACAGAATGATGCGAACGAGCGCCAATCTACTAATAGTCAACCTCGCGATTGCCGATGTACTTCAGTCTTTAAACATGTCCTTTCTAGTGTTTAACCTGCTGAACGGCGGATGGATTTTAGGTGGAGGGCTGTGCCAGTTCTGTGGATGGTCTAATATGACATTCATTATTACCTCGCTGTTTTCTCTTGCACTAATCAGTCTAAGCAGATACTTTGCTGTTGTTAAAACTAATGGAAAGTATTCCTTCACTAAACGAGCTTGGCTTGCTATGGCGATCGCGGCCTGGACAACCGCTGGGCTTCATTCTTTAGCACCTGTGTTTGGCTGGTCAGTCTACGAGTACCGTGCTGGCAAACTTATGTGCACCCTGAAGTTTTCTGATAGTCTCTCCTACTCAGTAACGACAATGTCGATAGCTATTGGGTTCCCATTCTCTACTATATGCTACACTACCTACAAGATAATAAAAAAGGTGAAACAAAGCAACGTACGGGTAGCAAACAGCTCAGTCATGACAGAAAGGAAGCGAAAGGAAGAGAACCGAATTTCCCTTATGCTGCTAAGCGTGATTTTATGCTTTGTGATTTTCTATTCTCCAGCCTCAGTCATCAACCTAGTGCAGATGGGTTATGGAGATAGTTATAAGATACCTTTTAGGCTTGATGCCTGGACAGTAATACTGGCCATGTTCAACCACGCAAACAATCCCATCATTTACTGCATATTAAACTCAAATTTCAGGAGAGGTTTAAGGGCTATATGCTCCGCTGACAGACGCAAACAGATTCGCTCTAATGTAGATGTTACTATGGATACCAGAAAGACAAATGTTGCCGCATAAGTGAATTAATTTGGCGGATGCAATATTTTTTTATTTTGCGTTTGTTTTCCATGAAAAACGATGTAAATAATCAATTCCGCTTGTCGGAGAACCTCTCAAACAGAAACAAACAAAGCTAAAATCAACGATGTCAAACAAGAACCGTAGAAGTAATTTTGAATTGATACAAAGGTAATTCAAACAACCCATGCACCAAATCATCGAATATTTTCAATAAGCAACTTACAGCGGATTACAGAAAGCCAAATTTTGGAAATATCTTTGATTAATGGAAGTAAGGTGTGCACCTATCAAGAAATTATGTTGATTTAATTGAATTTTAAATCCGACAGCTTACCATTAAGGAAAACATCAATTTCTGCATACCGTCTTTCGTGTATTGTGATAGAATTGTTTCATGTTATCTTGAGGCTCTCAGGTCTCAGGTTACGAGAGTCCTTATTTTTTATGCTTTATTGAGGGGATAGTCCTCAAGCGTGTCTCGTCAGTCTGCTGCTGTTGAATCAAAAATTTAATTTTCAGAGGATTGAATCAAAGTGTCACATTGTGGCAACGATCAGTACTATGGGTGATTTTATTATGTGCCTGTTAATATCTGTATAAATGTAATACCATTTAGGTAATCTTTATGCTCATAATAAAATGTATTTTGAGTTAACAGTTTACTTTTGCCTTTCCATTTCTGGTAAGAAGCGTGCCCTGCACATAGATTTCAATCTGTGCAAAGAATGTTGGAAAAATGGAAGAAAGTCAGCATTATATGTTAGATTCAATAATGATAATAATAAATAGTAGTCAATGAGTAATCTATTTGAAGATAGCTGCAAAGATTATAAAGGAAACCAAAAAGGAGTACTAGAATAAGCCAAATTCTCCTATTTCCATTTTTGTACGGCATTTTTCTACAGCATATACAATTACAATTCAATTGATTGTTCAGCTATAAAAGCCCTAAATTGATTACGAACCTCTCGTACAAACAATTTGACTGAAGATAATTAAACCTTATATGGATCCCCGTCTTTTCTCCGAATCCCTGTAAATTGTAAACCAAAATGTGCTCTTTCAAGGAAACTAAACCTTTTTGAATTTTGGATACATATGATTATGTGATCAATTACTGTTTGTAGATGTTTATCATTTTTTTTAAAGTTACAGTTGCATGCCCAGCCCAATTTTTAAAACTACAAGTTATTTCATAAGTCTTTCTATTACTACTTCACAATGAGAGTTGGCACTGAAGACTGTTTTTAGTTATGATTTCATAGATTATGATTAGTATCTAATTGCTGACTTTGTCCATAAAGATGGCAAACAAAAGATGTTATTGCATGATTTTGACTCAGTTCTCTTATCAGTTAGACCATAAACCAGGCTTGTCAATCGTCAGCTTCTTATTCATAAACCGGTGAATTAAAAGATCGTGATTACACTCATAATTAATTCTTTGTCAATCATACCACAAAAACAGTGATCAGTATTAAAAGCATTTACTGGTGGCATCAGCAAGACGAATGCTTATGAATAAGACATTCTGAAATCTAATTGATTAATGTATATAGTTACCGGTTAGCCAACTGCCTTTTGCCTTTTCCTTTTGACGCCCATTATCAAAACAATGCACTAAGATGAAATGGCTCAATCTCATCGGTCATTACACTTTGATGAACATAGCCACAGCTTGAGCTTTAGTGCTGGATCTTGACATGAATTTGTGTTGACATGAATTGTTTTCTTTAAATTGAAATTACTGCACACTTGAAAAATTAAAATTATTGAATATTGAATAAAGAATATTGAAGCTAAAGATTTGTAGGAAATCTAAGAGTCAATTGATAATAAAGACACAGCTCGAATTTCATCGACATATTCGGGCTTTGAGCAAGTAAGAAAGATTTGATAAACACTCATAGAGTTTTATTTGTAATAGTTGGTTTTGTTTCTTAAATGTTTTTGTGATGAAAAAATACAGCAGTATAGATTTGAAGCTTCTTATTTAGAATGATTTAAGAATACTTTCAGGCTCAAAATGCTAAATCCTAATTAATATTGAAACTCGACAAAAATAATGATATAACAGAACAGTACACGCTTGCATGTTTGCATGCTGTCTTTGTTTCTTTAGTGAAATGATGTAGTGAAATGATTCTGTAGATTGGTATCAGTTTTAGGGACAAGCTACACGGGATGCAATTGTTATATTTTACAGTGAATAGAGCGCTTGAGCAAAAATTAATTAAGATGATTTTTACGTAATTAAACACTCCAGAGTGAGTGAGAGTATTGCTAAATATTTTGTGTTTTGTGTTCACAGCTTTTGTTTTTTTTTCATTTTTCTATTGCCTTTTTTGTCAAATGTCTGCGGGCTTGACTATGTAAGTCTGTCAGCCTAGCAAAAATTATTGTTCTTTCACATATTTATGAGCTTTTCAGGACATGTTTACTGATTTACTACTTGTATTAAAGGAATCACGATTCTTGAATAAGTGGAAATTATAGCATGATTGTTCTGTATTTTAGGCCACATTTCAAGTGCATCCTTAAACTCAAAATCTTGATTTCAAAATGGCGGCTGGTAATGGCTCAGCTACATCTACCGAACAGATTGTACACTTCTATCTTTATGAAAAGGTGATAATGTTGACAGTTCTTGTCGTTGTCTCGCTGACAGGTATCATCGGCAATGCTCTAACATGCGTCATTTTTGTACAAAACAAATCATTGCGAACGTCAGCAAACTTTTTGATCGTAAGTTTGGCGGTAGCCGACGTTCTTCAGTCGTTTAACATGATATTCATTTTCGTAAGCATTGTAGCCGACAAGTGGATTCTCGGGTACGGTCTTTGCCAGCTTTGTGGCTGGACTAACATGAGCTTCATCATCACTTCTGTTGTGAACCTTGCTTTGATCAGCCTGCAGAGGTATTACGCCGTAGTAAAGAAGACAAGCAAGAAGCTGTTCAAAAAGAGAAACACATTGATACTTATAGCAATTTCCTGGGTCTATCCGGCCATTTTCTCCATTGCTCCAATTCTGGGCTGGGCAAAGTATGAATATCGGCCCGGTAAACTGATATGCACTTTACAATTCTCTGAAAGCATTTCATACACACTAACACTCATGTCCCTGGCAATATTCACACCATTTGCTATAATGTGCTATGCTACCTATCGAATTGTCAAAGAGGTAAAACAAAGTCGCAACAGAGTGGCACACTCCATCTCTGCCGTTCAGCAAAATCGCCGATTCGAGACACGTATATCAATCATGCTTGTCAGTGTAGTTGTATTCTTCTTCGTGTTCTATTCTCCAGCATCGATCGTTAATCTCATCCAACTTGGACTAGGCAATCATTACATCACCCCTTACCGGATCGATGCCTGGTCTGTCATCATGGCTATGTTCAATCATGCAAACAATCCCGTGATCTACTCGATATTAAATCCAAATTTTAGAAAGGGATTCAAAGGTCTATGCTCTCAAGAAAAGCGGAAGCAGTTCCATACTGCCATGGAAATCGAATCGCGCCAGACACACCAGCCGCAGGACCATAATAACTCGAAGCCAGAAATGCGTCCGTGAGATCAGATATCTGGTCGCCCAAAACATGTAACAGAAACGGCTCGCAAATGCTGTCTATACCCTTTTCCGGTGCTTTTGGATTTATGACAAGGCTAGGAATGAAGTTTTTCACGTAGATGGAAAACGCTTATAGAAGTTCCCTAAACTTGACGTAAGTACTCTCAAAGGGAAATTCGGCTCTTCCAGAATATCAGTATCTGAAGTGACTTGTAAAGTGAACTTTAGATGCATGTCACTTGGCTCTTTTTCACCAGTGGCTTTATACGAGCCAAATCCTGTCGTTGCAACAACAAAAATTGCCATCAGAAAGATAAAGTCAACGCTTAATTTTTACTATTTAGTTGCCATTAAATATTTAGCTTAATTTCGATACTCATAAACTGTAAAAGAAAGATTTGGTTTAGGAATTAAATGCTATACGAGCTTTAAGTTTTTAGGCCGTGATTCATTTTTAACATGTTGATCAATCAATGATTCCATGTTGCAGTTTTTTTATTAGAATGTTATATTAATTGATCTCTTGCATCATCTAAGGTTAAAAAAAACTGATCAGATTCGAACACGGCCAGTATAACTAGGCTATGAAATAGCTTTTGTCTGTTTGTAACCGCTTTCCACCGGGTGATACTTCACTCTGTGGGATTGGTTGCCTGTGTGAAGTGCACTGATGCTTTAACCGTCTAGCAGCTTGTATTGTAACTCGTGGATTGGTGTGCTGTCTGTAAATAGTAAGCTCGGGCAAAAACTGTGTTCCAGGATCTTCTAATTTTCTTGTTAACTTGCTCTTTAAAGCCATGTAGAAATTACAGTGAACTTCTCCATTTTGATGGATAATGTTAGTTCTATATTCAGATGAAAATTAAAGGCGTTTTTTTACTCTTTCCCGCTTAACAATGCATGAACCTTGCAGCTTTCGTAAGTAAAATGTCATAAGCTGCGCTTAGTGACCTTTTGTGAAAGTACATAGGTATCTATCGAGATTTGGGGTGAAAGACCGTGCGTGTTGTGTTGTGATTCTTTGGGTTTGTGTTTGCGAACGAGCAAAATGGTGCCTCATTCGCCTGAATTTATTCGAATCTTTGGCAATTCATTAAAGGAAAAGCTCTTTCAAAAGGTAATCGAAGGATACAACCTCAGTGGCTGACGTTGTTGTCTGCATTCTACTGTCATTTAGCACAGAAGTTTACTAAGAGGTATGGTGAATGGAAACTATTTCGCACACAATTGCACTATCAGCAACTACAGATTGAAGCAATAGAGAAACCGAACCCTGTACTATACATTTTGTAAAAAGTCATGCCGATTGCTACTGCCATCCCCCTTTTACACTGCACATATTTCCAAAAACTCTGATAAAATCGCACAGGTATGCAGTGTAGATTCGCAAAATGAATCGATGTCAAAAGTGACAAAGTAACTTGAAGACTCCGACTGCTAACGCTGAGATATTTCAGTAGCTTTCAGTAGCTTTTTTTCGATTTAATTCAGGCAAACGAACCAAACTTTGGTCTTTCACAAAACATAAACCTAAGGAATCGTAACACAATACGCGCGGTCTTTCACCCAAAATCTCGACCCAGTTCCCTTTGACGCGGTTAGTTGAAAAGATGTATATGAAGAGATTTGCTTTGCGACTCGTAAAGCTTTAGATTCTCTATAAATGGCAATAATCCCAATATCAGAATATTCTTTAGGATGTTTTGCAAAAAATATTGTAGAACATAAGTAGTCGATGCATCTGGATTTGATTGTTATAACTTGTAGCGTCTAAACAGTTATGTAAGAATATTAAATTACAACGAGGATTTGATCAGAATTTAAGAGAAATTCATAGTTAAGCAATAACTATTAAAAGCTGCTTTCTGTCTCATTTTTTCTCTTGTTTTTTGTGATTGATCACTAAAAGGTTTTTTTATCAATATTTTTTCGAGGTTTTATCATCATAACTTGGCATTTTGATGTTATGCTAATAAAACATACAGATTATACCAGCATTTCCCAAATCAATTTCTTACAGCTCTAGCTGCTGTTTATTTTGCAATTTTATATTGTTAGTGATTTGCTAAAACTTCGATTATCCCAGAAAAGTCTTTGCTTATGAGAAATTCAAATTACTCTCGTGTTTTTGTTTATTTGCATCTTGAATGCAAATTCAATATATTCAATTGCAGCTGTGTAACTATTACATATTACAAGAGATCAGAATGTGCTTGCCTAAGTCCTTCTGGATTTTCTGGGTCAATATCGTCACAAAGAACGTACAGTGTTGTTCAAATATCTAGCATTGAATCATTAGCATATTTGTGCCTTCTGTTAGATAGTCTTAGAAACCCTAAGTTTACAAGGACAACCGCTTCATAGCATGCATCAGAGCATTTCAATCAAAGATATAACGTTTGCAATGTGGAGATTAGCTGCCATGATACATAATGGCAAAATAAACAAATCATAACCCTGCGTGTAATTGAATAAATCAGAATATGTAACAGAAAAACTTTATTTCTAAAATCATGAAAAAATGGAGCTATTTACTACACTAGACGCCAATATTACCAAGAAAATAAACTAGATGTGTTTTCATATGTGAAGAAATGAATAAACAGTGGCATTTGCTCTCTGCTAAGGTACACAGAAGGCTATCACAATCTTTTATTACGAATTATTTCTTTGTACTTTTGTGCTTGTATGCAAACTCATTAACGCTGCGTAATTATGACTTCATTAACCGCCGCTGTGGCGGAGGTATGGAAAAAACATATGATTAGTGTCATAAAGGTGCGAGATAGGTTTCTTGAACAACTAGAAAACCGTTTTCAAAAAGGTGAAAGTTATCAATGTGCTTTTTATTTTGCTTTTCCGACAAGTCAAGGTAAAGTGGAATCATGTTGGAATAAACCCTTTGATGAAAAGCTCCGATATTTTATTCTTTAGGAAATGCAGAGTTGGCACCTCTATCTCCTCTTAGACGATAAATCAGCTCAATTATATCTAATTACTCCATTGTTTCGCCTTCCTCATCTATGATTGTGCTACACGTGGTATACCAACAAACCTTTAGAACTGTTTGAGTACAATTTTACCACCTTGCAAGAAATGCTGAATTTTAAAAAACTTACGGAAGCCGCAGATGCTAGCTGTATCACTAGAAATGTCGTTTTTAAAGCTGTTTCACAAAATATTTACTTTGGAATCAAATTGTCATGTCAACTGTGAATCAATTATTGCTTGGAAATCAATTTTAAAATTGATAATGGATTATCATTTTTTACCTTGCCACCGAATCGCAGCTTTTTCTTCAAACCACTTTTATGTTGACGACTCGATTACTACAGTTTTGCCTGTTTGGTAAAACATTTCCTGAACAGACCTTTTTTCCACTTGCACTTCCGTATTTTCTGCTTCGATCAACTCTATGTCGACGACTCAATAACTACAGCTTGCCTTTTTGCCTGAGCTTTGATACGGTACACGGAAAGTTTTTGGCGATTATCTATTAATTTGGGGAAAATTTTAATGCAGCGCCATTGAAGCGCCACTTGGTGTTGATATTTGGTTATCGTAGTAGCATTCCATATTAATAGTCCTTTTTCTTGAGTCATGGGGAATAAAATATCTAACAAGACTTCGTGGCTATGAAGAATCCTCAGAGCAAAATTGTTCAGCAACTAAAACGAACTTAGGTTATTTGCTGCAGCGGAATAACATTTTAGTTTCTGGCAATGGTTTTAGCTTCGAATTTTCTCTGCAAAATAAAAGAAAGAATCAACTGCAGCCACAACTGAATTGCCTCTAGGGGTGCTATTAAGAGATTAAGTAGCACTTTCAAGGTTACACAGGGTTTTAATTCAGAAATGACCACCTCACAAACACCGAAGGTCAGTGTTGAACGCCTGCATTCCTCATATCCTGAATCACAACTGACTTACATTCTTAGTTACATTTACTTGTCATACACGAATTGGTTTACAATCAACCAACAAGCTAAACAACAACAGAGTACTATCATCATCATCATCATAATAATCATCAATTTAATTAACCTAAAGTACAATTCAATACTTAAAAAAGCTCTTTACATCTAAATGACAAATTAGAGCTTCTTACGCAAACGTGGAAAAAAATTAATTAATTCACAGCAACAACAAGTAGCTACAACGAGTACAAAGCATAGTGACAGCAGTACATTACAAATTTGATACAGAGATGATGACATATAGATTGATTACAGGCTAGATACATTACACTTCGGTCATGGCATAACGTCCAACTAAAACTTTTCTTTACGTAATCAAATTGGTAATTCTTTTTATATTTATTCAATTTTGCGTTATCGGACCTATCGAGTTTTCATAAAATTGTAAACATTGATAAATCGCTGAGAAAAGTGAAGTACCCTTTTTCATTTCCAAAAGTAAAAGATTAGGATAAAAAATATGATTACAAATAATGTCAAAACTTTTGAGAAAATCCTTATTTCAATTTTGTTCAAAGCATTTATGTGGATCTGAGCAGATAAAAATTTTTCTATTAAACTTAACTAGAAGACAATTTTAAACTATGAACTTAACAATAATTAGGCATTGAAAATCTATTGACAATCTTATTTTGATGAAAGGCAATTGCATATAAAACAATATAGCTGTTTATAATTTCCTTTTTAGCAACGCAATTCGTTGATATAACATGAATAGAAGTAAATCTACTATCATCCTTTAGAGAGTAGAGTACTATCGGTCTCTCCTTGTTACTCATTAAAATCCCACAAGCTGTAATAAACAAAAGGTGCAAACTGATTAAAGTCTCCCGCAATTGAGAATTCCTCTTCATATTAACACACCACCTGCAAATGGAATTTCGTTGGATATCCATTCAGCAAACAGCCCTAGACGAGGTTCAATAAAAAATCAATTCAGTACCAGTCCCGCTGCTTCTCAGTTGATTAAAATATTTTCCAACGAACGATGTTTGTTTGATCTGGATGTGCAGTCAACTTCAGTTCTTTATAGTAAAAACAAAAGCCAAATTTATGAACTGCTAGCCTAGGATAAATCACTTGATTAGATCTATGGAGGTCTTCTCAAATAGGTTTCTAATTGTCAAAAAGAATCATTTCTCACTTTATTATTAAAAATGGAATTTCAAGCTGTTTTTTATAGACCAGGCGAGGAAGGGGGGGGGGGTATCGTCACCGATCGAGGGTATTGGCAAGACCAACTCTATTTGGTCAATTTCGATACGCTGATTACGAAAATCGATGTTATACGGAGAAATTCGGTACCACTAATCTAAAAAACAGACTGGATCAAGCATCTATTGTCGAAAAATGTGGCCGGGCTTTGCGGCCATCTTTGTATGCCCAAACGCAATGAAGAGAGGGTATTATAGTTTACGGAAGGAGACTCGGAAAATGCGCAAGTTACAAATCTTTGCTTAGGATAACTCGTATACCCGAAATACGTTTAATTAGCAATCCGGAATGAACACACCTTTTACAGGACCAGGTGGTTAGCTTTGCAGTACCCTGAGATGAAATGTGGCTCCGAGAAAACGTCAAAGTTCTCGCAGGGTAGCCCTTATATTGGCCTAAGCCTTCTGGGCAGCCATCAGATCAGTAGGAGGAAAGTAGTACTAAAGGTTTGTGAAATATATGTTTGAGTTTCTGGAGAAGATTAGCTAGTCCTCTGCTTAGTGTTGCAGTTAAGCATTGGCAGTCTAGTTGATCATGGTTGGGATGCAGCCGGTAACGCATCGTGGGGTAAAGACCCAGATAATGCTGCGGAGCTGCTTCTAAATGTCAATCAAGATGCTGAAGAAGACAATATTGATTCAATGAATGACCATTGCTCTGAGGATGAGTATAGCGATGACTCTGACTACAACGGAAGCTAGAATGTTTATGCCAAATAACGTTGTATGTATATCAGCCGTATTATATTGCCTTTTGGCATATTCTTTTTTAAGTTTTTAAAGCAAATCTATGTGCCGAGCAGTTTTTCTCTATGAAAACGATGAATGCACGATTTTAGAATGAAAAAAGGACCCGTGCATTCAGAATTCCGCCGTATGAGATCAACCTTCGAAATCAGTATATCGAAATTGATGAGAATTAATGATTTACAAACTTTTGTTCATCATTCCAAGTTTTATGAAAACGAGGTTTGAACATGAAATAGAGGCTGCCTGGTACTAAATTTACATTCATAAAACTATTTTTTGAAATCAGCACATCAAAATTGATAAAGGTCAATTAATTTACAAAATTTCGCTCAACATTCAAATTAGGACGAAAACGAGGTTTGAACGTGAATTGAGGCTCCCTGGTACCGAATTTCTCCGTATAACATCGATTTTCGTAATTAGCCAATCGAAATTAACCAAATAGCGTTAGTCTTGCAAATTCCCTCGATGGGTGACGATACTTCCTCCCCCCCTTCCTCGCCTGGTCTATCAAGGTTGAGGGTGATAGTACTATGGTTTCTTGATTTTTTTGTCACTCTAGGACCCAGGTTTTTTAGATAGTTTCTTATGAAATTAAGGTGTAGTCTTGAAGCTAAAAAGCAGAATGTGACGTTATATCGTCTGACTGTAGTAGCACATGATTGTATCATGTGACAATTTCAACGGGCATTCTTAAGAGGTGTAGAGATATTGCGTTGTTTACGATGGAGTTAAGTGAACTAGAGCTTGAGTGTTTTGATCTTGTTTTTATCTAACTAATTTCTACGGCATCTCTATAATGTTACACAAAACACAAACATTTCATGATTTTCAATGCCTTTGACTGGTTGGGAATAAAAGTTTTCCAAAGTGTCAACAATTCTTTACAACAAGTCTCTATTCTTTCCTACTGTAAAGAAACATTTATCAAGATGTGAATTTAAACCTTACCCCAAGTTAAAGAATTCTACACTGAACCCCGCATGATGGGACTGATTGCATTAGAATCAAGAAACTTCAAATTCAACAAGTGCTTAGAATTGCTTCAGTGTTGAGATACAAACTACTGAATGTCCATCTTTGCTTCTATAAGAAATGAGTGTAAATGTGAAAGTTGCGTCTGCAGGAATACCATCATCCATTTTTGAGATCACAGTCCTCTGAGTAACGAATAAAGAGAGAAAGAAACAGGGCTTTAATTGACAAAACATTATAAAGAAGCTCTTTTCACACCACATTACGACTAACTCACAAACATTTTATTTGCGGGAATAGGTTTTATGATAATTGAGCATGGGTAGCGATATCAACGAAAGTCTCAAATATGTCCCGAAAAACTCAACCGTTATAACAGTCTTACAATTATATCTATTTTGAAAGCTAACGCTACAGTATATTCCCAAAAACTTGAGCCTCCAGAGGGTGATAAAAATGTTGATCGATGAAAAAAGGTTTTTTGTACACTAGTCCAGTTGCTTGGAATGATATCCAACAACTCATTATATATATCAGTCGATTTCATCGTACGATTTAAAAAAGAACTGAGATGTCACATTTTGAGATAGTAGGATTCAGCTCGGCACGAGCCCATGGAAGATCAGGTTATGTATATTTTTAATCTCTGTGTAACCTTTTATTGCAATGTAGTTTTCTGTTTGTATATCATAATGAAAATGAATGAAAATAATGTTCAACAGAATGCTCGATTCATCGGGAGTTCCAAAGTATTGGCGATGGTTCAATAGGAAGGCAAACACAGCAAGGGCTATAGATTTATTTGGGGTTCAAGTTATCAAGGTTTCAAGTTGCAGGTGATTATACTGTATTCAAATATAAAATATATTCGTTGTTCAACTATAAAGCCTATACACTATCAATTAAGTACGAAATTAGATTTATAAATATTATGTTCTAAAACTCTGCAAAAAATTTCTACAAAAATAATATCAATTTCAAAGAATTATAAGACCAGCTTCACATCCCCATACTTCTTTTCAGTAGGACCTAAAGGGCATTCAAAACATTTGATAAGTAGACAATGAACTAAAAAGGGTTGATCTGAATCCTTTATAGACATTCTAGAATCTAGATGAAGCACAAGGACTTGATTGAAGTATTTGTATTAGTATTAAAAAATGTTCTTAAAATATCATTAAATAGTTTAAGCAAAAATAATAGTATTCAGTTTGGGCTTTGTTACTCGAAAAGTTTCAATAAATGTCTACAATATTGGCTCGAATTCGCAAAAGGATTCTGGGAAATGTCAAATGCACAAACTTAAATATGACTGATTCTGTCTTTAGAAATAAATGCATGGCGTACGTGAGATTTTATAAGACAGAATCACGATATTCTGTCATTGATCGTCCTGCCACAGTCAAGTATGTGCGCAGATACACGATCTGTTATGACATGTTAGAATATCGATTCTGCCTCTGTCTGAGAAACGTCTTCCCAGCTTCCGCTCAAAGAGAGGCACTCTGATTTGTAGCCTCTCGTGTCTCCCGTGCGTCGTTTTCGCCGCCGACTTTTCTTTGCAGGCAATGAGGCAACAGTTGGCAAATTGCTGCGACCTTTTTGATCCAGGAAACGTCTCATAAAATCTCCTTTCAAAGGAGCTGATTGTTTCAGCTTTTGCATACCGCTGTAATTTTGATTCCTTGCATTTGGAACAGCTGATGTTTGAGATGTTTCGGGGGTAGAAATGCCCGATGAAGGCATACGCGTTGACAGATAGGTCAATAACACTTCATGGATTTGGTGCAGCTCCGTGCGCAGCTCTTCAATTTGCCTATTTCGAATCATAATATCAGCTAAAATGCTATTATTTGCAGCTGATGAGTGAGCAGGACTTTGCACCACTGATTTCCTACCTCCATGCGTGGGCTCAACGTTACTTTTAGTATATGTCTTTAAGTTATCCTCAAGAGAATCCAGTCTGTTTGTTATTTGGTGTGCCATCCGGTTAAACTCTGTCCCACCTTCACCGCCATCGGGTCCTGAAGTATGAAATACTTCCTGCAACAAAAACAAAACCAGTTTTCAAATTTTCTGCAGGCTTCCTTGTGGACGTAGATAAAACATTACTGTTTTCATTCAAGTTATCAACGTACTGCACCCCCCTTCCCCCTTAAAATATGAAACACACCAATTGTATCATAGTTTTGCATAACAGATCTAAAATATTCTTATGAACAGGAATGTATTTCGAAACATCATAAACTTAGCATATGTAAAAAAATGATATTCTGCTTCATCACTGGTTTTTATCGTCACGTGAATCAGAGAAACGAGATTGATGTCAGCTATCAAAATTTTCAAAATCATTTTTGTGAGGTTATCATCGATATACATAATACTTAGCATCCCAATATTTTTAAAATCATCTAGATGTCACTGGACGTTGTTAGAATTTTACAGATACTTCTGATTCAAAAAACCCGAGCGAGCAGTGATATTAAATTATTACTATATGGAAACTAAGGTGCTCCATTGCAGATGCATCCACCCTTGGCATTCTATTACATTTGTAGCAGGGGGTTCAAGCATGTTCAACGAAAATTCAACGAAGAGTTTATAACAAAAAAGCATTTGGAAAATTCCTCACCAGGGGTGAACATTCCTCTTGGATATATTTCTCTGAACGTGATTTTCGCTTTTTGCTTAGTGCATTTTCAACTTGCAATATTGTGGTTGCCTGGAGTAGAGCTGCATTTGCCAAAGCGTTCTGGTAAACTCGTGCAAACGTTTCTGACAATAAAGCGATATACAGGTTCATGCAAACAACAGACGCGATAGCAAAATAGCTGCCAACAAGAACCTAGGCGCAAGAAGAATTTTCGTTAGCAATGATCAATCTTCAAGATAAACAACCCTTAATGCAAATTGATACTTAGAATCATATAAACAATAAGACTTTTCCATAAAGGAAATGCTTATGCAAAAAATAATGATGGGATTTTGGCCACAATATGATGGATCTATAAAAGGGATTGCTGATGGATCTATAAAAACATTGAAAGAAAATGCAAAAACCTCTCCTCTCAAAACCGATTGCCCAATAAATCGATATTTCCCTGCTTCGAGCTTTAACAGTTCTCTAAATATTCCTTGGTTAAGCCAACAAGCCTCGAGCTTTGATAATTCGAGCAAATTTTGTTTTCTCTTGAAATTTTGAATTATCGGGAAAAGGCTTCTTGATAATGGCTTTAATTCTCGGGTCGATGCTATATGGTACCAATTTACTGCCTACTACCTGCATCTTTCATAATATAATGTTTTCGCCATATCCACCATAGCGGCAAAATCTTAAAAATTTAAAGAGACCTGGGCACCATAATATTCCCGCCATATTTAAGTAGCGTCCAGACTTCGAACCATATCAAATAGGAAATGTCCAAATATGCGTTTCAATGCACGTCAAGGGAAGAGAGCAACGTTCCTTGTGACACAAAAAGAACAACTTAAAAGTCTGGAAATCGAAAGGTAGGCCTCTTACATTCTGCAATTTTATCAGTTCTATCGAATAACTTAATAACCAATAAAGGTCAAATGACAAATGCGCGGTCAAACATGACACGTCATCCAACCAAGTTGTTTTGTGTATTTTCCTAACGCGGCTGCTTAGTTAATCTCTGAAGAGAGAGAAAAACGTTCAAATATATAGATACACCAGCTTGATTGAAAAGGTGTCATTTTTTCTCTGAACGTTATTCTTCAAGAATATCTCACACGTGCTCCTCAAGATGACAAACATCCCAATATAGGCACTAAGATTTTTTCTTCGTACCTCTCAAAGATTAGGCCCACAATATAAAAATGGTAGGTTAGGCAACACGATTTGCAGGATGTAATACTCTAGTGTCTCTAACAGACGGGCCCCCGTGTATTAATTTCAGAAAAACTTGCCCTCCTCTCGTCGCTTATTAGCACCCCCTTCTATTAAATTTTACAAATCTGTCATGACCAGAACACGCAATTTTCACTTGTCAAAAATTCCCCTTGTTATGTTATGTGGTAATTTTTTGATTGTCATAATTCCCCTTGTTATGTTAGTCTATCTTCATCTCTAACCATCTATCTATTATCAAGTAACCAGTGTCACCATCCTACTAATTCCATTGCCTTTTAATAAAAAGATTCACCAACATCCACTCCTTCTATTAGCTCCCCTTTGCTATTGAAATTTTCTGACATTTTATTGAAAATTGGCAAACCTGAACACCCCCTGCTATTAGCAACCACCTTCTATTGAAAACTGGCCGACATGAACACCCCCTTCTATTAGGACCCCCTTCTATTGAAAACTGGTCGACATGAACATCCCTCCTTCTATTAGCACCCTCTTTCTATTAAAAATTTGCCGGAATGAACACCCCCTTCTATTACCTCCCCCCTTCTATTATTGACCCGTATTTGCTGGGGAGAGTTCCCGTACCATAGGCGAGAGAAGTTCTTTTATCCACTCACCTAGCTCCTTGCATGTAACACATGAACTTAATTGGGTTATCCTACTAAGTTTCGGTATAAGAACGAATTCCTAGCCGAAAATTCCAAGTCCATTTTTCTAGGGTAAGGATTTAGACAACTAAGCTAAACCATTTAAGAATGTTTCATTCCAACTTGGAACTGAAATTTTGGCCAAGGTGGTTCGGATAATCCGATTAACCTCGTGTCATACACGTCGAGGAGTTTTTTGACTGCATCAACGAATCATAGGTCGCCTAGGATCAGGGAACGCTCTCCTAAAAAAAGACCTCAACCAAAACATGGTACCTCTCCAGATTGTTCATGTCCGCCGAAATGTTCCTAAATAGTAACAGACGAGGATCTCTTAACGTAAATATATCTTACTATCTGCAACAATGTTTCATTTACCGAGATGACATGTTTCATGCTGCGATCCGCGTTGTGACACATGTTGTTGCAAGGAAAAGTGCATTTTGTAAAACTAGTTTTAGGGTTTACTGGTATTCGAAACCGCATGTTTACATTTAGTGACAAAAATTACGCTCACCTGTGCCATAAGTTTATCAACAGCAACAAGACCGTCAAAATTGAAATCCGCAATCAGAGTTACCATCCAGACTGAAAACGTCAAATCGTTGAACTTTTTCCAATCAACAGACTCGGCACTGGCTGCTTCCATTTTCTGGGCATTTTTCTCTCCACCAAAGATTATCCAAAATGCACAAACATAAGGTATGAAGAACTCGAAAAACAAGAAAGCAAATCTCAGCGTATCTTGCATTACGTGGCCTAACATCGTAATAAACGGTCCTAAGGATTTGAACGGTCGACATGACTTCATGAAGTGCAGCCACATGAATATTAGTGCAAGAGCATAGACCCTGGGATGTAAATTACTTGCGGCCTTTTCATTTGAAAACACCGCTAAAACGCGTGTTATGATTACAGCCAGAACGGCAATGTATGTGAGCCAATCCATAATATTCCAAGCATCTTTAAAATAACTCGTTTTGGCACATTGAATTCGTTTTATTTCGCTTTCAAGGTACTGTCTCTCGTCAGGCCATCGAGGGTGACAATATTCTAAGTCCCGCTCAAGTTCCCGCACACGCCAGCTCTTGTATGTCCGTTGGTCTTTGCGTTGTGTTTTAACCTCCCAAATTTGCTAAAAGTAGAAAAATTACAAATATGGTTTAACGATCAAATTCTGCTTCTAGTGCACATTCTCTACTTTCTTGCACTTCGATCCCCCCAATACTACGTTTTGCAAATTATTCATTGAAAATTTGGCGTAATTTTGACAAATTAAAAGAAAACTGCTGAAGAACAAAAGATTTAATATCATATGCAAACATAAATTAGCATAATAAAAACCATTTTGGATTTATTGCCTCTACAGAAGATATCTGTAGAAAACATTCAAGAACATGTTTAAAAGTGAACACAAGACATGAAAAAGAGAAAATAAAGTATAGGGATGTAGAGGGGGAGAAGATTTGAGAAAAAGCATTTTCCTTTGTGAAGGTCAAAAGGTGATTAGCGTGACTTACTGTACTAGTCAAAACAGGAAACGTTTGGCGATTTTCTAATGTTCTATTCCTTTTTAAACATATACCCATCAGTCCACATGGACATCTTTCCAGGAAAAGAGGGATATAAGGCAGGGCCACCGAGAGCTACGTCCGGTTCAGTTGCAGGCCCAGTTTGAAACCCCTTCCTATCCAAAGCAATAAACTTTAAATGCGTTCAATATGGATGTGTATAATTTTCTTAAGCACTGTTAGACTGTCCAAGTGCAGACAGGATTTGTATTTACCGCGTTACTAAGAGTCAGCTTTTAAATTGAGACGGGCCTAATATCTACGGATAAGAGCAGCCTGGCGTGATTGGCTTTGGATTGATGAATCAGTTTGGCATTCTTTAGTTTCTTTAAAACCAGTAAATTGAATGTCAGGCTGGCTGTTCTTAGGCTGGATTGTTCCTAATTTGTTTTAAATTACTAGGGTGTAAGCAGTGCAATTGCTAGCTATTGCGCTCCAGGAAGGTGTTCAGGCCTCGTTTGCCAACAACGTGAGTCTTCATTTTTGAGATAAAACGTTGTTCTCAATTGCGTTTTGCAGAAGCTCAGTCTCAGCTTGTGTAGTAGAGTAGGTCCCAGGCCCCCTGGGCAACGCGTAACGACACCATGTAAACACGTGTGTGAACACAGATTAGAGTTTGGCTTGCTGTATGAAGTCTCATGTCTTGCCTTGGCCTTCCACCTCAATATACGTAAATATTATAGCTTGTTCTTAATTTCATCTTAAATTTTGACCAATTTTGAGGCTCGTGTTCTCGAGGTAAAGGTATCGAAAATCGCCAGGAAATGAGAAATTCTCTCCAACTGAAAGAATAAGTCTTTTTGTAAGAAGAGAACAATGACACTTAAGTTCATAAAGTATATTTAACGACCGGAGCGCGAGCGAAAAATTTCTACTTCCAAGACAAGCGGCGTCAAATATAGGAGAAGGTTATCCGTTATTTTCTGTGCATTGTGGAAATAAGGGAAGAGGTGAGACTTTTCAACAGATCCTGATTTTACATGTTGCTCTACCCTTCATTAAATTAATGGATCCAATATATTCCAATATATCACACGATAACCTTACAAAGTTGCATTTTGTACAGTATTGTACTGTATTGTATTGTACTGTGCTGCATTGTGCTGTATTGTATTTTACTGTGCTGTATTGTGCTGTATTGTGTTTTTATAGTGTATTTATATTGTATTATGCAAATTTTTGGAATATTTGTAATGTTGGATGTGGAGGCAACTCGATAACGTTCTGTTTTTTGCCTCCATCTCAACAATGATCAACTTGAGTTTTTTTGCACTTGTTTTTATTGTGATAAAAATATATATATATATATATTCCAATTAACGATTCAAAGTATCGGGTACTTAACAGACAGAGCGCTTAATATCGTTAATATCGCCAAGACTGAATAATAGAGAGGGCTTAGTTACAAGTGGCCTTAAACAGAAGATTTACCGATATAGGGGACACATAAGACGAAAGACTCTGTCTATTTGTAGGGAAGTACCCGTTGCTTTGAGATTACTTGTACAGGGCTTTGATAGAAGGAAATAAATCTTGACGCTTCTGAGATCTGTCTGTTAATGGCCATCTCCGTCAATGAAGGTGTACTGATAGGGCTTTCGTTGCTGTTTTTTGGATTCAGTGAAGTTGTGATTAGAATCTGTAATAAGCAACTAATATGTCCGAGCAAAGTATTGAGGCGCATTCTAACCTTTTATGTCGAGAACCTTTCATAACACAATAGGGTATTTTGCTCATGCTTGGCTTTAGTGCCTTGGTTTCGCATATATTAGCATAATTTCATATTGAACAATTCTAATTCACACTGTCATATATTACAATGTCATGTCAGATTCAAACAAACAACTGGAAGGTTGAAGAAAAGACAAAAAGGAAGTATAAAATAAATAAACAAATAAGACAGACCTTTAGTATGAAATACAGTGTCATCATACATCCAAGAAACTCTAGAATAATTCTCCACCAGAATTTGGAAGGAGGATTGTAGAAATTACCATCACTTGGAAGAAATATTGCAAGCCACGTCCATATCATGATGTAAACAAGATGAAAGCTTGCACCAAATACTGATGCCCATTTGCCAAATTGATTCCACTTAACGCTGATAAGTCGTTGTATTACAGGGTGCATCAGTATTTCAAATTCCTGACATCGAACTGCCACCTTTGAGAAACAATTCACAATATTATTCTCCATTTATACGATAAAATTTGTCAAGAAGCATCTTGCAGAAAAATGTTTGTGTAAATTTCTTGATCATTCGTTGCGATGGTTGTAACTTCCAAGTTTCATACCAAACATCAACTTATGCAATAAAATTCGTTTACTTGATATGGTTATGATACAGTAACTTTTTTAAAATGGTCGTTGCCTATCGTTAGGAAGAACTTACAGGTGAGCAAAAGTCAGCCAGACTTCACAGTGCTCCTTAGACTACAATCTCCTTTGACCAAATAATGAAAATAATATCATAGTAAACACATCATCTGGCAAAAATAAGGAGAGAAGCACAGCAGAAAGCCATGTTTAGCAATGTTCCATGTCCACACCCTTTTCTTTTTATATAAACACCCTCTCTCCATACTTCAATAACATTCTAAAACACGTTATCATTACCACTACTTTTCAGTGAAGTAAAAGTCCTTGACCATCCGGATGACAATGACTACTACAGATACTCATTGCTAAACCATACATTCAAACATTTCTCATGTAACCCAAATCAATACATAAGCATATGTTGCAAGGCCGTAATCTTGTACTAATAGAATTAGTTACTAAATCTCATATGTAGTATCAGAAGCTTACACAACACAAATCAGAAAAAAATTATAAATTGACATAATCAACCAAGATTATCCAGGGACGCCAGAGAAGATGGGCACGGGGGTCAACCGCCCCTGTTGCCTTTTATAGGAAGGGCAAGAATGCCAGTGTGCCCTTTCCATTAAAGTGCACATGAAACCGGCCATTTATAATAATCAGCTAGATTCATATGAAATTCTGAGTGTAGTGTCTGATTCATGACGACATTTCTCAAAAGTTGCAAAATAATTCCTTAAGCCAAAAGTCAGCCTATGTTCAAGCTACCTACAGAAGATCGAAAAAATGGAACGAATTTGTAGAAGCTGGAAATTATCTTTTAAATACCCGTTTACTAAAGCCTACCCACCCCCTTTATCCCTTGGTCGTTGCGGTGTCCCTGCGAGCATCGAAACATAATTAACCAAACACCGAAAAAACGAAAATTCTTAGCGTGATAAACGCAGCTAGCAAATATCAATCTTTGATTCCGAGAGCTGTGGGAAAAATTTTAGCTCTGTGGGCACGTCTCTTTCTCTTAAAAACGGGAAAACAAGACAGTTCTCTATCATACCCACATACAGGCACGCTGAGAGGCCGAAAGCGGGTCAGCGGGCAGATTGCCCTGGGCCACAAGTCTCGTAAGCGTTGCATTCTATCAACGAGGAAACATTAGGTTGATGATTTCTCATCGATAGGAAGAGAAAGATTTTTACATGCAAAATATGAATGTTCCTTCTTCATAGAGAACAATTTCGCTGGAGAGGTGGTCCTAGTGCTTTCCTGCGCCTCTAACCATGCTCATTTTCAACCAATTGTTATGTTGCAATCATGATAAAAAATTGAGGCAAAAATTATTTTGGAGATACCTCAACAATCATTCTACGAACTACTACTTTTGAAAGGCGGAGAGAAACCCTTTGGGGGGTAATGGAGTGTCTTGAGACTGATACTAATTTAATTGATGTGCAACGAGTCGTGAATTAACCATCAGCAATAATCAGAATTCTCTATAGATTAACATGCCTCGGATGAGAAGCATTAGGTAAAAAATATAGAAAAATAAAACCTTAGTACCTTGAGTGGAGTAGTCGGGCACTTCCTAACCTTTATACCGTCCTTTTTCATCATTTTCTTGTGTTTCTTAAACTCTTCTAAATCTTTCCACTCCGATGGATCGTGCTCAAGATGACCAAGGTAATAATATTCTTTGCGGAATGCCCTGTCAATGTTAACGAACTGTTCTAAGGCATCTTTTGCAACTTTTGGCATCTTCTCTATCAGTAATGAAACAGCGGATAGGCCACTCTCATCAAAAACACCAGCTGGGGCACCTCGTTCGATTAAATATCGAGTTGCCTCTTCACGAGCTGCAAAAAAAGAAAGTTAATCACGAATGGTTGATTTCTATAATATTATGATAATACGGGCATTGGATATATTTTGATGGGGATGGGGAAGGTGGCGTAACGGAGGCATCTGTGACCCTAAGGAAAAACACTGAGACAGTAAAGGATGCATCGGTGGCACTTTTTACAGACTGCAAGAAAGTCATATCCAGCGCTGCAGAGCATCTCAAACACAAGAGCAAAATGTGAAAATGAAGTTTTTTCTCGTTAACTATATAGAATCTTCAAGTGACAAAATTTAAAAGTTTTTAAAATGAGATGGCATCTAGCCATGTCTTAAAAACACTGATATAAAATAACTTTCAGGCCCATTTTCGGTCGGGGCCCCCTCAGCTATCGAAGTATGGTCCGCTAAACTGCGTTACGCCACCGGTGGGGAAGGGGAGTCCTACATCGATGTACTGTATTCGCTGGTTTTACCAAATGATACGAATGTCTTTATTCGAATTCCCAAGTAAAGCTGTTTAGGCCGTCACACACGCACCCTTTGCTAAATCTAACTTTTGTTCTGATGATCAGAGGAAACAAAGGATGGTCAATCAGCTTCTTCGGTTACACAGCTGTCTCGAAGAAGCTACAAATATGCGGATTGTTTACAAATGAAATTCTTTCTGCTAAAGACGTGAGATCATAACTAAGAAACTTTGTAAATGTATTCTCCAAAAAAAATTTTATAACTCTATAAAGCACAATCAGTACATGACAGAAAATAGTCATTCTTATAAAATTCCTGACTGATAGACCAAAATCTAATGAAATTCGCAGATAGCACTCTAAACGAAGCGGGAAAGATAGCACTATCGTAAGTTCTGGAATAAGCCTCTGGGCTTATTTACCATCGGCAAAAAATATTACCGAGGAAACTTTTCTTCGCATTTTTGAGGCTGGTCTGAATGCCTAGAAATGTAGATATATTTATCTGCATTTCTAAGAATACAAACCATTTCAACCCTATTGCTGGCGAGACAATACCTTACTTAGCCCACGAGGGCTTATTCGAATGTGGGGGCTTATTTCACAAAAAATCACTTAAGGGTAGAGGTTTATTCGAGGGGGGCTCATTCGAAGGTGGGGGTTTATTTCACAAAAATCACTTAAGGGTAGAGGTTCATTAGAGGGGGGCTTATTCGAAGAGGGGGGCTTATTTCACAAAAATCACTTAAGGGTAGAGGTTTATTCGAGGGGGGCTTATTCAAAGGTGGGGGTTTATTTCACAAAAATCACTTAAGGGTAGAGGTTCATTAGAGGGAGGCTTTTTCGAAGGTGGGGGCTTTTTCGAGGACTTACAGTATTTACGTTTTTTGATATTGCGAAAATATTCAAAATGTATGATTGGTGATGAAATGAAAGAAGAGGTCTATGAATTTGAGGAAAGTGTTGAAATTATTTATATTAGTAAGTGAAATGTAGAGAAAATATGTGAAATACGGAGCAAGTACATTAGATATTGGCCTAAGTAGCCAATTCATTGTGAATAGATAAAAACTCAATAAAAATGAAATAACTTGCCATTTTCAGCTGCAATGAAAAGAGGAGTCCGCTTTTTGTAGTCTCTATCATTAACATTAGCATGCCAGTCCATCAGAACTTTTAGTGATCTCACAGCATTAAATTTAGCAGCATAATGGATAGGTGTCTGCCATTCACCCCGCGATTTCGCATGGATGTTTGCTGAAATATAAAACTACGTTAATAACTCGTTGTTCAAACTATCGTAGGTATTCAAATAATGAAGGAAAAAGGGGGAGAACGATAAAAAGTCTGGGATATAAACTACAACGCTAACGTTAGATAACGCTTTAGAGACGGGCGTGTATTGCTGAGGCGCGTATGATTTTGAAGAAGCTTTTCTTATTGTTGATTAATCTCAGTTTTTTGAGGTTTCCTTGACGTAAAGATGGTTTCTTGTCCTGGTTGGGATAATTGCATTTACCGACATTTTCGAAAAGTCTAATGATCCAAACAAAAAGCTTTAAAGGTCTTAGCTCACACCTCAAGTAGTTTTTAGCCACTTATACTACGTTTTGCTTGTCTGTCATGGCTCCAGTGCACATATCAAGAGCAGTTTCTAGGACAACAGATGATAGAGGCTTAGTTTATATCAGAGGTGCTGTAATAAAAGCCAAACCCAAGACCAGACTACATGTCCCCTCTAAAGAAATATTTTAATTTTAAAAAGGGGTATAAGCCCCCGAAACCCCCTCAACGGCACCTCATCGTTTGCAAAAGCAATTTATATTTCACCGTCCACTTTTCTATGGAAACATTCGCCTTATCAGCTATGGCCAAAGCACGTGTTACCTACCAACCAGGTTAGACCAAAAATGCTAAACAAATTTCTAAATGAGAAAATAAAACAGGGAATACTGACTCAGCTGATAGAGCTATGATAACATTGTAAAAGCTGACAGGGCTATGACCATACTGTAAAAACAACTTTACTTTATGCTCAAAAGATTAACATATTTAAAATTTGCGTTGGCACCAACACTGTTCGAAGAGGAAACCTAACACGTCAGAACTAGGGTGAACCAGAGTAATTGCCCCACTAACTTTCCGAAAACCTCTCTAAGAAGTGTCCCTTTTCAGCGGCATGGTTACCCTTCCTATCTGTGCCCGTGCACCTTTGAAATGTTTCTGACGTCCCTGGAGGTGACAGCGTTCCTAAAATTTTTGTTTATTGAAGATGCTTTTTACGACACAGAGGCGAGTGCAAATTATTTCTAATGAACGAAAAATTGTGCCATGTTTACAAAGATAGTCATTAATTTACTATATAAACATTGAAATTCGGTGAGTTGTACGCCGAATGACATTTCGAGCTCGGCGACAGTATGTATATACTGTAACAATGTTTTGAGCGTGGCGACTTCTTTCTATAACTAACTCACTAGGACTACCAAAAATTTTGGAATAGTGGATGGAGGGTGCACAATCTCATTGCTATCTTTCTAGGATTGTAGCTCGCCTGACAGATGGGCGAAATTTACTTGGGGGTTTTCGGGATAATCCCAGTTTTTAAATATCTAAAGACCAGTCTTCTGACAATCTCAAAATTTTTTGAAAATGTAACAAAAGCCAGCTAATTCGATTGTATAATGATTCTTACGTTGCCTATCTTGACAAAAAAAGTATTTCCTCCACAATTCTGACCTTGGATAACCTCAAAAAATTTGGTTTATAAATCCAGCCTTCTGAAACGTTCCAATTTCTATTGCCCCTTATCACATGAATTTTCGTGGTGAACCACGGCAGTTAGCTAAGATAAGGTAAGAAAGAGATTACGTCTTTATTTTTCAAACACGGGACAGAAGTTAAAATGCAAGTTGTTGGGCAAAATGCTTTAGACAGCAGGAAGTCAGTCGCGAGGGTACGTTCAAACAAAATCGTGAGCCCTTTTGGGCCGTTGGTGCATCGGCGTAAATCGCTCATCATCATAATCATCATCACCATCATCATCATCATCATCATCATCATCATCATCATCATCATCATCATCATATCATGTGATTGTGGGACTTGTTCTAATTCAAAATTGGATGTTATTCCAAGTCTTTACTCCAGAATAAAAAAACTATTCTTGGAGAACTTGGGATGTCCAGATCTAACTGATTTCTTGTTGAGTAGTTCGATAACAGAGATCTGGGAACAAGTCTCCCTTTTAGACTGTCCGGGCAGACACCATTCACTATTTCATAGATCATTAGATCATATTGCATTATATTTGAGACTGACAGCCAATAACATTTCCACCCATCCTTTAATCTAGAGTTCCCTATCATAGTTTTAGCTCTAGTTTGTAGACGTTGAAGATGTTAGAGCTTTGTGTTCGTTAAATTACCCCATAGTTCGTCACTGTATCTCACATGATTTTCAAACAGTGCCTATATACACCTGATCAAGTCATGGAACTGCCCACTTTTTTATAAAGGATTTCTGCTACGGCTCGGTTCTTACTGGAAAATTTCTCATCTGACAACAAAATTTGAGGATGTTTGCTTGCCTACTTTCCAATGGGAGGATTGTTTGTTTGCACAGTCTTTACGCCCATGACGCATTTCGATGGCCATTTAAATTTCCATTGGTTGGACTATACAATAGATCTATTGTTCCGTATCCAATCGGCAGCATTAGATTAATTGAAAAAATTACTGACTGGCAGGACATAGTGTCTGAAACGAAATTTAATCGAACAGTGTTACAGCACAAGCTAGAATTCTCCACATTCCTTTAATTCCTGATAAAAAATGCGCTCCTCTTTCCAATCCTGACTTTAGTTAGAGTTGACATAAAAGTTTCCCAATTCCAAAACAAAAACACATTATACAAGTGACGTGAACGAACAATCAATCAATTTTTAATTCTTTCTTACCCAAACAAGTCATAAGCACGTGCGGGTAGAATCAATGCAAAAAAGATAAGATTTTATTACCGCCGTTCTGCAGTAAAAATTCCACCATATCTGAATGGTCGACAGCAGCCGCGGAGTGAAGGGGGGATCTCCCCCATTTGTCAGCTTTGTTGATGTTTGCCCCTTTTTGTAACAGAAAATATGCGACATCTGGGTGCCAATTACGCGCCACTTCATGGAAAACACTTTGGCCATGTTTGTCTGTGCTATTGACACTAGCACCACCATCAAGCAAAGATTCGACAAAGTCAAAGTCAACCAACTCAGTCTCAGGAGCATGTGCTAATTTCGAAAAGTAGATGATAAATGCCTTGCTACCTGCAGAGGGGCCTTTTTTACCGCCCTTTTTTCCCGTCCATTTTGCTAATGATGAATTAGCACTACCTTCACCGTCAATTCCAGCTTCATCTTCATCTACGTCACTATCTAGAGATCCGTTGGCAAGTTTCGCCGAGCTTCGTTTCGCCTCCGATTTCGGGGCAGGTCCATCTCGATGTAAACAAACTGATTTAGGTGTTGCGCGTCGTGTGTTCTCTAGGAACTCCCATTTTGATTCTCGTTCGATCTGAACGAGGGGTACATCGAAACCAAGTCTTTGTCCTTGTGCTACTCCCGTCTGTCCGCTCGGCATTGCCAACGGAATTCGGAGATTCTCAATAAGGAAGCCAGGCACGATTTAGGCCTAACATCATCAAACAATAGTGATGTGATGAATCATTTATGAAGAGCCTGATCGCTACATGAGACGAAGCTGTCAAACAGGTTGCTTTGTTTTCAAGCTGATTGGACACAACACAATTCCCAGGCGGCTTTTCTAGCTTGTGACACAGCTCTATTCTGTACTTGAAACGAGTAGGAAATCTTTCGATAAAATTTAGGGCTCGACTGCGAAGGCTTTTCAAGAAATTGTATTGTATTGGATTGAATGCTAATTGGGCAATTACGATTTGTGGTGGAGCCGTCGTTATTTGTTTTTCACATCAACAGCTGAACGTGCAGTTAGGATTACGGATTAACATTTGCCTGAAACTATTAGACAAGTAACACGCGATGCCCCCCCCCCCCCCCAATAATGGTTTAAATAGCTCATGGATACACACTTTTTTATAAGAATATTTATTTTTAAGAACACAAGCTACGAGTACTGGAAATTTGAAAAAGTTAAGAAACTTCAGTACTCGAAGTGAAACATGCAGAGCTCCTGTTATTGGTTGGTTTTCGAGCTTTCGAAACTGAGTGAATGAATACAGTTCAGTTCAGTTCAGTTTTAATTTTGAAATTCCACTACATACAAAAATCTTTCTAAAATACATACAATTAACTAGAATAACAAATTAAAACAGATGACAAAAAGTGACAAATTTTACAATAAGAGTACATAGAATTTCGTATGGAGAGGAATTTCTTAAGGAGGAGCTCTCTCAGTAGGTAGACTAATCGAGGAGAGAGCACCCCCTAAGCTAAAAACTTATCATTCAATTTATGAAATCTTCTAGTGATTCGATTGATCAATGTAAGGAAGGTCTGGCATACATTTATGTGGTCTGACATATATGCAAAACGATATGGCTGTTTAAAATTTTCGTTTTGTCAAACAAATTGGTTGCTAAGTAAAGGTAAAGGTTAGTTTCGTATTCGATAACGAACGTTGGGAGGGGCGCATCTTCCTGAGCCACGGCATTGTTTGGTAGGGTGGCCAATTCCTTTCCACGCCGGTTTTTACATTCCTAGGATGTATCAGGTAGCTATTCATAATTTCGGCTGAGTGGCAGTCGAACGCCTCAACCACTCGACTACCGCGGCAGCGGTCTGCAATACTTTATACCCGGATTCAATGACCGCGCACCAGTCTAAATGTGGGAGGGCTGAAAAAGGCGTGATAGAAAATTTTTTGAGGCCACGCCCACTAGAACTCCGGAAAACGCCCCTTTTTGAAAGTACTGGCTTATTTCTACTGGGGTTTTATAAACAATCTGATTCAGAGAAGATATCAATAGCTATAAAAATAGATGAAATTAGCTCGGGGATAATAAAACAGCAAGAAAAACACCTAGAAAATGAACAAAAAGGGTTCCCAGTCAAGAAAAACTGTTACTCCTTAGGAGTATACGATTCAATATTGCGTTAATGCATAGTTAGAGTAAACTTTTCAAGTTGGAGCCATGAATATTTACATTGTCTAACGAATGGAACTTTACTATCACAAATGGGAGAAAGTCTTGTGTTTGAGTACGATGATAATAATATGAGTCATTTTGTTATGGATATGGTAATGTTTGGTAACTCAGTATGGGATATGCACAGGTAAATAAATGCATTGGAACATTTATATGGCAAATGAGGAAAACAGTGAACTTAAATAAGATCAAAGTACTTGTTTTAGTATTGGAGATACATTGAAACAGAGAAGACGATAAAAACTATCAAGATCTTTGTAAAGAAAAAGAAAGAATTGCTCTCTTCTGCAGTATTAGAGTATTTGGTATGATAACTCTCAAATTCGATATCAAAACAGTAGACTTGTGTCAGAGGTCATCAAAGCCCATTGGCAGTCTTGACAAAAAGGGTTAATAGGACAGTTTAAAATCTGTCATTCGCAAAAGGCAACTCCACCAACTTTTGACCATGCCCCCTTGGCAGACCCGTTGCTAGCTATTGTGCTGAAGGGCGCTTTCAAGGCCCCATTTGTCAACACAATAGGTGTGTCATCTTTTATTTGCCGACCGGTTTGGAAATTTGCTGGCTAAGCACCCCCAAAAGGCAAAAAGCTCCTCGTTTTCGCAAGACATTTTTTCAAGGGGTTGTTCCAGCCCTTTCGTCCCTTATAGCGACGGGCCTGTCCCTTAGTTGAACTTGAAATAAGCCATCAAACTTAGAATTAATATTTGTTAATATCGAGTTTTCTTTATTTGTTGTGGAGATTTTATCGACCCTTAAGTTGAAAGAAAGAATGAAATTAATTAGAGATTGAATTTGTAGTATTCTGTATTTGTATTCTGTATTTCCTTAATTTAAAGAAATACTTTGTGTATTCAAATATAGCAGAACATAGCATTCGTACTTCAACTGATTCTTAAAACTTTTGTATGCTAGTAACTGAACACAAGTATGCCAATTGTTTGAAGCAGTGGATGTGTATATACTACTAATTCTGGCAAACTTTCGTGGTAATTGTCCATTAATTCTTCTTTTTCTTTGTAAAGCAAAGGGCGTGTGGGGAGGCGACTGCCACTTTGCCACAGATTGCGTCTGTTTCCAAATACGCCATCAGATGAACCTTGACATTGAGTATATATGGAATTTGTACACATTTTCTGAATATCAAGGTATAAAGTGATCACAAAACTATTTTTGCCAGCTCGGAACCCTTGGGCAAATTATTTTATGGGGCCATTTTGATTTTACCCGTTTTCGCGACTCACAACAGGGATCAGTTTTTAATAGTAAACTAAGTACAGCAACATAACATATCATTTGATTAATTTTTTAAAGCCGATTTAAAAAATTGCACCGAAGTTGATAAAAGGGTCTGCCTAAGCTAGTTCACGCTTATTTGATGCCCCCTTTTGACCACGCTCTTTAACCCCATCTTCCTAAAAAAAGTTGACTTATCAATTTTGTAGATTTTAGAAGCTTAATGACAAAAAGAGGACAAAAATTCATTTTAAGATTTTCTTGCTAATTATAGGCTCATTTTGTGAAATCTTTTACCACAACCACTAACCACAATGGTCATTTTTGAAAAGGTTACCAAATATGATTTTCAGAGTTGGTAGAGAAAAAATATTTCCAACCGTTTTAATTTGTACTTTATATTAATAAGAAAAACAAGAAATAAAATAAATTCAGTTTAAACGATAAATCTCTCAACAAGGCTCATAATGAATATGCATGCAACTAGAGATTCATTGTATATTTATTCCACCTGTTCTGTTTCTTGTGCGTCTTCCTCGCCATCGCTGTCTTTAAAAATTGGACCTTTTGCACAACCGCAGAACTCTCCACATGTTAGCCGAGACTTGACATAGCTGCATTTGTTTGTACCACTATTAGAACCTGGATCATTATGAAAATTTTGTTATCCATGACATTTTTGGTATCCACGAACCTTCTGGTGTGTGTAGATTAACTCAATTGAGAGTAGGTTTAGACATAACTTCTAGGAGAACACAGGTTTAGACACAACTTCCTCGATACCACTGATCCAATGTGTTTAGCAAATAAACTACCACCCATTTTATGCTGCTCTGCCAAGAATACGCTATCCACAGAACAATGCTTCTTGATAGAGTAGCCTCCATTTGTGCTTCCCAAAGAGTTGATTGTAATATATTGAACGATGAAGAACTGCTCACACTTCTACTCTGTGGCAATTATGTCCTTAGTGAAATTTCAAATAAGAACACCTTCTGAGCAAAAATATTTTACATCAACTCTACAAACAAATTTATTCAGTTGCACCCCTCTACCCTTCTTCTCTTTTAGCTGCACCCTTCTATCCTTATTATCTTGTGTTTTTACTTGTATGTGCTTATTATGTTTATCGTTGCTGTATACACTTTTTTAAGAAACAAAGGTTGGGTACTCCAGTGTCTTAATGTTCTGGAAATTTCAATACTCACTGTTTCATAAGAGTTTCTTAATAATGATGTCATGAATGATGTTATAAAATGTTCGTGACCTTTTTTTCACGTCAATAGATTCGCTTCCGTTCTGACACTGTATTTAGACGTGGGATATATTTTTATCCCTTGTGTCATTCAGGGCAATCATGTTCTTGGATTTGCAAAATTTCGTTGTTCTCAGTTTTATCATGATTTAATAATTTCATAATTTGTTTGCTTCGAGTACTGGAGTTTCTTAATTTTTTCTGACTGTCCAGTACTCGTTTCTAATAGCCAGTTTCTTTTAAAAAAAATGAGTGTAGTCGTGTAAATCGTCTTGTATTGCGGTATAGTTATGAATTGTCTTGTACCATGTGGTACTGTATTGCTTTTACAGTCTTTTATAAAATTCAAATGTGGATTTAAAACATAAGAAATTGTGTTAGCTTGACTCTGTTGTTGTTTATGTATTTTGTTAATTGTATTATTTTGTAAGCTCTGTGCTGCACTGATGAACCCACAATGGGCGAAAAAGTACTGTCTGCAGATTGAGTATATATATATATATATATGTATAAAAAGCTAAGCATGACTTTATTCCTGTCATTCAATGAGCTGCCTTCCTTCTGTCCATAGCACTTAGCTAACATTGCTTGCTGGAAAGTACAGGAATGATTCCTGTACTTTCCAGCAACACATCATTAGGATTGGCAACTCCACGGCCCGGATGCTGAAGTTGCAACTGAAGTTCCAGTTAAGAATAAAAACGTCTACTCTTCGTCTTACATGCTTGCCAGAAATATTCGGACCTTTTCACACAATTTATTAAGCACCAATTCACATCTACCAGCAGTCACGTAGTTACAAGGGGGTGAAGGATATAATATAGAATTACCCCCATGAGCTTCTGTTTTGCTAAATTTGTAACTCGTCGAGTAAGTCTAGGTGTCGCAGGTCTATAAGCCGTGTGTTATTATCCTAGCCTTGCTTCCTTTTTTAATTATCTTGAGTCTTTTGTAAACTATTCGGTCAGTTCAAAGCATCTTTACGAGTCGAAAAAGGCTTTGTAATTTTTTTGACGTTGTTGGATGTTGAACAGAATCAAGTCCTTGGCATTGGGTGGTGCCCAGTCTTTTTTACGTCCACCAATGTCTTGACATATTGTAGTGAAATCGTTAGCTCACATGACGCCGAAGGTTACATTTTTATAATATGTGATATTGAAATCACTGAGCAGTGATAAGTCGCCAAACGCAGTATCCATATGTAAACATAAGCCCTTAGCAACTTTTAGTGTGCTGGGATCGAAAAAGGTGTAAACGGACGTGGATTTGGATATGTCACAACGGCCTAGATTCTAAAATTTATATCAAGTGGCGCCCAACTTTGAAGAGAGCTTTTCAAATTTTTCATAGAGAACTTTTCAAACTTTTTCATGGTAACTTTGAAGAGAGCTTTTCAAATTTTTCATAGAGAACTTTTCAAACTTTTTCATGGTAGAGAACTTTTCAAAAATTTTCATGGTAGAAAACTTTTCAAACATTTTCATGGTAGAGAACTTTTCAAACATTTTCATGGTAGAGAACTTTTCAAACTTTTCAGGTAGAAAATCGAGATAGGCAACTCTGAAGTGAAAAAAAATTTTATACAAGTGGTCAGCTGCTTTCAGCAAAATCATTAGAGTTTCACGCGACCTTTGCAGCAATTGTTTTCAAATGATAGTTGAGAATCAAGTGAAAGCTTTCAAAATAAGTAAGTGGTAGCTTTATGTGATCCGCTACGAAAATTATTACTCTCTGTATAGGGTTATACCCTCTCTTTTTCGTGGCTTAATGCCTTCAACATCATAACAGTATATGAAAAATATCCTGAAAAACACAGACGCTCAAAAACAACAGCTGCTATCACATTCATTGACATGTTGCGTGAACCTGATTCAAAGAGTGCGAAGCAGTGTGGTTTTGTTGCGGAGAAGCTTTCAAAGTTTGATGCCATCACGCGTACTGTTGCTATAAAAAGAATTTGTGATATGCCTATTGATTTTGAACTATATGCAATATATGCCTACATGTGTTGCAAAATCATAAACAGAGTAACTTTTGCAGCATGTTGCAGAAATTTCCATGTACCACTTTTATCTTAAACTTATTGACTGTAACGTTAATATCATTGTATTATAAACATTTTTTGTATTCCTTATACCAAGTTAAAACATATTGGCGTTAAAAGACTAAATTGAGGCTGAATCAATGCTCGAACATTACCCTACAATGTTGAGCGTTGTTTAGCACAATGTTGAGACCGGTTCGGATCGGATGGGGCTTCTGACTAATGGCTAAACTTCACGAGACAAGGAAAAATCTTCAAGATTATAATGGGCTCTTTTATTAGTTCTCAGTTAAGCTACTATCGCGTTATCTGAAAGTTTGACCATGAGGTTCTTAAACAAGAAATTATTATAATTCATCAAAAGCACTCTCATGGTTGCTGCAAACACAGTGAACCATATAATGTTCAAGCATAATTAACATAATTAGCATAATTAATATAGGAAATGCTGTCAATGTATTTTGAGGTACTTGATTGAAGAATGGATTAGAATCAAGAACATATTTTCTATGGTCTATATCTATGACGATATACAGAACACAATAATGGCGACGAGGATACTTTACTATTAGCAAATACGTCTAACTATCTTATACAGTTATGGCTGCTCACCTCGATTTACCTCCGTTACCACCGTTCGATGCGTACACTGATCCTAGCTCAGTAGGCCAGAGATGGAAATCTTGGAGACGAAGATTTCAAACATACCTAGCTGCAATTGATGTTACAAGTCCAGCGCAGCAAAGAGCCCTACTACTCTACCAAGTTGGTCAAGACACACAGGACATTTTTGATACAATTCCGAACAATGGTGAAGATGATGACTATGAGACAGCTTTGGAGAAACTAGATGAATATTTTCTCCCTAAGAAAAACATTGATTTTGAAATATTTCAATTCAGAAAAGCAACGCAAAACCGTGGTGAAACAATTGATCAATTTGCGACACGTCTGAGAAAGCTGGCTGCAAATTGCGAATTTAGGAATGTGGACACAGAAATCAAGTCCATGATTATTCAGCACTGCCTCTCGACGCGTCTCCGCCGTTACGCGCTTAGAGAAGACACGCTCACCCTCGATGCCTTGCTGACAAAAGCACGCGCACTCGAAGTTAGTGAAGCACAAGCCATCGATATGGAGCAAAATCTCCTATTAGTAGAGCCTCTACACTCAAGGGACACAGCAAATTTTGTGACGAGAAACCGTGCCGTGCAACAAAAGCCGCACAGGCCGCAAGCCCAAAATTACCGCCCGCTCCATGGCACACAGTCAACATTGATTTTTTGGGACCTTTACCAACAGGGGAATATTTGCTCGTTGTCATTGATGCATATAGCCGATTCCCTGAAGTTGAAATCGTTACTTCTACATCTGCCAAATCAACCATTCCGAAACTGGAAGGAATATTTGCAAAACACGGTATTCCTGAAATTCTCATCAGCGATAATGGACCACCATTTTCAAGCAGCGAAATTCAAGAATTCATGAGAGAAACTGGACCAGTACATCGCAGAATCACACCTTTATGGCCTCAAGCCAATGCTCAAGCAGAAACATTTATGAAACCTTTAACAAAAGCTATACGCTCAGCTGTTATTGATAAGAGAAATTGGAGGAAAGAACTAAATCGTTTTTTGCTCAATTATCGTGCAACCCCACACAGCACAACTCAATTTTCGCCCGCTCAATTGCTATTTAACCGATCTATAAACACTAAATTGCCGCAGTTTACAACTGAAAATACATCAGAAACACATCAACATCTTGTCCATCGTGATTTTATTGAAAAAGGGAAGATGAAAGAGAACACTGATAGAGCTCAAAGAGCCAAAGCATCAGGAATAGATATTGGTGATACTGTCTTAGTAAAACAGCCTAAGCAGAACAAATTATCTACAAATTTCAACCCAGATCCTTACATCGTAATTGAAAAGAAAGGAACAATGCTAACTGCTTATAACGAAGGAAAAGATCATACAATCACAAGAAATATTTCTCATTTCAAAAGGTTTCCTATTCAGAAAGAAACTGAAATTGATTCTGACATAGACGATGAAGATATTATGGATATGCCAAACCGTCCAAACGTTCAAGCTGGAGTTTTGATTCCTAGATACCCTGTCCGGGAAAGGAGAAATGCTAGAAGATACGGACAAAACATTTGTGAGACATGATCAACTATATTTGTAAACATTTAACTATTGTTTTGTTACTGTTCCAGAAGAGACGTTTTAATTTAAGTAAGGGGGAGATATAATGTTCAAGCATAATTAACATAATTAGCATAATTAATATAGGAAATGCTGTCAATGTATTTTGAGGTACTTGATTGAAGAATGGATTAGAATCAAGAACATATTTTCTATGGTCTATATCTATGACGATATACAGAACACAATAAACCAGATCTCAATGAGATGCCCATAATCTTATCAACATACAGCATTTTATGACATCAGCTATACCTAAATTACCGTTAAAGAGCCAAGCGACATGTCTTTCAAAGAACTACCATCCCGGACAAACATGGTTGAGACTATTCAAGAAAAGCTTGTATTTTTACTTTCCTTTCAAAAATAACTTTTCCCCCTCCCCCAATTCAATGTTGAATGCATTATTTTGAAGGAGAAATGATAGAACTGCAAATCCAACATTGATTCGGGGGGAAACGGGGGATTCGAATTTATTGAGGCGACATAAAGTAGAAAATTGCAGAAATTGCATTTTGTCTCAACAATTTTGTCCGGGTTTGTAGACATTAGTAGACTCTACAGAGCATCTGCAGATGCTATTGTTTTAGTTGCAATTATATCAAGGTAATCCAATCTCTTTTGTTTAGACAAGAGGAAAATCAAAGACTTTGAGACAGACTGCAATTTTTTTAAAGACTTGTGACCGTAAACTTTCTGAAGAAAATTTCCTGTGAAAAAGATTTGGAAGTTGTGGTTCAAAAACCTCAATAATGCAACAGAATTATGTTGTTGAAGACATGAAGGAGTCATAAATGAGAATTAAAATTTCAGATTTTCGCAGAAATTTTTTGCCATATTTATAATCACGGCCGCAGAGAATCGTTTTAAACATTTTACTTTTGCTACGTTTTATTAATTACATTCCAACAATGGAATTCATTACTTCATGAGGCAATTTGCCCCCTTGTCACCCCTCTCAGTGGCCCTGCTTATAATGAACATCTCAAATATCTCAAACACTCCTAACAGTAGGGGTCGTAATGACAAAGCAACAATTACCTAATTTGCTACTTTTTGTAAAGAATCCCCTTGAGTTCCCCTAGCACATTATTACTATTCTAAACATAGATTATTTTCAATGTAATAAATGTAATCTATTGCGAGCATTTTTATTTTGATTGCTTCCAAACTGCCTAAATTCTTGCAAAGTGTTAAACCGTTCAAATCTTTATACCTGGTTGAAAACTTCCTGTGAGAAAAATGTTTTAACTGGGATTGCCTGTGACCAATGGTCACACGGTCACGGGAAAAATAACACCCTGTTTGAGGGTGGAACAAAAGTCTATAGTGTAAACGTGAGGCTTATCTTCTCTAATTTGGCAACAGAAAATGTGGTTCCGTTTTCTATTGTACAAACGAGTTTCGCTATTTTTTCTTCATCTCTTGGCGCATACATTTGCAATGAAGTGTGGTTAAGTGTAATTTTGAAAGTTGCAAACATACGATGTATTACTGTAAACCAAGTCAGTTTTCAAAGGGAAAATTCAGCTATCCCCTCCCCCTCCCCTATTTGAACAATGTTGACTTACTACAAAAAGACGTAAGACGTTAGGGAGTACCAATTTTCTGTGACTTTTAAGATATTTTTCTAAACTATAGATATTGCTTTGGGGTGAAGTTTCTTAATTTTTTCTGACTGTTCAGTACTCGTTTCTAATAGCCAGTTTCTTATAAAAAAGAGTGTAGTTTGCAAAGAGTGAAGGCATGACAATAGAATAATGAGCGTCAGTTTCTATTCTGCATTAATGGTTATTCAATTCGTTTACAATTAGGGTTATTCTAGGACAAAACTTTTACATAAGAACTTAAAGACGTAATCTTAGACATCGATTTAATCTTAACCTAAGCAGAAACTCGACCAGGGTTAAATATTATATATATATAATATCAAAATAAACTACAATACAATAATCTGAGCCAATCATAGCGGGGAAAGACACATGGTCAGCTAGTCATCACTATGAATGGCTCTTAAAATGAATTTTAACAATAATCTCTAAAGCAACTAATAAAAGAACGCAATATAACATTACACCACGCCATACCAATAAACACTACGCTACATTAAGGTATAACGAAAAAAAACCATGCAGAGCAAAGCCACCCCCAGCCATAGAGCCACCACCAACCCACAGAACACCGCACACCAGGCCCCATCCAGGGAGCCACCAACAACCCACAGAACACCGCACACCAGGCCCCATCCAGGGATCCCAGCAAGCGGAATCCGAATCCCGCCGCTGCAAGAGCAAAGCATCACCCACCAAACCCCCAAGACGGCACCCAGCCCGCAGCACTTTTCTTACTTTAATAACAGCCTCTCCAAAGCATATGGTCACAACTATGGGGGCAAGCATTGCTGATGGAGGAGGGAAGAGGTGTTGCGGCTAAAAAGGTTTCGCAAAGTTTTTAACGAAATGGGAGTTTAATAGGAGATTTCAAGTTTTCAAGGACCTCTGTCAGTGCCCGCTTCCTTTCCCCTTTCAAGACTTTTTGCCCCCTTCAGTTTGAAGCCTTGGTCACGCGACGGAAATGGTACTATCTGTAAACAAAAATGTGGATACATCATAGGACAATCCGTTGGAGATGTAAAGTAAATGTAACGTGCGTTATTTATCGGTAGAAAGAATCATCAGCAGTTGAAGAACATATTTATTAGAAATGCAGTAGGAATTTCATGAATTTGTATAAAATAGGTTAAACATACACTGGTTACTATAACGAATGCATTAATGGCGTATTTAAAAGAAGGATTTTCGCCTCAGTTACTGTCCACATTCAATTAATGTAGGTGTTTACTCATAGATCACGATGAATGTAGACAACAAAACAGCGCGGAAAATATTCTCTTTGCCCGCTTGATGAGAGCTAGCCGAGTATCTCTCATTCCGAAACCGTAGATAAATGGATCTGTAACAGCATTTGCCATCCACAACACTAAAGTGAAGTGGTACTTATCGACAGGCAGCGTACCGTAAGTAATAACAGTCTGGAGAGCTATCAATGCTCCCGGAAAGGTGCAAACTAAATAAGTAACAACCACCATGCCAGCAACAAATGCAATCTTCAACTGCCTTTTCCAGAGGCCTCTTTGCTCTGCTTGGCTACTAGTCGAAACTCCTGGCTGAACCACCAACAGCTTTTTTCTGCTGACTGCCAAGAGTTTGGCTTGTATCACGATTAGCGTTAAACAAGTAGGAATCTCAACAACGAAAGCTATTACTCGTAAAAGCGGGGTCTCACTAAGGAATGCTTGCCCCTCGATCGTTGGCGCCGGTCTGATAATCGCGAAGTTAAATGCTGCAAGTATGAATCCAAGACTCCATATCAGAGCCAAAGCAGCGGTAACTCGTCCATTGGTCACAATTTGATGAAATCGAAGACCATGAACACAGGCGACATACCGTTCAACTGACAAAGCAATCAGGTTTAAGCTCGTCACGACTAAGTTTAGAGGGGCAATGAATTGTATGCATCTTCGCATCGCTATGCATTGTGTCTCGTGTGATTTCATGGAAAATGCTTTTATCACCAGGAAAATGATGTTGGAGATACCAATTTGTAGTACGTGAGACAACGACAGGCTAAACAAAATCTTATGACGTGGTAAACTGAACAATGTATCTTTTGCCAGTGTAAACAGAAGCAGAATGTGAAAAGGCAGAACAGCCAATGCCAAAAATACACCAAAGTTTGCACTGATCGCTTCATTACAGGGATACGCCACACTCATGTTCGACTTTTCTTTGCGTCTTTGTGCTTCTTAGAGCATATTGTCGGAACAGAAATTTATAGGAGTCTTGAATGATTAATAATGCATGGATAAATCATTCATTGAGTATTAGAAGAAAGTACACATGGTATATTGAAACGATGAAGTCAATGATGTGGCGGAATTTTTAGTAGTGGGCGGGTTGCACCAAATTTTCAGAAAAGATTTGACCAGATAAGGTAGAACTTTTTGGTCTTTTTCTGCCGAAATTTCATGGCTGCTATTTGTAACGATTCTAGCAGCATGATCTTGCAACTTCTGGAAGGTCCCCCGCTCCTACCTTCTATTTCCTCGCTCGAAATGCTGTGGCTCTGGTACCCAGGGTAGATAGCTTGCGACGGCCCTGACCATACCTGATCACACTGAAGGCTTGTTCGAGAACTAAATATTCGCCTGAAGAAGTAAAAGGTGGATCAACGAAAGAAATGCAATGAATGTAGTGAAACAAAGTATTTAAAGAAATCAGCGATACGCTGGAGCATTCTGCCGTTGATATGTTTTGTTCTAATTAGCGCGACATGAAGTTTCTAATGTGCACAGGGCCGGATTAAAGCTCCGAAGGGCCCTATTTTGTCGCAACATGATGACGTCATAAAAATTTAATTTCAGAATCCAAAGAACCCAAAAGAACTTCACTAAAAACTTATAAATTTGCAAAGTCAGCTAGGTCTGTTAAAGATTGGTTGTGTTTTTCCAAATGAGTAAAAGACGGGCTGAGTTTTTTTTTGGCAAATGAGTATAGACCTTCCCCAATATGGCCACTGTAAGTTGGTCCAGGTTCTAAAATTCATGAAATTTGAATCTTATTGATTCCATAACATCAGTTAAAAGGATGCTCACAGTTAATCTCTGTAAAAATATTAACAAGAATTACCAGAAGATAAAATTTATGTTATATTTGCAACTTTTTGTGATATTTTGTATGATATTGAGCGCCTTTTAGACACTAAAGTGTGTAACACACTGATCAGTGCCTTTAAATGTTTGGGCCATAATGTTTTGTATGAATGATTTTACAATATAAGGTTGTACCACAGTTTATTTGTATTTGAATCATTAGAATTAAAGAACAATTAAAAGACACAATGAAGATACAGAAAATATAACTAAGAGAAAGATAAAGCGAAAAAAGGATAAAGTTGACATGATTTTTTTTGTTTTAATTGTAAAGTAAGGTGTTATTAGTCTGGAAAGGAGATTTTTTAACGAGATCTGGCAGTGCTATGCTGTTTTAAGCTTTCCAAGAGCCATTTTTGGACTCTTGTTGCAATATTGCAGAACGTATGCAACAGCTTCAATTGGTTTGCACATTGAGTAACATTTCGACATGTTCTTTTAGCTCATATGATCAAGAAAAAAAATGTCAAGAACAATGTTTGAAACAATTTAGTTATGCAAACACTGTGAAATTTGTAAATCTACGCACTTTGTTGGCAAAAGAGGCCTGAACACCTCCCCAGAACGAAAAGCTAGAAATCGCACTGCTTATACCCTATAAATTTAAGAACAAATTAAGAACAATCCAGCCTCAGACTTTCGGAAAAATTAAGAACAATCAGCCTGAACTAAAATTTACTGGTTCTTATAAAAAAACGAGTGTATGTGTAAAATAATTTACTTTGTTGGGCGGGGCTCTAAAATCTGCGGGGTCCTGGGCCATAGCCTAGTTGTCCTTTGGGTTAATCCGGAGTAACTGCATAAAAATCAGGTCAGGAAGTGGATGAACGTTTTAAATCAAAACTGATGTTATGGGGCAGGCTGCAATTTCTATTTTCAGTGGGAGAGACTATTGATGTCTTTTATTTGAGTTAATAACAGTCACTAAGAAATGTTTTCAGACACAGTCGTGTCTGGATGGCAAAGTGGCGATCTCTTTCCGGGCCCATTGCTTTAAAAATTAAAAAATATGAGACTTTTCAACAAAAAATTCCAGAATAAGATTTTGGATACTAATGTTTCTAATAAACTTCATTTTTCTTTCACCAAACATATCTACAAAGTTCCACAATCAACTGAAAATCACTCAAATATTCTAAAATGTCAATGCAAATTTGATAGCTTCTTTGAGGAAGTGTAACCGGGGGGGGGGGGCATAGCAAAAGTCGGCAGAATTGTGTTAACACTCTTTTTTATAAGAATACTTTTATAAGACTACGAGCCTCAAAGTTGGCCAAAAGTTGAGAACAAATTGAAAACAAGCTGAGGCTGAGCTACTGTAAAACGCAATTTTGAACAGCATTTAACTTCAAAAGAGGATTCTTAGCCATGTATGGGTGCTTTTTAGGTAAATTTTCAAACTTTTCGGCGAGTAAAGGGTGTTTTACTCACTTTGTTTTTTCAAATGAGCCCTAAACACCTCCCTAGAGCGAAAAAGCTAGCAATTTCACTGCTTACACCCTATTAATTTAAGAACAAGGATTTAATCTCAGATTTTTGAAAAACATTTGAGTAATCCTTAGCTAAAAATCATTGGTTCTCTTAAAAATGAGCGCAGCTAATGTCAGACTAAAAACTTTCCCCTTTATCTTCCCTGTTAAATACTGAAAAAAGGTTTTGCTGATCCCTGACTCAAATCTAGAATTTGAGCCAATTTTTAGAGTGTTAATCTTAACGTTTTAATCACCTATAATAACGATCAATGTAAGTAAATTGTACCAGGAAAATTTTTTTTAAAATAATGAGCCTAAAACATTGATCGTTATTATAGCATCATATTGTACCGCAATCAATCTAGTATATTAATAGAGTCTTGATTTTCTACCCGGTATGCTTACGTGTAATACAACACACGAGAATTTGAACTGGTTGCTGTTCAGCATTTTACGAATTAAGTGTTCTCAAAATAGCCATGTAAAATACTTTCTAAATCCATATAGTTTACAGCTTTTCGCGCTTACATTAGAATTTCGATACATGTTCCAGGAAAAAATGTTTGTCTGCAAGCGATTCCAACTTACAGATCTTTTTTGACGTAATTCACAAAGTTTTCTCCATGAAATGTCTTTGTCACTTAATCATATCAGTCGATCATTGATTATGCCTTCGAATATTTTGCATATTTTTGTCAAAAACCATGTTTCTCTGTAGTAAGATCTGGCTTTTCCGCAACACCTCTCAAAGTTGAGAGTATTACTCCTACGCTGCTCTACATTCCTGGTAATAAGAATAAATCAAGAATGCTGTTAAAAAATCTGATTATCTCGGTTAACGTTTGTGTGAAGCACAAAACTGCATCTTAAACTCTACCAGTATATCAAATAACGGATAACATGCGATTTGTCCCGTCAGTGGGTGTGGTCATCCTTAAACCTGGCCCTCAAGGTCTGAGCGCCACTCTGCATTTATAATACCAGACCGCCCCTGAATGTTTTGCAAGATGCTTATAAAATGATTCAGAGGTCGCCTTTCCAAAGGAAACAAGCCAACAGTAGCCTGTGAGCAGACTCTTACACTCCTTTGGGTGGCTTAGACCCCGTTTACACTGTTCCGGATAAATTTTATCGGCATAAAATCTGTTCGGATTAATTTGCGTTTACACTGTGCCGCACAAATTTTGTCCACTTTGCCCTCCCATTTACACTGTGCCGGATAACTACAGTCACGTGACCTGAATCATTCGCGTTCAGACAAAGTCCGAGAAAATTGTCAAAGCACATTAGGCCAATATAGTTTAAATAATTATTTGTTTGAAATAACACGTCACAGAAATGGCAAACAAAGTAGGGAAAGCTGAAAAGGACGCCAATCTCACGTGGACTGACGAAGAGACATCACTTTTGATACAAGTAGTTATCGACTATAAGGCAGCAAAGGTGGCAAAAGGTCTTGATTGGGAGACGGTGAAAACAAAATATGATTAAGATTCTGGAGTCAATCGTGATGAATATCCCAATTCTGAAAGTCCAGATAAAATAAACAAAGCAACACGATTCTGTTTACGAGAAATGAGATTTGGCGCCACCTCGCGCCACCTTCTTCTCTTTATTGAAAGAGCCTCGCTGTAAATCAAAATCAGCCTCGCAGCGGATGTGGATAAAATTTATCCGGATAAAACCGTTTACACTGTACCACATTGCTATCTGAACTAATTTAATCCACTTTCCTAAGTGAACTAATTTTGTCCGGATAGCCACTCTCAAATTCGTGCGGATAGCGTGGGTCTAGTGTAAACGGGAGCCCTATCTGAACTAATTTTGATGCGGATAAAATTTATCCGGCACAGTGTAAACGGGGTCTTAGTGTCTGCACGCAGGCAAAGGCAACAGCTGACGGTAGCACTTCTATAAAAAGATATCATGAAAAGCACGGATGTTCAAAAGCAACAGCTGCTATCACATTCATTGACATGTTGCAAGCATCTGAACCAAAGAGTGAGAAACAGTGTGATTTTGCTGCTGAGAAGATATCAAAGTGTGATACAGTCACACATCTGCCTTTTGCTGAAAAGTAATCTGTATTATCTTTGGTTTCATAAAACACGGAGGAGCTTTTCATGCAAACTGCAGTGAAATCAACAGGATTGATCGCGTAAAATAATGCATAAGATCCAATTCATTTACTCTAAAACTTGCTACCTGGTACTTTATAGATGTAATCTAAACAATGGGTCTAGCATCCTAGGATTTTGAAAGAAATTTCGGCAATTGGATGCAATGGTGAACAATTTCATTCTTTACTTGAATGCATAAAACTTGAAAATGTAATAAAAAAGGATTTACCTCGTTAAATGACCTGTTGAAATCTTTGGACGAAAAATTTTTGAGACAAAAATGCTTGGGCCACGATGCAAGTTTAAAAGATTTTCGGACGAATAATTTTGGATGAAATTTTAGACAAGAAAAATTAAAACAATAAACTTGAGCTACGATACTTACGTACGTCTCGTAGAATGTTTGGATAGATGAATTTCGAAAGAAGTTCTGAGACAAGAGAATTTAGGAAAATTTTGTAATACCACGTCAATTCATCAGGCTAGCATTATCTGGAATAAATACTTGGAAAGTGCATGTTCTCTGTTTCCAACGGATTCTTGTTGGAATTTTGTAAAGATATTGTTGATATTTGTTTTCAAACCTTTTTAGGTTTATTCCTGCGAATGTTTTAAAGAGTTCGTTCTTATATCACTGTAACAACTTTTTGTACTTCACTTTACCTTTATTATCCTTCATGAGATTTTGGTTAGGATCAATAAAAGGTTTATTGCAAAGCCAAGTGATGTGAAATCTTAGAGCACAAGTGATTTTTGACAAGTGCAAGCTTAAAGTTATATATAACCTTGTCCCTCTCAGCCTCTTAAAGACATCCATTTTCACTGCTTCTCAACTTCTCAGTTTCTTATAAGAAGATTTTTTGACAAAAAAGAACCTGGAGGCTCTGTGGTAACTGTTGCCCTCCTATCATCCCCTGTTGCAGATTTTCTACGAGGGAACTACGGGTGAAATGTTTGCGTTAAAGAGTTTTGAATTTGCTTTAGATTGTCATAATACTCTTTTGACCTAATACAAAATGGGCGAGTTCTAATGAAAAGACTGATTGGATATGCGAAGTTGGGCAGGAGAGCACAGATGAATAACGTCTTGAATTTAAGAGCAAATTCTTACAACAGGTATAATTCAACAGCATCCCTATAATCTAGAAATTACGTTTCACGGTACTTTAATATGAGTATATAGATGTTATGGAGGATACAAGGAATAATGACCCTTATCTAAATAAGGTAATCGAATATTGGCCAATTACAAACGCTGGAAAATCATCTGACGCAATACTCATGTATGTTGCATAAGATGAAACTTTTGATGCAGCACAACGAAACTCGCGAGAAACCAGAACGTAATACTTAACGAAAAACTATAATCAAAAACAGCAGAAGAAAACAGCAGAAGAAACTAGAAAGACAATGAAAATTTAAGCAATTTATCTATTTAAAATATTCAATAGTTCCAGACAGGGTTAGCGCCTAGAAATTGGCAGAAAACCAGAATCTCCAAATTGGAACATGCTGAACCCTCAATTTTAATTTCCAGTTCATTGTAAAACTATTTATGTACGGTAGCCCCGTTAGTCATAACGACTGAAATTTCAGGGGAGAGGGCCGTGACTGATTTAAAGCTTACAAAAAAAACTCTGCTAAAGCTAATTATAAGAAATGGAACGTAATTACAATCATAAAAAGTTTATTAGCAACAATGTACACTCAATTACTCAATTTCAATTTCCCTTTTGAAGAGGTAGTTTGCTTGGATTCATGGCATAGTTGATTCCAAATTTTCGCTCCACAAAATGCGAGTGCCTTCTGTCAATTACAGAAATAAATGCGAGAGATTATCAGACGCAACATTACTAATAGACTTATGATATACGAACGTTGCTGTCCCACTTCCAATCATACCTCTAAAAGAGAAGCTCAATCTTTCAGAACAGGCAAGAAAACTAAATTCTGAATTACGTTTTTATTAAAATTGTTGCTAGTAAACTTTTATCACATTATACAAATGTAAAGTTTGAGCTGCAGACTTTGATAAAGAAAAGAGCGTCAACATAGCAAGGGCAGATTTTGTAACAATAGGTTCTTTGGTTTTTTCACATTTTGTTGACTAGCCAATCAGAGAGCTCTATTTCTAGGGTGTGGTTTTCTCCACAGCAAACCCCTCCATCCGCCATTACCATCAGATGACGCCATAGAAATAGAGCTCTCTGATTGGCTAGTCAACAAAATGTAAACAAACCAAAGAACCTATTGTTACAAAATCTGCCCTTGCTCGTCAACATACAGTCATATATTATATAAATCATAAATGTTTAAATGAACCATTCTCCATGCGCACCCTTAACGCAAAATGTTTATGTAAACCGAGTATATAGATGGGATGTGCCTAAATATGGCCCAGGTATTTATTGTGTGCTATAGGGTCCGAAAATTACAGAAATTTACAGTTTCTTGAAATCTTAATGAAAAAATGTTTTTATCACTCAATCAAAATCGGTATAATTTCTTTAAACTAACAATTTCGTTGTATTTGCCTAGCTTGTAGGCCTTTACATCGTTTACTGGCTAAGCAGGTTTTTGGCATTTATTGCTTGGTTTCTTCCAAAGACAATATGATTTACTTTATGCAAATTATCTTTTAAAAAGATCGAGGACAACGTCAAGGTCAAGCATCTAACCCCGCTTTGACGGAATATCATGGAAATATTTTTTGACAGTGAAAATAGCTATGCGTTTAATAGTTATCACAAGCCCTGGGACAAGAAACCAGAAGAGAAACATTTTGCGAATACGTCCTTTAGTTCAGCTTACAATACATTCCAGAATATTTCTTGGAACTGTCGGCACTTTGAAACTGTCGAATGAGGAATTAATTTTTTTAAAAGAACCATTAATTAGAAGTTCAGGCTGGCTTTTTCACTTTGAGTAAAACCATTAAAAGCATTCGAACAGAGGATATTGGGCTGCCGACGGAATGTCATTGGAAACTTTTGGGGGGAGGGCAGCTGCCTCCCATGACAGCCCATAGCACCATCTCTGTTTGGTTTGTTGACTTAATGAGGTGTGTTGCTTGTCTCAATCCCTTTGAATCGCTCAGGGTATTTAATAGTACATATAATTATATATGGAGGACACATTGTCGATAATATCACAATCACATTTAGTGTGAAACTCGAAGTAGGCATTTTGAACTGTCTTGTTCTCTATACCAAAAACACATATAATATGTATCTACATATAGAGAAAAAATGAAAAGTACTAACATGCCAAAACAACAGTTCTTTATGGTACGTTTTAAAACCAGGACACTTTGATAAGACGAGCTGTCTATGGACGCATCGCATCTTTGATGGGCTTGGCATCGCAAGCACTTGTTTTGTAACCAAAGTTGTGCAAACAGCTACCAAAAACCCAGACATTCAGCTACGTATCCCACGCTAGAAAGATTTCTCTGGCTATAGTTAGATCTTGTGTTGATACAGAATAGATATTCAATTATTCAAAGCATTGAAAGAGAGCAGTGTCACAAAACGAGTGCTCCAAACACCAGCTCGCGCTAGCTCACGACAAGGCTACAATGACCATTAACGTTGACAAATATGCAAATGTCATGAACATGTTGTACTCGATCGTAGCAAATTTCAATTCTGCTCTCTGGTCTTCATACGCTTGGAACAGCTCATCTCCAATTCTTGATAAGTGCATTGTGATATTACGTGAAGCATCCATTCGTGATGTTATCCTGGTCAGCAAAATCGACTCCATCTAACAACAATGAATTTGCTCCTTCCATCGAGTGCTAATGATACTCTTGATATCAAAGTGAGTAAATTTAAATACAAAGTCGATGTTTTTATAGACAAAACAATAAGTTAATGGTGCCTCACGACCTGAAATTAATAATAGTTTCATTACTACAGGATTTTAATTTAGTTCGCATGGCGGAAAAACTGTCACGGGGGGATGTGAAACGACTGGAGCAGTTGTTGAAGCAAATCTTGACGACCTGAAGACAGTTCATCGGCCACTGTCACTTGGCAATGGAAAATATATAGATAAATTTGCGATTAGAGGTTGCTTAAAATGAAATCATTTTTTAGGCTCAAAAAAGATGAAATCAAGATTTCACTTTCTTTATTTCATTACAATCTCTGCATGATTTTGGAAGTGCTTGAGTCGAAGTTTGGATACCAATGGATGACCCCACCTAACTAAAGTGAACATGCCGTCTAAGTGACATTAGTAAACTTCAATTGTTTTAAAGATAATGTTTGTATAATATTCCTGATAATTCTATAAGGATTTGCTGACAAAAAAGGTTGCAAGGATGTAGTGGTAGCGCTGTCTAGTACCTAGAAAGATCCATTGGCCAGCATGACACTAACAGGCCTGTAAATTCGTTCTCTGTAATAGGAAGAACTGTCCTGAACTAAGGTTGAAATTTCTTTAACGTAAACACATTGCTAGGGTTACTCTACCTCTAAAGGTGAATATATTTTGTGTTAAATAACTTTTCTGAGCTACGTACAGTTTAGATACATTGAAAATCTATTGTTATTTCTGATAAACGTGCATAAAACGTTTGCTTGTAGAGCATGTTATTTCAAAAAATCATTGATCGTTGAAGCTTAATCTTGCGCTAGTCAAAGGTATAAATCCGTCAAAATGTAATAATCCTTTGAATGAATAACCTTTTTATTTTGTAATGAAAAGTAAAATTAGGAGTTTTATAAATTTATACTTAACAATACTTTTTATTATGCATTGTCTTTCAAAGATGCAATTGCTTGTTACAGACAAGAGAACCAACTCTAAGGTGGGAAAAGCTGTTAACACTTTTTTAATAAATCAGTATGAGTGAGCTTGAAATTAATTGAAAGCGTGTTGCTAAACTAATTAAAAAGAATCGTAATATAAGAGGAAGATTTCCCAGTTAAGAAAAAACTTGCTCTAGAAGTTGAAAACAGTAAAATATTGATTGCTGTTAAAGCCACTAGTCCTTTTTTAGCAATGTTTGATTAAAGGCTTGCTTTTATATAAACGTTATTCGCTTTTCTTTCTTTGTTGATTAAATAATTGTTGACTAAGCTATAAATGATAACATTAGCTGTTATAAAAAAGAATTTACAGACTTTTCTAAATTCAAATTGATTTGAACAGCTTGAATGTATGGTGATTACAATGTGATTTATACTGTTTGCCCTTTGATTAAGGTATTAATATTGATTGCTAATTTACTTTCTTAAAAACATCAGTACTGTTAGAATATATGCAAATGGAGACAAACGTTTCTTACCTTTGCAAAAGTAGTTTGAGAAAATTTTATTTCATTTGCCGAAATTGATAGTTCCTAATCTAGAAAGTTTATATTTGTAATCATGTTTTCAAGGCAACGCTTATGAACCATGTGTTTATTAACGTCGTTATGCTCAAGTGATAGGGAGTACATTTGTCTATGCACTAAGAAGGTTCTTCTTTGGTAACCGTTTGTATATATGTTACTGCAATAGCTAATGTTTGGAGGCTAGTTTATGAGACAGCTTAGATGGTTGCTAATTTCCGAAATGAAAGACCTGCTTAGCAACAAACATCATAGAAATGACAAGCCAAAAAACACATTTTTGTTATGCCACTACTTCAGTTTTACTATAATATTTGAAAGAGGGAAGAAAATTGCTAGAATTGGCTTGCCTTATTTACAAAATTGCGGCCAATGACCAGGTCATCAAGATAAAACACCGCATCCTTTCAAGCCTATGATTTTATAACAACGATGTATGCTGTGAATCGACAGAGAAATCTGCCATTTTAAGAAAAAAAACCATTGATTGTCCTTTCTGAAAGAGGACAATTAGCAAAAATTGACGATCAGTAGGGGATGATTCCACCTGGAGATGTTAAGTATTTTCTGCATAATATACACAGTCTTCATAAGAGTCAAGGATGGTTGTAAATAGCGAATTGTTGGCAATGAAAATATTTTATTTGACTGTTTTGAGCTGTATTATTATGATTCTTTTGCATTTGTTTACGAAATACTACAGAGGCAATTCACATTCACAGATAAACCTCCTGCAAGGCTGTCTATATAAGACAATGCGGCAAAAACTGCAAAGCAATAAGGAAACATATGCTCAATTAGATTTGAAATTGTTTCAGAAAACAGCCCAAACGACCAGCAGTTCTTCTACTTTGTGGCTGCACACGAAGAAGAAAATGTAAAAACTTTAATTGAAATCATTGTTGCTGGATACAAGCTGGTACTCTTTCTTATAAAAAAATTCTAAATATTTAATCGTTTATCCTTAATCCTAACTGTCTAGAAACATGCTGCAGAAAGCAATGAAAACCTACTCGCAGATTACGCAAATAGGATCATTTTCAAGTGAATTAAAACAGCCGTCTACGTGTTCAAATTATTATCGAACATGGAAGCACGACAATTAATTAACTTCCTTTTTGACAGCTACGTGATTTAGTGTGCAGGGGATGACGAATTTTTGCCTAAACTCTGAATTTTCAAATGTTTTCATTGCTACAGAGAAAACATTCTATAAGCTCTTTTGTGCTCTTCAGCAAATTTCTAGATCAAATAGGCTTTTGGTAAAGCAAAATTTGAAGATGGCAGGAAATAGAGGAAACATAGCAATCAGTAGAAACCCACATAAAAGAACCTAGGTTTTTTCTGGCAGCCTGAATCGGTTCCTAATTAACAGGCTGCTATTCTAAATTTCAGTCTCAAAGGTTCTTAACAAGGTTCTTATATAAGTACAGGGCTTGCGCACATTAACAATGTTTTCCACGGCAAGAATTCTAATGGACACACTTAAACCAGCTTTTTCTTATGTTGAATTTCAACCAATCAAATGAATTTTTGTTGTTAGATTGTCCAATTAGAATGCAACATACCATAACCTGATTTACTCTGAAGACCCTTTTTCCCCCTTTTTCTTATATATACACATAAGAACCTTTCCAAATTTCAGCCTCTTGGGATTCTTGATTATGGGGTTTTAAAGGTAAAATTTTAGCCTCAATGTTCTTATAAAAATAGGTTCTTTTGTGCGGATTTCTAGTGTACTAAAGTATTTTTCGTCTGACGCTCTTCAGAGTAACACGTCGGATAATGATAAAAAGAAAGCAGAAAACATATATCCAGGTGTGGATCGAAAGTAACGTGACTGGATCCTCACTGGATTGTTACTTTTGTTCTGTTTCTGCCAATCAGCAAACGATAATCTCTCGCCTAGTTGAAGAAATCTAAGAGAGAAAACAGTTTCCTTCTGTCTACAGAAGTTGGGATCCTTGTTTCTGTATTTTGAATGTTAGCACAAGTGGTTTCAATGATCCAATGTGACATTTTTATAAATATCACTGAATCGAGTGACAAGATTTATGGAAACCGTGGTATCTCTCTCAAATAGTTTGTACAAATCTATAATAAAATGTAACTAACATTAGCGATACAAGTAACGGTTTATTAATATTTCTTTTGCGTGCCTCAAAGTCAAATGTTCTTAGATGGACGACTCAATTTTGTAAAGTAGCGTAGCTTGTAAATCTTTATTGTATTTTTTTAGTGGATATATTTATATAAAATTTGAACCTGAATAGATTTTTAATTCTGAATCTGAAATAGAGAATTTACAAACAAAAGTCAATGGACTCAAGAATACCCCTCAAGCACTCAAGGAATACCCCTAGAAGGAATACTCCTCAAGCACTCAAGAAATACCCCTAGAAGAAAATGCTAATCCTAGATACTGTCGTTCTTCATTACGAAAACACTTTAGGAAATATACTAACACAATACAAGCTTTATGTGTGCTTTTATTTGATCCCAATTGATTGCTTGTAAAGGGAATATCGATTTGCTTAATTCAGCAAATTGATTGCGTAAATGGAGTGTTGAAGATAATCCTATAAACAATTTCATTATTGGGCTGTGGCAGAAATTCATCGCTATTTTCTAATATTACCAAATTATTTCTTTACTAAAAATGTTATTTCACAGATTGATGTAGCATTGATTATAATAGATACTTTTCTTTAATACCAGATTATAATATATTTAGGATGTTTTATTACCATTTATGATTTAGGATGCTGGGACAATCTCTACCTAGAAAATGACATCGCACAATAAATTGAGGACTGTAACAATGAAGCTGCCTTGAGAAGTCACTAGAAAATTAGGTGAAGCGCATCTTCCATTTTATGCGGAATCTTTTTGCAAGCAATGCATCAAGGTGAGTATGTATTCCTACGCATTGAACAATTCTTGTTGGTATATTTTAGAAGGGGTGCATATCTGCCTAATCTGGATTTTGGTCGGCAAAGAAAAGGATGGGACCATGAGTATTTCAAGCAAGAGAGAGAGAAGTAAAGAAAATTTTATGACGTCATCAATGCAGGGTTCCATCAATACCAGAATTGTCTACAGCATAAAGATCTTTCAGAATTGAAGTTAAGTTCTTTTCAATTAAAGCGCATAAAATTTTTAACTTGGATAGTTAACTTAGATTGCTAGAGTATAAAGGTGGAGGTCATCAGGGTTTGGGGAAAAACGGAATTTTAAGAAAATTTGTTGCGGTTTACGGAAATTTGGCCATTTCCACCAGATGGACGGAATTCTCCACACTTGCCGGACTCAGTGTATGAAAATAATACACAGAATACGAAATTTTTATCAAGTTTAAAGCAGTTTGCAGAATTCTTTAGGTGTTGTCTTGTAAAACAGAACCCGGCCAAACCTTGTCTTATTAACGCAGCAGCATCTATCAACAATTTTTGGAAGTGGAAGTTTCGCTAAAAATGACCGGAGCCGCGGAACTGCGACTAGAAATTGCGCGGAACGGTGAACGGTGAACACCCCTTGATGACCCCAACATAAAGTGAAGCCAGCTTATGTCCGTTTACCCATTTAACTCAAGATAATAGTTATTCAGATGACAAGAAATGGGCATTTTTAATTGAACTTGTGTAAAGAAATCACCATCTAAATTCATTTAAGCTTAGATCGAGCAGAAGTTCCAAAAAATCTAGCTTACTTTTCGTTGTATGTCACCCGAAAAAAGATTAAAAGTACTGAGCCGTGTCTTGTGAAACCGTGTCTTGTGCGGAGGAGCTAAAATGAATCATGACACCCTGTGGTGATAATGGACCACAACAACCCAGTGATAACAAACCGAAGATAATGGCTACTAACAAAGTGTGCGCACCGTGATTTTCAAAATTTAAATAAACATAAAGGAAGTTGCCTGAATATTTATTGATTGACCATAGCTACTAAAGATTCAAGCACCGAGGATGAATATAATACATAAAAAGACCAGTATCGCTCGAAGTGAGCCGCTGCAGGTAGGCCAAACAGCAAAAGAGGAGGGGAGCACAAAAAGGATGGCGACTTCTGTGGAAGGAAATTTAAGACTTTTGGAAACATTGTAAGAAATATTTTCTTTGGAGTTTGAACGAATAATGATACACTCTAAGGCTTGTTTGACGCTTGCCCGATTTAAAGGCAAGGTCACTTACTTGAGCACCGTTTGTTTTTCAGTATCATCACTATAGCCGCCAGATTTATCAAGAAACTGAACATTACGCACTGCACGTGAGGCACTTACGGACAACAGTTTCTCACCTTTCTATAGAAAACATTTAAAAACAAATGTTTCTCACCTTTCTATAGAAAAAAGGATGAAGTTAAGCTCATTTTATGCTGGTTTTGTAATACGTTTTATTTAAACTGGAAGGAAAGCTGCAAGGCTTTTCATCATGTTATTCTTATCTTGCAAAAATGAAAATCAGTAATAGAAACACTGTGATGTCCGTTAAGTTTTGGATGTAAACAGCTTTAAGATTTGCATTAATGAACATAAGAGCTCTTACCCTCCCCCCTCCCCATGTATTAAACTGCCACTTTTCCAGGCAAAAATATCAAATAAGCTACCTCTCTGTTAAGCCCTTTCTTACTTTTATACAAGCATAAAAAGCAGTCAAGTCAAATAACCAAAAAAGATGGGATTTTTTCAATGTTTTCTAGCCTAAAGTCAACAATTTTCTTGTCCAGTTCTGCCTCCGGTTTCTCTGGTAAACTTAAAGGCAGGCCTTACCTGGAGACGCAGGCTATAGCCCGCCCCCACGCAAACCACATGCTAAATAAATTTGTGAGTGCTTTTTTCTTCCTGCGCAGTTTTTCAAACAAATGTTCTCATTTAATTAGCACAGCTTGGCTTCTCAATGTTTGTATCACTTACTGCTAAATATCAGGGTCAGCAAGGGATGAATTGTCCACGCAGCCAAGCTGGCAAGGGATTTTTATAGTTGTTTTTTTCCTGGAGGTGCCTGCTCAAAAATGATGTAAGCTGTAAGTGTTCAACCTTCAAGCATCCATGCCCTACTCTAATACCCCTGTTATCTTTCTATCTCCTTCTCTAAATCTCCAATGCCTACCAAAAGTCTTGGAACACTGACATCAGTTTTCAAGGTGAAAATCAATCATCCCCCTCTCCTCCACAGAACAATGCTAGTTTACCATGAAACTGGTTAGGATTTTTGGGAGCACTTTCTTTTGCGCTTTTTCTATTATATCTCTCTAAATTATCAACATTGTTCTAGGGGAAGGGGGGAAGTAGTCATTTTTTTCGAAAAAGGAATGAAAGATATAAAATGCAATGCAAGTTGCTGGGTGTTCCAAGTACTTTTGGCAGGTATCGTCCCTCAAATGCAAGAAGACTTGTTTTGTATTTCAGATAAATTGTAGTTAACAAAAAAATTATTTCTGTTGATTTGATTATTAAAATAATTTGACCAAGTAAAAGATTTGAGGAGTTAGGAAGGAGAGTGAAGATAACCAAATCATAAATGGTAACCAATAAAGAATGAATTTAATGACAAAAATATAGATTTAGAGAGTGCATATCCAAGCTAGCTTTTTTCTCTGGGTACCGGTAGCATAAATCTAGATCCCTGTTTTTAATTGGATGTGTTTTTTGTTGAATAAAAGCTTCAAGGTATTCAAAAACATGTTGTAACACCTAGTCAAAGTTAATATGAACTAATGAAGCTTAATGAATATGTCATCTTCTATAATCAAACAGCTTCTTATTTTCTCTTTTGAAGAAGGTGAGCAATTTAGAATTTATATTTCAAAATAATGAAGGCTTGAAAACTTTGTTGAGAGACGCAAACATCTCTCCTAAGCAGAGATCTTTGAAATACCTTTTCAGATTTAACTTGCAGAAAAGGTATAGTGTAGTATGCTATTGTATGATCCACATTTTTTATTGTTTTGACATTTCTACCAACTCAGTTTCTACATCACGGAACTGCAAGGATGGTTCAGTTCTTAGGGTCAGGGACTACAATCCAAGGGTTTGTGGTTTGAGTTTGTGTCATGACCACAGTTTCACCCAGAGCAAGGGGAGTCACCAGCTCTCTGCAATTCCAGGCATAGAAATCACAAGTCTTGGTCACATCAAGTAGAGGGATCTGGGTACTGCCCAATAAGCATAGCTCCTAAGCAGTGGCATAGCTTAACCTTCCAGTCAAGGGGGGATGGAGGGTCATGAGTAGAAAAATTTGCTGATGAAGACATAGATAAAGATATATTTAGGTGCTATTTAATCTAACCAGGGAATTTTTGCACTAACTGAAAATTTACTGACAAACTCATGAAGAATCTGGTTGTCACGCCCCCCTAACCCCCCTGCTAACTATGCCTCTGCTCCTCGGTGTTTTAAAAACTACCATCGGATGCTGGATAGAAACAAATACAAATAAATCATTGCATGTATTCACAAAATACTACCAATATGTGATTGATTAAATGACTATAGATACTAAAATAATTACAAGTTTAAAACACAATAATCAATAGTGGACAAATAACACTGGAACAAAGACACTACATGCCCCTTGCAGCAAGACACCAAACAAAGACACCAAAACTGATTAAGGAGTTTATTATATTTGTCTGAAAGCTTACTTCAACAATAAGAATTGTATTATGGATACCGTATTATATGGCTCTTACAAGCCTCTTGGCTATCAAGTCATTGTTTGAACTCGCTTTTGTTGCATTGCCTTCCTTTTCTTATGGAGAAGATAGATGGCTATTGTTGGGGTATCAGGCCAGGCTGGCTATCTCTCTGGAAAAGAAATTGAAATCTCGTTGGAATGTTTGCCAGTTTCAACAATGCCTTTTGAAAGGAATGCCTTACTTTCCTTAGAGACGTCTTGAAACAGTATCATGGTTACAGCAACTTTCCCCAAATCTAATGTATTTTTATTATCACCTACTTGTCTATTTTTCAGAAATTGTTTGGAAAGGACACGTTTGATAAAAGGTTTTTTATCCCCGAACAGTTTCCCCTTGATGCATCTCCAAAACCTTTCTGTGAAAATATTTTAATATGGCAAAAATGACTATTTTTTAAATCTCGTTTTCTTTTTAGTGAACTGCCTAAAGAGGTAATGAACTGCAGGTTCAATCCAAATGGAGATTTATTAGCTGTAGGGTTGGCAAATGGAGTCATCAAGGTATGTTACAAATTTTGAATTGATTGCTACTAGAATTAATTGCTGTTTTTCCCCTTATGTTCTACTTTTCTGTTGGAAATTCTTTAGACCTTACAAAATTGCAAAAGTTTGTTTATTAAAGTTTTATATTATGTCATTTATTTTTGTTGGAAAGACAATGTTGTTTACCGTTTTTCAAATATTTTTGTTTGGATATATCCACCAATAATGCAAAATTTAACTTATGGTTCCAACTGAAAATGTCATCATCAAAAGCTGTGTTGATCAAATTAGGCGTGAAAATTGGAGTTGCAACTTTGACAACACTTTACGACAAGCCTTTAAACAGTTATATTTAAAACAGCCTAATGTTGATAAGTTAAGTGTATTTAGCAAGTAATTCCCTTGTAACTTTTTCATGAGTTCGTGTTATGATTAACTTCATTGAATTTTTTTTAGGCTAATAGTAAAACATTCTTTACTTTTCCTTGTTCTATACTGGAGCAAGAGACATCTTTATGTATTCAGTTTTGTTCTGCTATTATCGTTCTGCTTTAAATCGTACCTCTTGGCAATTACCACCTAAATTTTTTATCCAAACATATGCAATTTACAGCAACACATTCAAACCTGCTTTACTTTAGGTTTACTCAGTCGAGTCAAAGACCTGTGTTTATAGCATCCCAAATCCAAACTCAGACCTTCCAGTCACATGCTTGAGATGGAAGCCAGACACCAGAGACCAAACTTATGCAAACGTAGTGACTGCAACTTGTACGTATTGCTTGATTTTTTTTATGAATTCACAAATGTTATCATAAGTACCAATTCTAAACATATTTGATTGCAAGATTGCAAGATAGGGCACGAGGTGGTGTTTTTATCGCAATCAGCTAGCTTTAAAAAATCAACAGTGTTATCAGCTTTTCCTTATTTTATGTTTAGTAATATATTTTAGATCAAAGATACAAATTGGTTTAGTATGAAATCGACAAACCAAAATAGAAGTGAATGTATGCATTAATAATTTAAGATTTCTCTTCTATTAGCTGTCCCTGCTTTCAGTTCAAGAAGTGTCTGCAATTTTTTAGTTTCCTTGAAAATTTCGTAATTTCCTGGTGGTCTTTTAACTAATTGAATGTGCTTCTTGAAAGCGCCCTTAATAATAAAAGATTCCCATTCAAATGTTCAAATTAGGGAACTTGTTAATTTTTTATCCATCGTTAGAAAAGAGGTTTACTATGGTTGTAGTGCTGTAGCTCATAAGGTAAGCAGCAATAAATAGATCGAATAATCGAAGATTCCGACAAAATTTGCTCAGCTTCAAAGTTTTTTTGATTTACTATGTTTAAATCCCAAATTGCAATATTTTACTTCCACCTTGATAGATGCTTCTGGTGACGTCAAACAGTGGCATGTCTCCTCGGGAAAATGCTTGTGGACAGTTAAAGAAGATCGACAAGTCCTAACGTGCTCTATCAGCTCTAACGCAGGCAGATTTCTAACATCTGGAAGTGATGCTAAGGTATACCTTTATGATGCATCCACAAGAAATGTACTGAACACTTTTGAAGCAAGGTATTTTCTTATTCATTTCAATCAACTATTGAAAAAGTAATTCCAAATTAGAGTCATCGAGATATTTATGTAAAAAATGACTTATTGGTTTCTTCACACTCTATCATTGCTCGTTTCTTCTTTCTTTTATGACTCAGCTAACAGAAAACCTTATGACGTTCAGTTCCGCATGTTTTTACATTCCATATAGAATGCCCAATTTTCGCATATCTCTGAAAGTGTTTTGACGCAAAACACTGTTACGTCATAACCAAAAAAATTTAAGTAACAGGTTTGGCAATCAGCATTTGCTATGCCTTCTATTTTACTTTCTTTTGATTCGATGATGTAAATAGATTGCAGGAAAATGGCACTGTAGGTCTTTATTGTCAATGATTCACGTCCTTATGTCTGCGCAGTCAACACTTTAAAGTCGGTAATCTTTTGTCCAAAATCCAGGATATGGATAAGAATTTTATAATGCTTCAGCTCTTTTGACTTAGCTGCTATACAGTGTATCAAAGATAGGAAAACTGTAAAGATTTAATAGTTTTTAAAATAGCCTTGGCCTGGTTTACTATCAGTACGGAGCAAGAAAACATTGCTCATGCGGTCAAAGACAATGGAGAAGACCTTTGAAGACAAAAACGTGATAGCCAAGGAGACATTTTCAATTTACGAAAGAAACATAAAGTATTACTTTTATGATTGCAATCTCAGTCGGTGTTTCAGCTTTTTTATCAGAATGCAGAAATAATAAGTGACAGAAACAATAAAAGATTCTATTTCAAGCTCTCGTTTTTCATTTATAGCACCAAGTACCAGTTCATGGATGGTCACACTATGAGGGTGTTTGTTGTGCAGTTTCAGCCAGATAACCCAAATGTATTTGTTTCCGGAGGCTGGGATGATACAGTTCAGGTGCTTACTTCTTTTTGAAACATAGAATTTTACTATCAAAAGCCATTTTAATACAAAGTTTCGTGCCAACAAATCTGAGAAAATTCTTATCGTTGGATTTCAATTTTTCTGTTATTTTTATTGAATTCTTTTGCCGTGCTTAATCTCTACTGCTATTCGAACGAGTGCAAAACAATCAAAGGTTTTTAATTTCCAAGCCTAATACGGTCATTCGCCACTATTTCTTAGTTCATTTATGTTTCGGATATTTCTTTATATTTCAAGCTCCACTTTTATAGAGAAATTGTCACCTTTTTATCAATTAGCATTAATGTATAAAACATAATGGCAACAAATACTACAAATTGCCCTTTCCAGATTTCCAAAAGTTCTATGATACTTAAATGTTTTCATGTAAAAGTATTATTTAAAGAAATGACAGCAAGTTCCTGTTGTGCAATTTTTCTCCTGTTAAAGCTTTTTAAATTAAGCAAAGCTTATGAATCTATTCAAAATTTCGTATTTCTTTGTAATAACTATAAGCACTGTCAATTTTGTAAGAACGCTTTTCAAAGTTAAAAGACCTGGATATAGAAACGCTAACCTTGTCACAAAAACTTGAATATCTTTACGGCTGCACTTGTGTTGAACTGATTTGCATACCTGAATGAATTGCTGTAGCCTGGCTAGGATTTAGTTTGTAGCCGGTTTTTTTAAGAACTACCAGGAATGAACAGCTAAAATATGCTTGTTCTAGTGCACGGAAGCAGTTAATATATGAAAAAGAAAATAGGAAAAAATCTTAAAGTTTCACTTATTTCTGCTATAGACGGCAGGTAGATTAATGGATTTATTCTGCTGTTTATTCTGTTGACAACAACCATAAAGACCCGCAGTTAGTCGTAGCTGTTGGATGTGCCGACAAAGTGTTTTTGTTTACATCAGTATATTAAACCCATTAGCCAAAAAGATATGATGATGCTCACCATAGCTTTTTTCTAAGTACAGGTAAAAAACCCAAAAGTATGACTGAAAAATCTTTGAACTGTTTGTATGCTAGATTTTTAAGCCTTACGCTGTATTTCTTATTGGTATCAAAACTTTTGCAGAAGCAATCTTTCATCTACGTTCTGGCGTTTCCTAGTCTGTGTTTTTGAGGCTAAAATATTTCTTTGAATGGCGAAGCCTTGCTTTGCGATTTGAAAAGCAATTGATTTAAACGGGTCTATCGCTTATGCGGTGCACCATAGTGTTTTTTCTTTTTTTATACATTCCAAAAAGCTACATAACAAGTTACTGTTATACCTTAACTACACGCTTCTTTACATACACTTCAAAGACGATACCCCGGGGATCATCAGCTCTATCTACCCCGGGGCCATAATGTAGAGATGGAAAAAATCAACGTTTGTTATTAGAAATACTTAAAGATATAAGAGTGTAAGACACTCGGTTAAGCAATACGCAGAAACTTCGACATTAATTTTCAATTCACCTATGGCTTAGGCCATCCAAAAACACTCGGTCGCGTGAAAACGAGGCAAATGGATTACGTAATCCCCTAAAAAGAGTTCCTAATTGGGAGGGGTTTAAAACAGCTTAAATTTACCATCTAACTATATAAAAGATATCATTGTTCTTACAATCCAAGAAGAGAGGTTGGTCTATGAGAAGTAAACTTTAATCGAAGCGTTTGGTTTCAAAAAGATACTTGATTGTGAGATTTAAAATTAGCTTGTTAGCTTTCAATGGCAAATCTTCATTTCCATATAAAAGGATTTTCAATCTATTGTTATCTAGAGCCTCAGGTTTACCATAGGCCGTACATTTTTGACACCAGCGAGAAGACTTCTAGGTTCATTAATGGGATGGCAGAGCAGCAAGAAGTGAATGGTGAAGCCTTGCTTTGTGATTTGAAAAATAATTGATTTAAACGGGTCAGTAGCTTATGTGGTGCACCATAGTGTTGATACAGGGTCATTCCAGTTTCCTTTCCATAGACTAGATTTGTCAACTGATAATCATTAGCATATGGTGAAAGGTCTATAATGCTGCACTGTTAAATTCAATGCTTCCTTTTCCATACTTTTCTGTTTGTATCTCTTTCTATCTGTTTTTTTTTCTATTTTTTTCCAACAAATTTTTCAAAACTTTTATTATTGAGCTCCGTGTTTTTTTCTGAGGTTTTTGAGTTTGATTTCAATTGCAAGAACTTTGCTGCAATACCTCTCCTTTTTGGTATTAAAGTGCCATCAACTGAAGTTGCAAAGAAGATCACTATAGCATCACAGCTTAACCTATTCCTTTTTAATTGACCAAGCAAAAAGGGATTCTCCTTCACTAATAGCAAGGTATTTTCATTATAGTGGTGGGATGTTCGACAAGACCCTTGCCACAATATTCGAAAGATTGTTGGTCCACATATTTGTGGTGAAGGTCTTGACATAGAACCAACAAGTCTCAATATTGTGACTGGCTCATGGCGCAAAGATAACAACGTACAAGTCTGGGATTTTCACAGTGGTAATCTTATCAAAGACGTCCCTTCAGATTTCAACAGGTCAATGGTGAGTTTTGAAAAAAATGTAACGTATACCCTAATCAAACTGTCATTGTGTTTGAGACAATGCCTGGGATCTCTGTATAGGAATTTTGGTCCTGCATTAGCTGATCTCTCGCTACGTCTGCCCCTACTTCGTCCCCTGGTCTCTTCAACCCCTACTTCGTCCCCTGGTTTTCTTTGCGTTGTGCATTTTTCTCGCAGCCCTTACATTTTACTTACGTGATTTTCATTCTTAAATAATATCTGCTTAACCACTTGGCTTATCTTAGCTGTGGAACTAAAATGATAGGAGCAAGAACCCTGCCTTTGGCACGTCCAATTGATTTATGGAAAGAAACCTTCTATGTAAAAATAAGCATCAACATGAATTCTTTATGGGAGCAAAAGCTCATCGTATAATTTCTTGGAAACACCGGTTTCGCCTACCTTATCATTCTCAAACTCTTTGTTTCTATGTGTCACTAAAGTAGGCTGTAAACAACTGAAGTCTTTTTCCTTTGCCTCTCATTTTAAGATGTTTGATTTTGTATGACTTAAGCAAAAAATGTTGCCCATTTTGCTTTCAAGATTTGTCAGCTTGAAGTTCGTTTGACGACTTTTTCTTTCCTTTATCCCAGATATACACAGTTCAATGGAAGAATCCTGACACGATTATTACTGGCGGTAGCCACTGCAACATGATGCGGTTTATAAATTATAAATCTATGACGGTAAGTTTGTCATAAACTTCCAAGCAGGCTATAGCAATTCATTTAGGTACGTGCAAATATATCCTAAGCAACATATACACGGGAAATTCGTTATGTTTTTGTTGCAATGTCCATTGAGCTTTCTGCCCTCTTAAATTCTTTCGTTATAAAGTTTGCGCTTTTGGTTAAAGGCCGTCTCTTGCCAACCGTGCTTTTCATGAATTTATAATACAACGTCTTTTATTTTGTTCCTAACCTTTAAATTGTCATGTCATGTATGCTTTCTAATTCCTGTTTTATCCTGATTTGCTTACGGTGAGTCAGTCTGTCTATTTTGATCTATAAATAGTTCACATCTATCCATTTGAGTTCTGCCTTTAATCATATCTAATCTGAGATTAGATTTATTGTATTTTGGTTTTTTTACAAAAATAACTCAATGTCTGAAGAGCATTTTTTATTTGAGTAAGGTCTAAGAATATCCTGGCTAGGATTTAGTTTGTAGCCAATTTTTTTAAGAAGTACCAGGAATGAACAGCTAAAATATGCTTATTCTAGTACACGGAAACAGTTAATATATGAAATAGAAAATGGGAAAAATTCCTAAAACTTCGCTTACTTCTGCTATAGACGACAGGTAGATTAATGGATTTACCTGGAGCTGTTTATTCTGTTGACAACAACCATAAAGGCCCGCAGTCAGCGGTAGCTGTTGGATGTGCTGATAAAGTGTTTTTGGTCCAGGGGATTTAGATGGACGCTCAAGGTCTTTCTTAATGATATATCAATGCATTTATGACATTTAGAACATAAATATACTCGCTAGATATACTATTTAACATCCATGTTTGGAAATAGGGAACCATTCTAAGTTGCATTGGCAGGGAAACTCCAAGATCATGTTATCGATCTAAACCATGTTCTGGTATAAACCTTGCTGATATTTTTTACTTTGTACAGTAATTCATTATTGATTTTCACGAAATCCAAGTCTTTAAACGCATAATCAAGATGTTAATATTTGTTGTTTTTAGTGCTGTGACTAGTTTGTACAATTATTTTATTCAGTTTAAAGATTGATTGTACATATACACTTTCTAAAAAATCAAAGAAGTTCAAAAAGGCAATATATTTAGGGCTATTCCACCACTTTTTGTATTCGTTGTTCTCATGGAATGTCTTTGCCTAGAGTGTTCTTCATAACAAACTTTGGTAAATTCTCAGCTGCTAAGCACCGATGAGAACCGCCCATTCACACTGAAGTCCATAAGAACCTACCTCAAAAGACTGGTCTCTTTAAGATTTTTCGTATCTTTTAGATTCGAAATGCGAAAAAATTTTGAATTTTTCTCAGCTTCTTTAGGGTAAAACGCCCCCATCGCTAGCAGGTAAGATACAAACTGGAGTTTTTGGTTCAAACCATTCGCGAATCCGAAGTATTAATTTATTGCCTTAAAGATTTTACACTCTTTTAAAGTCTTTTTTCTTTCAAAAACACACCAAAACACCTACACTATGAAGCAGTTCAAAAACTTTGTTGAAAGAAAGCTGAATGACCATACAGTTAGAATCCGAAGCGTCATAATAACTTTGTTCTTCTAGAAGATCGCAGAAAGACTACATTTAATTGTTGTTGTTTACGCTTCAGTATCGTGTAACTTGATGTACAAAGCATACTATCCGTGGCAACAGTCCAACACTTGACCTACGATTTGGCTCTTAAATTTACCAAAGCCTCTAGTTTCTCCCACAATAAGTTGGATGATCCCTCGGTCATAAAAGAGATGTTTGCATTTTTTTAACTTGAGTTTTCAAGTTGGTGAGTGTACTTAATCCGCATGCATCAAAACAAAGCTTGGCCGTTTCTATAAACAAAAAGCCTTCTGCTCTCGGGTCTTAAAAGGCAATACATATTTGGAATTGTATTTGTATTGCCTTAGGACTTGTCCTACTGTTTTAGCGCCCACACTCTTGTCTCCTTTGAAAATTTATTTTCTAGTTACTTGATTGCTGCTGCTGCAAGTGAGGGTCTCATCGACGATCTTGAACGTCGAATTAGACCCAGATTTTTTACAAAGGTTTTGTAAGTTTATTCTATTCACTTAGGTACGGGTTTGACTTCTATCGTTGAAAAGATGCAAAAATACTAAGCTGTGACAAATCATAGTCCTAAGAGAAGAATAGTCTGAAAGCCAACAATGCGCCATTGTTTCATAGGTACTGTTCGTGACTGCAGATTGGATAACCAGCAGCAACAACGCGAAGGTGCATACTTTCAATGCAGTATGACACTACACCCTAGAGAAGTTCTGGGCTCTATAAATATGTTTAAGAAATGCATTCTTCACTTCCTAACTATCTTTGCCCTCTGCTTATGGATAAATTAATGATATCAAGGCTCTTTATTTCTCAGTGAAGTGAAAGACTAAAACGAACTGTTAGTGATCTCTAAGGTCAATACTGCTGATCTGTGGGATGTTACGAGCTCTATCAACCCCTGCAGAACGATCAAGACAATGTACAAGCGAGTTTTTAAAAGCCATTTTTCTCGAAGTTACCAAAGAAATTTCCCATCTGTCATAGGCGCAGACTTACATTTTTTCCAGGAGGGAGGGGGGGAGGACGCAAAAAATAAATTGCAATTGCTAATGATGGCTGTCAATGGCACAGGGTAGAAAAATGCTTAGCCGAGGCTTAGCTGAGGTTTTCTTTCACATTTTTCATTATCGTTATTTTTTCGTCTGGATTAAATCTCTTGGGATGATTTTTATCCGTGAAACCAAGAATGTAAAAAGTAGTCTAAAAAATCAGTAGCCAACTCTTTTACTTCCCAGGGGGAAAGGCCTCTGCCCCTCCCAATTTTCGTAAGAAGGGCCTCAAACTCTAGAGCCAACCTCCCCCCCCCCTCCCCCTAAGTCTGCGCCTGTGCCATCTGTTACAAACTGCTGATATTGATATCAAATCTATGATGATAATGTTGATTTTATGAGCATGTTTGAAGAAGGAAATCTAAAGGCCACACACGCCTGACATTGTCAAATTCATAACGAGTATTCATTAGTTTTGTAATGCTTCTTTGCGCATATTGTTTCAATAGTTTGTATATTAAAATATTCCTCAAGTGGTTTACTAATAGTTCGTTAAACGTTCTGAGGATGGTATGAGCGGTGTTTTTATTGAATAATAAAACATTTTAACGCTTTCAAAAGGTAATTTCCATTTCTTAAATACTAACATTTGCGTATTGTTTGTGCGGAATCGTTGCAATCCTATCAAAATATGCCTCCCTTTCTTTTAGAACTAGTTGACATGACAGCAAAAAGCTCTTTGCTTAGAAGGAAAGGTCCACCCTCTACCACAGGCATATGCAAAAACCACCAGAGAAACTTTCCTAAATAGATAGATATATATACATATTTTGTTGGTAACTTCGACAAAATATTGCTTGGCCAATTGTGGTACTACAACGTGGCATCACGGAATACACACATGTCTCTATTGTCAAAAAGTTTTCGAAGCATTATAAAAGCCCCTTTTCGGAATATTGTCTCAATGTGTGCAAATATTGATCATCTGAAGGTGCTCCTTTTTGAAATTCTCTCCAGTTTTAAAGGGTGCCTCCAACAATACCCCAGAAACCTCCTCCAAAAAAAGTGTCATTCGCTGACAACAATAACACCCCCACAAACCTCCTCCAAAAAATTGTCATTCGCTGACTATGAATTGCTTCTAATTTTCCTATTCTTATCCTAACTTTTCATTGTGAGAAAAAATAACAGTATCCTCAAACGGGGATTTTATTCTATGTCTAAAAACTCTATCACCGCAGAATAGGACAAAAATTGGACGTAACTGAAAAGTATTGCTCAAGTTGATTTCAAAATGCTATCAAAGTGCATTTCAAAATGATAACCCGTCATCACTTTTTTAGAACCATTTAATCCAAGGGGAAACTCGATCTTGCAAAACGTACAAAATTTAAAAAAAAATGAAATCCCTCCCAAAAGTGTATGTGATTCCCATGCTAATTTTTATAAAAAACAGCATTCCCCAGAAATTCCAGGTGTTAAATCATTTTCAGTCAAAATCTTCTGTATGTTTTTTTTGCCGAAAACCAATTAATCACTATCCCTGGTAAGTATGAAACACCCCCACGTCCGCCCTCACCCTGCCCCTGACTTGTTACCATGTAGGTATCCTTGAACAAGAATTAGCTTCGCTTTATTGCGCACGTTTATGCTTTTCTCTCCGCCACAGAAAACTACAGTTTATCTGGCTAAGGTTATCGGCGCGTCTCTTTTCAAGCTCGATGCCGAAATTAATTTTTAATAGATCTTAGACCATATAATACCCAGGTCGGCATGTTTTTAAAGGTATTTCTTTAGATATTCCATTAAAAGTCATGAAAGATAAAGAAAACTGTCTATAGTTTGGCTCTTAGGATCTGCAGCTGGCTTACTTTCTCGAAACTGCCTATTTTAGAGATCTGTTTTGCTCTCAATTTTAGAAAAACCAGCGAATCTTTTGATAAGCGAGTGCAAAGAGAGGATGAAAGGCAAACTGAAGTTAAGATAGGATCGCGTTTTCTTGAGCGTAAGAAACGCTTTTAAATTTTTACTGTGATTCAGTGTTTAAGTTTTGCCAACTTTTTCTTTCAATCGATTAACAAACTTTGAACACCTGTGGTCTGGAAAACTTAAGATCAAATAATTGTTATCGGGAATTTCATGGTTGAATTTTAAAGACAGTTTCGAAATATCTAAAACTGTGCCCCTTTCGTTCAAAACATCTAACTTCGTGATCCTCAAGTTGTTCAAGTAAATTCCTTAAAAAATTGAGCGTCCAATAACAGCTGGAAAACTTCAAAGTGTCTAAATACAGATAGGCACACTCTAAGAAACGGGAGACGGGGTATCCCGTTTGGAATGGTAACATTATAAAAACGAGGGTCTCCCAGGGGGGCAACTGGTTCCCGTATTCCCTTTAAAAAATAATCAATGTTCCCGTGTCCCGTCGAAAAATAACTATAAAAGATATATCAATCCGCCACTTCGCTAAGGTGCTGCAATGCCTTTTGCCAAGAAAAAAGGCGACTTTTGTCTTAGTTTTTTGCATGCTTGGGAAACCTAACATGCATTTTAGGGCGAGGGAGCTTGACCCAGAAAATATTACCAGTGATGCTGTAAACTGTAACTTGAAAAGATTTTCAGTCAAATTCAGGGTCACCGACAAATAGTGGCCATGCCCCCCCCCACTTTTTTTGCAAAACAATAGAGTTTTTTCAAAATCTTTTGTAATGGGTGTTGAATTTTTCCTTGGTCCCCCACACTTTTCAACCTGTGTCGGAGCCCATGAAATATAGGGCGTTTTCACAGACGATATACCCTTGAGGCTTTCGAGTGCATGCCCTTCTATTTTGAGAGGTTGGAGCATACCTAATTATAAGGTGCTGTGATAACTATTTTATGCAGTTACAAAATTGATTTTTGCAGTGATAAACAGGATGGCGGTCAAGTTTTACGCATTTTTCACAAACTGCAAATTTTTGGACAAAGATTGATAGTGTGAACATACCCAGGGCAACCGAGACAGGGGGCAGATTGCCCCTAGGCCTTAAAGTCCAGGGGCTCCACAAAGTATTGAGTTCCATTTTAAGAATGAAATTTATCAAATGAATAAAAGAGTACCTGCAAGAAATATTCTGAATTTATTTTTAATCTTATCTAAAAGGTGTGGTTGTAAAAATCTTCTGCTCCCTTTGCTCACAGGGGTCGTCATATTTCGGTTTTGTCCAAATAGGGATCATCATATTTCGTATCATTTTTTGCGATGTACCCTTGTTCCCAAAAACCCCTAGGTGACCCTCAAAAATGGGATACCGTATACTGTTCAAAAGACCTACGCTATAAAACCCAAAATATGTAGAGCCTCTGTAGGAGAATATGGTTTGCATAGTTGAAATCAGCTGTATAAAATACGAAAGTTCACTGAATAAAATTTTGAGGTCTGAAGATATTATGTCCACGGCTCCATTTCTCCGTTCTCAGTGCTAAATCCTTTGACTATCTGAGGCTGTTGTACCCAAGGTAGTTCACGGCCGGCCATATTTGGTTTGCCATAGTGCCTCCTTGCGTAAATCTATGCGTTGACCTCTTCAAGATGAAAAAGTGAAATTGAAATATATCAAGAAAAAGTTCAGCGCATTAAAGTCATGAAAGGAAATTTTAATTTGATGATTTTTATGGCATCAACACATACTTCGTTAAAAGTTATCGAAAAATATCTTGCGACATTATTAAGATTCTTATCTAGTATTTATTGAAGTATCGGTGTTCAGCTTTTTGGGATGAACTCCATGACTTTTTATGTAAAAATTTGGTAATTAGAGTGTTATTCTTGTCTCCGAATCTGAATTAGAATACTTGATCATGGCTTAGGTACTATACTACCCAAAAATATTGGACGGGAAAAGTTTCCGACAGTTGTTATGTCTAAAAATTTGTTCGTCTGAAGAATGAACACATATGGATGCATGAACAAAGAATGTTTCCACAGGTTTCCATTTACTGCAATTTGGTCGCTGCTCTATACATTATGATCCAAGCAAAAACTTGTAATCCAACAGTAAACTCAACATCATTCATTGGTAATATCACCAAATTTTGAATATATGTAGATAACTTAATATTTGAGTTATTTTGTTATGTTCTTTCAAGTAATGTGGCCAAAAGTAAAAATTTCAAATCAAGATATTTGCTAATTCACGCTACATTATTCTCTATCAAGTTAATTTAGCTTCACATGAAAGATAATTTGGCAAAAAATAATTTAGTATATATTTTGGTGATCAAATATCTGAACATATCAAGTCCATTTCAGGTTTAAGTTTTGACTGAATGCTGTGCATAAGACTATGAATTTTTTTAACATAGATTGCCAATGACTTTTTTCTAGTAGGTCAACTTCTGTTTTGTGTGCAAAACTTTAGAAAATTCATGCTATGAAACGTGGGTTATGCTGTTAAAGTTCCTGCAGCAATGTGACAATTGTAAGATAAGAACTGTTCTATTAACATCTACGGAAGCAATTTGCATGCATTTTGGCCGGATACAACGTGACCTAACGAAGATTTTATTCACTGCAGAAGTTCTGTAATCTGTTATTCAGTACATCTATTTAACAGAAGATTCCTATCTTTGAACAGCCAGTTTTCATTGGTGCTGTTTCGTCAGACGAATAAGCCTTAAGAGAAAAGCTCAAAAATTAACAACTGCTCAATGTAGAAGGTACTTTGTATGGATAAATTTTTCTTTGTTTTCATTTTTCTCAGCCTATCAAGAAGAAAATACAAAAAACCAGAACAGTTTAATGAAAAAAGAGAGGCCTGGATTTGTGTTTGCGGTAAAAAACTATCTAACCCTATAGTGATACAGCAAATCTTATTACATTGGTTAACCCACAAGAAGTTAGCCTCGATTCCCTTAAGATTTCTTAAGAAGTTTATTTCAGTAACCTTTAACTGAGATTTTTGGTGACATTGACCTCGGTGCAAAGATTTTTGGTTAACAACACCTTGGTGCAAACAACAAAAGTTTTTACAGCCTCCAGGGTCGTCTATGAAAGCTTCTCCTACAAGAAGGATCAATTCTTCGCATAAACTTCATGCTTTTTTTCACATAAAGAAACTACTAGGTTGAGTTAAAAAAAATCCATTATTCTGAATTGTTAGGCTATCTTTATTTCATTACATAATTACAAAGTATGATGAAGAGAAGAATATTGTTATTGACAGAAAATGTAACGAGATAAGTTATGAAGCTAGATTACAAATGAAAAGTGTTGTTTTTGGATAAGACGAAGAAGGTTGCGTGACGTCAGTTCAGACGACTATAGATAATAATTGACCAAAAGTAGACAAAATTACATTGTAACAAGAATTTTCTCTCTCATGATTTCGTTTCTGAATGAAATTTTGAAAAATGCTGTTGCTGTGGCGTTCTTGCAAGAAATAATACTTAGAAACACAAAATGCTTCGCTAACTTTTTCGTATTTGCATTGCCTCCATCACCACCAATCATTATCGCAGTTGTTCGTCTTATGTAGTTAACTAAGTATCAGGAAAGAAGGGGTAATGGCATTTGCATGTTATATATTGACAGCTATTCACATCTGTTATTAGACAAGAGAGTGGCTCTTTCTATGGCTCAACCCTCATGGCTTATATAAAATGTTGGTCACGTTTTGCTTGATTTAATTTGAAGCAAAAGATCCAGTACCTGAAAGGATTGGGATGTTATTTATCCTGGCATCGTATCACATACTTCTTCCTTCCACACTTGGCATTGTTGCTTTGAGGTTGCTAGTCTAAGTTTTTTCTTTTTAAGATGAATAAAGAACAATTCAAACAGATGGGAAATTGAAGAACTTAATTTATTGAAGTAAAATCAAATTAGATTGTAAGGATGTTGGTCTGAAGTGTGAGCAATCTTTTTAAAAAAAATTATTTGAATTGTTATTTAAATCATTTTAATAATGTCAGTGCTCGTTTAGCCTTTACTGTTAGCTCAACCCCATAAATATATGCAATCTTGCTTGCTGAAGCCAGCTAATTGATTGACTTTAACAGATTAACCCTTGGCAGTTAACATCTTAGTCCTATATTTCATAGAAATAAACTGATATGCCAAAAGACGAAATCTGCAACATGAGTTTAAAAATTTTGAAAGTCAATCTATCTATGAAACTCAAGGAATGTATGCGTCTTAGAGTGTGTTTGTAATAAATAAAATTTCACTAGTAGAAGATAAGTAGCATAAAGATAATATAATATAAGATAATATTTGATTTTTCTCGAAATTAGGTTTTCCCCACACCCTTTTTTCCATCTGAATTTCATAATATACTGTTTTTTAAGTCATAGTCTACAACCAACAGATGGTATCTGACAGCTTTAAGGCATATTTTTGAAGGTGTAAGGATGTTATTCATCAGCGATGGATTCATGCCCTAAAAGATAAAGATGCAAATTGTCCTTTGACGAGTAACTTGCACTGTGTTTTTTATGAGAAAGGGATTTCTACAGGCATAATAATTATCATCATATCGTTTTATGTTAGAGAAACGCCCGATCATGTTCTTAAAAGTGGGAGCTCCCTTGGCGCTGCTACTATGTAATTTGTTCTGTGCCATAGCCAAGTCTATAACAAATGTACCAATACCAAGTCTATTATCTTTCTTGGTGTCCAAAATGATTGTCTACCAGTGGTTCAGAGGAGGTTCTTTGGAGTTATTACCCCCTATAAAATATTGTTGAAACATGTTTCACATACAGCATAGGGTTAGGCAAATTTAAAAATTTTTTTGGAAATGTGTATCACTGACATTATGCAAAAAGAGGGATGGTATCAATATTTCCCAAAGGCTAGCTCCCACTAGCAGCAAGTGGCTCCATTATAGGCCATTTCTTGGACTTCATCTTTGAACCTATCTGAGAAAAAATTTCTGGAGACATTGACCTTGGAACCGCTTCAATTTGAGTTACGTATGTAGTATAACGGATATGGTCCCATGTGAGCTTTCATTTGCTAACTAGCACACATGTTGCATCTTGTGTTGTTGGGCTTATATTCATGCCAAAATAATTACCATTTTATGCCAAAGATTTGCTTACATCCAAAAAATAGTTGATTGTTTTGATTTTTTGGCAGTGCGAATTTTCTATCGCTAGTGCACGATAAGGTATTTGTCATGGTATTTGTACGCTTATGGCAGTGCATTTTATTTGCAGCGCGGGGGTAACCTAAAAAGACATAGGACGGGCGTGTGCCACTTTGAAATATGGAAGCACTCCTTAAAATTAATAATTTTCCAAAACACTACCTCAAGATTTAGATATAATATAAAATGCATACCCTCAATTTCAGTTCAGATCTGCAAAAATTGAACAACTCAATCAAGTAAATGCTAACATATTACCTTCATTAAAGGTCATGCTGAAAAAATCCCAAAATTCATGACCAGTTCCAATAAAATGGCAAATTCTACTTGAAAAAAGGTACCCCAAAACGACACGTCCCGTACCAGCAAGATAAGATAATCTTGGTACCAGTGTATGTGGAACTAACACACCAACTTGAGGCATAGCCCTTCCGGCCCTAACCACATATATATTAATCATTATAAATTTATTCATATAGGGTTACCTTTTAAGCGACAAATGTGCTGTTAAAAATTGAAAAAGGAAGAAAAAATTACAATAAACCTGAAGTTGATTAATTACAATTGGAAATTATATTTATAGACACTACTAAAATTGTCACTTTCTACAAGAGCGATAATAAGACCATCCTTGAGCTTGAGTCTTATAAAAAGGCAATTAATTGTTTATTTAGCTGCACGAATTTAGCGACATATTATTCTTGGTCTACAATATAATTATATCATTCCCAAGACTAAATTTGTCCAGAGGTGTTTGTTTAAATGATATGTCTTTGAAAATCGTACAAATTGGTATGGGCTCCCGTTCCCCTTCGCGGATATCTTGTGGTTCCCATATATTTGACCCTTGTAGCATAGTTCCCCCATATCTGTTTGCAAGCATATTTAGATACTACTGGTCTGATAAAATGCTATTTGTCACTATTGTCAAGGGACATTTACCTTTCTGGCGGTGTGAAGAATTTCTCCGGAAACAAAAAGTACAAATATTTGCAACCTTTTAAGTGGCTCTTATAATTGTAAAGGACCATTAGATTTTACTTGTTTTTTATGATGGTGTTTTGAAAAATGTGATATCTAGTAACTGAGTCAATTAATTCTAAAGCTGTATTCAACTTCAAATTGCATGGCCACAGACGACAGTTTCACACACTAGAAAGCAGGCTATGCCGATGAGTCGTTTCATTAGAGAAAGCCGCCTTTGGCGAGGTTCCTTTGTGCTGGTGTCCTGTGACGGATGGAGAGAGAGTAGGCGGAGCAGTGCGGCAAACTTCATTCACTTCTCCGCTCGGATTAAAATCTCACACGAAGCGATGGACAGGTGAAACTTCATTTCGAGTCCAGCACCGCGGACTGAGGCACGACCGCACAGGGAAATATTTCAGATCGAGAAAAGTAGAAAAATATCAGTCTGCTGTTGTCAGAGTGCTTCTCAATAATCAGGAGTGATATTTTATATGAGAATGGTTTTGTAAACAAAGTGAAGGCGATCATGTTCTCTGTTATTGTCTTGTACTGTTTCAACATCCTGCTGCTTGTTAGTTCAGTTCTTGGCCTAGATGTAGCCATGATCGATGTTGTCTTAGTGGAAAATAAAGCTGGAAAGTACAATACACTAACATATCAAGTGAGAGGCAGATTCAGTCGTGCGGGTGCAGTAACAAGCGCTGAGGGAGATATACTAAAGGTACGTGAACCACGTTTGTTTTCTTTGTGCGAAGGAAACCGAGCTGTCTTTTAAATTCGTCAGCTGTTGCTTTGGCAATCACACGTTTTTGTTCTTGATTTATTCAGAGAAATGGCCGTGGAAACCGCGTGATTTCCCAACCTAAACCCTTCAACTGCATCATCAGATCGGTCGACGCGAGAGCTTGTTACATTATTTGTCTTTGTTCGTCCCCGCAAAACCGTAAAGTCGATGAGATAGAAAGGAGCAGAGAAAACCAAATTTGAAATGAAAACATTAAAAAATTATGGATGCAACAGGTACTTTGTAGACTAGGGTGAACAGCAAATTCTCCCGACAACATAACCTGTCAGCCCAGCTCCTTGCACTTCAGTTTTTTATTCGTTCAAGTGTAAAGCACTTGACGGATATTAGCCATAATATATTGTGTTAAGAAGCTTGTACTCAAGATTATCGGCGATAACTTTCAACGGCTCTCTTCTTTTATTTCCAGCATATGCACCTCTTTGCTAAGGCTTTATAAACAATAAAAATTCTTACTGAAAGTTAAAAAAATCTTTATCATGAATTTGTTGATATTTATTCTGTTGCATTTCATTACCAAACATGCAAGCATAGTGGCCGTGGCTGCATGTTACAAAACCCATACTGGTTGCTGAAAACTGAATTTTCACCTAACTATCAATTTTGTTTAAGTTCTCGTATAAATATAAAAGCATTTCATTAAATATAAGCAAAACAAATCTAACACGATAAAAGACAAACGAGGCAATTTCGCTCATTGTCTAGCGCAATTTATTTTATTGCATGCGATTGACTCTATTTATCAACAAATTGCTTGTAATTGCTGTGTGTGCCCAGCCAGACTACTACCTTATGATAAACAACCCGCAAACATCGGCACACGGGAGTTTGTTCTATCGAAGTTAGTTAGACCCTCTAGTACACCATGCTATTATTTTTCCTGGCACCACGGGTTTATTATGACAAATAACCATTCGAATTCGCTGTGTGTTAGCAAGAATCTCCGGTGTTTTCAAGAGGAAGAGCGGCTTCCTCTTATAAACCTTCTTAAAGCCTGTTTTATTGAAAATTCATTTGATTTTCCGCCGTGTTGGACGCCATTCAATGGCCTTGTATTGGCCTATTGTTCGCATCAATGCTACCACCTCTCGCTAGCTCGGATCAAACAATTTTTTATTAACCATTCCGCATTGTAAATAAAACCATTGGGAGAGTTCATCCCCTGAATAAAAGCTCAAGACAAGCCGCTTTATTCTCCCTACCCATTTAGGATATTTTGTGGCTTGACTGTAGTGACTATTCTGTTTGTTTTTGTATGAAGATTTATTGTGGGATTGGATCAGCATTCCCTCCTTCGTATCCCTAAAATTTCAATTCCAACTCAGGAAGGGATGAAAGGATAACCATATTTAACTTATTCTACCTGAGGGGTTAAAAATGTCCCGCCAACTTGCAATGATGATGATGATTATTATTGCCCAATGAACCCCTTTTTATTGCTAATAACTACAATAATTTAACCAATTTTTTGGAAGTGGGAGGAAGCCTCGAAATAACTATTAATGTAAACATCCGTTTTTCCAAAGGGGCTGCCTCGGCTTTGTTACCCCAAGCCAGTGTTTGTAATTTGTTGCAGTTCTGCGGGGCCGTAGTCACTCTTGTTCTTTTTTTGGAGCGGAGTTGGGACCCTGCAATGAAAGTTATAAAAACCCTTTTTTCCAATGAAACTTCCTTATGGAACTATTTTTCTCAAACAGTCGTGCCCCCAATAATTATATTCTGCCCACGGCATTGGTTCTAAGCCATTCCTCCCTTATGGAAAAGGACCTCTGTCCTTTGCAATGTTTTACACGCATTTGAAACTTTAAGTGAGTTTTTCCTGGAATTTATTGACGAGTTAATTGCCTGAAATGTACACCCGTTTCTCCTCCATCGTCACCTCATTGTTAGCAAAACCGTTGACAAGTTCAAGTATTTCTCATAGCGGGCGGTCTTGATACGACAGATAATTTACCACAGTATCAGAAAGAGAACAACTTGAGCGATTACTTCGAGTGCTTCTTATTGTATCACGTGGTCATAATGGAAACCGCAGTAGACTTTTGATAATTCCAGGTTTAGGCACGTCATCAGTGTCAATTGTACCTCGCTGTCCATCAATAATGCCATGAGCTTGTGTAGTGGGATGGATTGCTCCATGCCAAGGATCTGCTACTTATCCGGGGCCGCTGTAGGCTGAGTCTGCTTGAGGTTAGGCCACATCAAGTTTTCCAGAAAAAAGGCCACACAGTCTACTGACAGTGGTGTTATGGTGGGTAGGTTCGGGTGGGGAGGGGGGGGGGCTCCGCCCCCTTAACAAGCCCGTGTTTGTTTATTTAGGCGAATTCCTTACTTAGCCCTTTATCATGCTAAAGGTTTTCCATGCAAGAGCGATTTTTATTAGCCTTTAATAGTTTGAATCGAGGGGAAATTCATCCTTGCAAAAGTGTACGAGATTTTAACCTAAACAAAGGATTTCTAGGGATTTTCAATTAAAATAATAGAATCTATACCAAGGTGTACGAGATTTTCAAAGATGGCCCCTGGGTTTGAATGATTTCATAAACATAACCGAGAATCTTATACCAAATTGCAAGTATATAGGGTGTGAACACGGGTGTGGCTTCTAAACGTTCTCTATAGCACAGACTTCTTCCAAACTTTTCCGGACGGCACCCCTGTCTTCTGATATGACACTCGGAGATTTTCTTACGTGGTTGGTAAAGTTTTTCGTAAAATGTTTTGGCCGTCTACATGTAGGCTCTTTAAAGTTCCTTAAAAATCTTAATTTGTATTTTTAGCGTAGATATCGGTAATGCCAATTAGTTAGCACAAAACTAGGTAGAAGCAGGAACCAAGGCTTGAGGCCCCAAAATGATGACATGAAGTATTCCATTTTAAGAAACGAAATCCTGTGTTACTGAGAGATACTCGTTAAATGAGAATCTGCCTAGGTCGAACTGAAAAATTTAGGATCTTATAGAGTAAGTCCCGCAAGAAATGGACATATTAAAAAAGCCACAGCCTGCCGTCATAGAGTATATTTTCTCCTTTATAAGGAACTAGACAGCCAGATACTTTCCTACCAATGGGGCAAAATTAATAAAAGATAATTAAAGTTCAAATATATATATTTATAGATACAGTATTTAATACTTAATTGGTTAAAATTCATTTCTAAGGGTATCCTTGTTTCTTATCCAGAATGATCCTTGAATTCCAAGATACTTTTTGCCAAGAAAGCATTATATAAAAAGAGGGTTCTGAATGGACATATAGGAAATGAGCCAGTTTTATTTAAATATATTTTCTTGCATACAAGAAACAGCCTGATTTGAAAATTTGAATTCCTTTCCTTTTAAGCAGGACTTGCTGTATTCGAACGGGCTTCTCCTGTATTTGCTCTATCATCTGCTCCTCCCATGCAATAGGTATAGAAAATAAGCGCGTTATTTTGCTTAGGCTATTTTGCTGATTAACAGAGAAAGCATACCGCATTGTGAGATGAGAATAAAGCATTCCTCTGCAATGTAATTGATGCACTGTGTCGGCGATTGCTACCATGTAGCCACGATTTTGAGAAAGAAATGAAAAAGACAAACACCAATAACGGCGTAGAGAATTCAGTTTTTGTATTCTTTTGATTCCTAAGTTAGCATCTTTGAATCTTCCCACATTCGTAATTGAAATAGATCTCTGATATCACAGAGAGAGCCTCGAATGAAGGCATCTATCTTGCCTCCAACAAAGTTATTGTCAAGCTCAAGTTCCAAACGACGCTCAAGTCCTTCTTTAGGCGAAAACTCAGTTCACACGAACTCTAAATTTGTACTCAAGGAAATACACGATACGCCTTGAAATCTAAACTTCATTCTACGGTTTAATGTAGAAATTCCCTTTTGCGAGCACGTAGAGCTTTGGAGATTGCTAGAATGGTGTTTCTTTACCAATTTTCGTCGTCTTTCATTTGTATGGGCACGTTTTTTTTGCCCGGGGTCAGAATTTCTAATTACCTACATATCCCTTATTTTTCCATTTTTTGACAAGTTTGACACAGGTTGTGAGCTCCTTTTTCACTCCGATCAACAAGATCTAAAATTGCGTCCTTACAATCCCAGCATGCACCTGTAGAAAAGACTTATCAAGTAAATAAGGCATTGAACATTGTTGCTCATCTCCTATTCGCCGTGCATTTAATTACTGAGATTATTTTGTTAGGTGTCTTAATCGCACAAAGAGAATAATAATGACAAGAAATATATCTGTCTACCTAGTTTTTATTGATTCCTATGGGAGTTATTTGATGTGGTTATTGGCGGAAAGTTCAAATTAGAAATTCCTAAATCTTCCATTTTATTCATTGATCATGCATTGATCGCTTCCCTTTAATGTATGTCCCTACTCAAAATGCACAGGCATTAACTTAACCAATTATTATGTTGTGCCTTTTATATCCAAAGAAATGGATTGCTAGCATTTCCTAAAGCAAATTAGGAAAATTGTTACGTCATTCCCATGATATTGATTAATACGTTTTGGAAGCAGTTCACGTCTCTCCTGTATTCTTATTTTACAGTCGAAGCTTGGAATTTTGTGAGTTATTCAGATCTGAAGCCACGGTACCTGCCAGAGATAAAAGTTTTGTATGTCTTCAAGTGACAATTACAGTGGCCTTTATCAAAGCTGTATCCGATAAGTTTTATTCTGGAATTACAAAGGAATTATTTTGCTGAAAAAGCGACTTTTTGCTTTCGTATACCTGCAAGCCTCATCTCGTAGGCTTATAGAGGCTCGCTAGCATTTTTTAATACATAAAATAAAAGGAACGAACTCTCGCCGCTTGAGTGATCGAATCTGTAAACATATCTTCCATTTCTCATCTTTAATTTCATAACGAAAATGATTCGCTACAGGCTGTCTAGAATTAGGCGAATTTCACACACCCTTAGTTTCTTATAGCTACAGTCCTTGTTAGATCTATAGGGTTCTTAACCCCTTGAAGTCTTTAAAACTCTTTATAGTCTTAAACAAATTTCACGAAAGAAAAGTTTTGCACTAAAAGATAAGCCATAGTAATAAAAACACTCGAAATTTTCAGTAGCCAGAACTACCAGCTATAGGATGCAATCGCTTCCAATGGCCAAAGGTTTGTAATCCCCTTTCCCCTGGTATACAAACAGACCAAAACATCAAATGTTTTAAAATTGAAGAACTTGGTTCACGCAAAAAATACGTCTGCTTATTCTGCAGCAATTCTTATATAATCGCTGGTGTAGCTTAATGTTAGTCTAAATGAGTGTAATTTCTATTTACAGCAAGCTAACTATTATACGATGTAGGAAAGGGGAACAAAAGATTTTAAAAACAAACAATTTATATAAGAATTGCTGCAGTTTATAAACAAAGAATAGCCAGAACTATGTTATGACAATTTAAGTTTCACAAAAGGATTTGCTATATTGTCAAAATTAGACCAAGATAACTAGAGGTAACGTTTGTTTGGAAATTTTAAACTGGTGTGATGTAGCACGAATGGAGTGCTCAACTAAGGAAGGCATGTTTCCTTCACATAGTTTTTACCGGGTGTTGAACCAAGCATAATATATTAATTATTGTTCTACACCCTTTTTAGTTTATAAGAACAATTTTTTAAGAACACGAGCCTAAAAAATTGGTCAAAAGTTAAGAACAAATTAAGAACAAGCTGAGGATGAGCTTCTGTAAAATGCAATTTTGAACAAGGTTTTATCTCGAAAACGAGGATTTTTAGCAATGTGTGGGTGCTTTTTCGGTGAATCAAACTTGTCGGTAAACGAGGCCTGAACACTTCCCTAGAGCGAAAAAGCTAGCTATCACATTGTTTAACCGTATTAACTTAAGAACAAATTGAGAACAATCTAGCCTCAGATTTTCGAAAAAATTAAGAACAGTCAGCCTAAATTTAAATTTACTGGTTCTTATAAAAAAAGAGTGTATGTACAGTGTCTTTCGTATTTACAAAGAGTAGGGGCACTAGTGTAAATTGTATCAAGAAAACTACAGTCCCATTCTTAGAAATTAACTCATGGTCCCAGATATTTACCAGTTTGTTTCCCTGGAAGCACAAGGACACCTGTTTTCTTTAGAATAATGGTCGTTAGCCGAAGAAAGATTAGCCTCTTTCTGGACCTTTGTCTTACGATAAACCTCAGTTTCACCTAGAAAATCAGGATAACCTTTTCAAGTTCACCTTGCTGGCCAAATCTCTTGAAAACAGACACTGATCGGCCTTTTTTGTCAACGAGACTCCTGGAAATGCAAGTGGTCATGCGTTTTATCGTCGGTACATCAAACACACGGGCCCGCTTAGAACTAGATGGAAAACACGGATTATTGTGTCCAGTTTTGCTTGAAATCGTTTAACGTGGTTATTTCCATGCTCACCAATTTGTCACACACTAATTTTATTGGTTAATACGGTTTCCAATTGTTGCGATATCTAAATAGCTTTTAATTGAATTTAAGGATAGCCAGAGTAATAGCGTAAGGGCTACGAATTTCTTTTGTGCTCGGCCCGAGTCGTCTTAACAGTAGCCTTGGCCTAATCCATCGTATTCACCAACTTAACAAAAGATCCCGGACATATTGCTCATAACCCAATCATCTGCAAATCTCATCCCTTTTGTTAACGAAACTTCACAGGATGAGACTTTGAATCTTGTTATTTCGTGTCAGTGACAATGAAAAAGATTTGAACTTAAAATTTATTTTATTTGATCAATGGCACCATATCGAACGCCCTTTACTGTTATCATTTATGAAAGTATCAAACAGCCCGCCGATCAGACTTGAGGGTAGGAAAGAATGCCTTTCCAACCAGATTGTAGACATGAAATATTTTTGTACATTTAGCCACAGTTTCAGGAGCCCTCAATTTGCAACAGAATGAATTTTATTGGTCTGGTCAGGAGCTGGGCAATGATGGATCGTTTGTTGAGCTAGAACGTTTCTGAAGCTCGCTAGATTTATCCAAAATTTTATCATTATTATAATAAACAAGTGATACAGTGGAATCCTGCTACCACTGACTTCTCGCTATTACGAATCAAATATAACTCCTTGGAATACTTCCTGCATAACAAAATACGGTATAACGAACCGTCGCTATTGCAAACCTCTCGCTATTACGAACTTAAGGTTTGGTCACTTGGAATACATTACTCCCAGTATAATGAATCCTCAGTATACCCAACTCCTGCGAAATCTTTGAGGGATGATCTTTCAGTAGCTTCCCATTCAGTACTTCATTAAGAAACAAAATGCTTATTGCTATTGTTTTTAGTTATTTTTTGCGAAAACCTTCCCCCTCCTCTCCAAAATCAATTTAATACCCCTACTTATATCCCCATAGTTGAAGACCACTTTGCATGGAAATTTGGTCGTTGACTTGTTTACTAACCTAACTTGGCGCAGTCACAAATGAACCGCTCCTTACTTTCAGCGTTGACCTCCAGATTACGCGGAACCGCTAATCAAAGCTTTACAAAATCTCATCAAATCGTAATTATATAAGCTGAACAAAATAGAACAAACGATGAAATATAGGCAGTACGGCCAGCTTTTGCAGCTGCTTTATTATTTATTCCATTTGAAGCTCAAGCGAAATTACAATTGTTTACCAGTTTCTCTTACAAACAGAGGCCGCCTAGGCGAAACTTTTTTCGAAGTTGTTTCCAGTGACCTTGATAAAATAGGATTCACAAAAAACTGTGGTTTATATTAGTGACACTGGAAACTTCAAGAAACTAAGACGACCAATGCGGCAGGGATGCTGCGTTGCCAGGGTTTTAAATCTTGTTCAATGAAAATTTATAAGCGATCAAGAAAATTGACATCCATGCAAAGAAGAATTGTGTTTGAACAAATTGATTGTTGGAAAAACCCTCCTGAATTCATCACAACATTATTTCAGCTGAGGAAGAACTAAGTTCCATGCTTCAGCATTAGTGGATGGTCAAGCGTATACGGGAAAAAGATTTTTAAGGGAGTGGTGAAGCTTCCAAATGTTTTTGTCATATTTGTGTTAGCCGCAAGGGTCATTCAAAAGGAGGATGGGGGCCATTTTCAGAGCCATAAAAGTGCATTATAGGCAATTGATTAGGAAACGTTTTTGCCAAGCTCTTTCGTTGTTTAGCAATCGCCTAGGCGAACCGCTCTTGATTCCGTCCAAAGAATAATTGCAACCGTTGGCGAGGAACGTGCCAAAGTTCCAGGGAATTATTATTCGTTCCTGAAAGAGGTCAACGCTAAGAGACAGCGCACGATATAAGTATTAGAGATGACCCAGTCTTTGAGAACAATCCTTTTTGCGCTCTTAATCGACTGTCTTGAGGGCCAAGGTAACTACCAATCTTGTTGCGGGAACCGCAGACCCGACATATCTTCAGACAGCAATTCTGACCCTTGTAAAAGAACAGATAGGTCGTGTAGATTTTCTTTCGTGTACATTATGATTATGTGTGCCAGCCAAAGGGTGACTAGTTAAGGGTTAATTTTCCGTTTGTATCACTTTTCCTTGAATGAGGAGATACTTTCCTGTCAACCGTCTCAGAAAAGCATGATACCGTAAATCCTTGAAAAAGCCCCCACGCTCGAATAAGCCCCCACCTCAAAAATCATTTTTGCAAATAAGCCCCCTCCTGGGGCTTATTCGAGGGAAGCATAATTGCAGAATAATATCTTATTTCAAGTAAGCCCTCACAGGACAATAGCTATACAGTAATACTTCCTTTGACTGGAGACCAAAAAGCAAAAAAGCGACTTTTGTGATAATAAAAGATTATAATATTTGTTAGTTCTTTGTTAGATTTGTTAGAAAAATTATGTCGTTTTAATGTCGACCTTTGACGAAAATTCTAAACCTTGAAATAAGCCTCCGGGGGCTTATTCGAGAATTTACGGTATGAGACTTCTTGGATTTATATTGGTTGAAAGAAATACCTCTTTTCGAGAATTCCCAGAAGTTACCAGAACAAAATAATAATGAAAATTGTCCTTTCAATTGACCTTTGTCTAGTGAGAGCATTGGAAGCTCTCACTCCGTTTCGCCAACTAATTTACATCCAAATACATCGCATTACTTGAAGCGTGTCCCATCCCCTGCAAGCTTCAACCTTGCTCCCTTGCCAGCTTAGCCTTTGGTTTTACGAATGCTAAAACTTGAAGAAATTTAAAACTTAAAGCATCACCGCAGTAGCTGCATCAACAGACACATTGCAATTGCATTTTGTGCAGAAAAAGGCAAACGGTTAGATGCATGACAAATTGTTTGATATGATACAGCTTAAAAGATAGCTTCAACGTTGCAATTGGATTTGTCTGTCAAAATTTATTCAATGACAACTCTTTTTGACGCACTGATGGAAATGACAGGCATTTGCAAAGGTGTCTTTGGTAGTCTGACAGTGCTGTTCACTTATCTCCATCCTTATCGCACTTCCCGTGTTTTTCAATTGTTGTTTAATTCTCGTGCAGGAATTAGTTATCGCGCGCAAATAAAGCCAATACAAGATTAATGGGCAGGAGTCAGTTATAACGAGCGACGCCCCGCCGTATGTGCTTATCCCCTACAGGTTTCCCGACGAATCCGCTCGCGGGATTATCTAGGATCACTAGAGCTCTTACTGTGTTAAAAGCCTCGAATCAAAGGGGAAAGAAATTGTGGATTAAAATCACTTAAAATTCCACTAATACTCCTTGAAAGCTAGAAACCCCATCCCTTTGCACAGATGCGAGAATCCTTGTTGTCTAAGAAGGATTGTTTCACTTGGGTCATTCTACTCGTTTATCTTCTTATTTTCAAAGTTAAATGTACCTTTCTGTGTATGACACAGGAATTATAACCCTATTGTCTGTCTAACAGTTTTAATCACAGCACAGAGATCGAAAATATACGCGCGCAAAGATCTTGATCTTGTACGTTGAGTTCAGAGGCAGCAATTCTGACAATGATATCCAGGAACGAAATATTGTTGGCCGTTTTATCCTTACATTTTCCAAAAACAGTGCTTCTGAAGCTATCTGCAGATTCCCATTCATTTTTGGCAGTTCACACCATCTCTATGGCTCACACTTGCTTTTAATTTTAAAACAACCCGTCAAAAAGCTCTCACGTCTGCACAACCAGTGGCGGGTTTAAGGGGAGGGGGGCAACTAGGGGCAGTTGTCCCTCCCTAAACGAGTTGAAGGAAGTCTGGCGCCCCTTTTTTGGAACTTGTGCGCCCCTTTTGAAGAATGAAAATCAGATGAAAAAGGTTCTTGGACCGATAGGTTAATTTGCTTCAAGGATTACCTCAAAGTTATGTTGTTTATTCGAAAAGGTATCTGAAATTGTTGTATACAGCGTACTCTCGTAACCAATTTTTGAAAATTTTTCAGCACCCCCACTACCCGCTGCCTCTCCTTCAAATTTGCTCTGGATCCGCCCCTGTGTACAACACTTTTATTCTTTAAAAGAGAATCTTACTTGGTATCATTCTGCTAGAATCGTTGAGATTTCTTGCTTTTGAAATTATAGAAATGAAAAATTTTTCCTTTTACCACACAATACCTTATATAACTTACATTTGTCTTCGCACTTGAAATAAAATATATAAACCTTTAATATTACGGTTGTTTATCGTTGTTGTTATCCACTGCATTGGTATTCATCCCTTAATTTTTCAACTATGAAGCATTTTGAAAGGACATTAAAAGATTTAATTTTTTTCATGCTACCGTATCGATTTTTATTGACATTATCTAATTTTGTTTTGCAGCTCCATGGTTTGAATCTGTGTTCTTCTGACATTGACCGGAAGCCAAGTCACGAATATGGATGGGTTGGTGTGATGAAAATCCCGCCGGTCGGTCAAAAACTCAACCCCTGCGTGTCGGTCGTTAAGAAAGTAAGTTAACAATTTTTTAATTGCTTGGAGACGACAAGGAAACAAAAATATTTTCTGTGACCTTCAAAATATTTCGTTTCCTATAACATACCTAGAAATAGAAACTAGGCATTGAATGTTAATTGTTAAAATAAACCTTGCATTGAATCTAATTGGTCAAAATAAGCCTGGTGGTAAATTTCATTGGTCAAATTGAGCCTGTCAGTCAAGCGGGTGACCATTGCAATTGAGTAACAAGTTGTGGTGTGCACGAATCATTTCATCGTTGCGGGTAGCTGATAGTTCTACAAATCAAATGGCTGCGAATGGTTATTTTCCTAACTTCTCTCAGGGGTGCAAATATTGGCTATGCAGGGTGCATCACCAAAATTCTTTGATTTAGGAATGTTTTGATTGAAACCGAGATGATGGGCCTAGATTCTTTGTCATGAATGCTAGCTTCATCGATTGCAAAGATTATTTGTGACAACAATGCATTTGCGAATATATATGTTCAAATAATATTTACGCTTCTTAAAAGTATACCTGTCATGTACACAAGTGATTATTGTATGCAATATGTTGAATGGCATACACTTTCCTTGAATGATATTTTGTCAATTGGGGTAGTAAAATTATTTTATTCTGCTGTCTTCGCAGGCCGAAGTCGCTGTTCAACGAGGTGCAACTGCTGTCATTTTTGACGTCACGGACAACCCAGGGGCACGAAAAGAGGTTTGTATTATGTTTAAAGGTAGCTGAATTGACTTCTACTTGGTTAGCCAACACAAACCACGTCAATATTTGTTGCTCATTACTAAGGTTTAAGTTGGGAAGGCATTGGATATCTATCAATGTAATTACTCTAATAGCACCTGTACGACGTCACATTTTGCAGTAAACCTTGTGACGCTAAACCGACCAGGCATAATTAAGCGCGATGAATAGCATTTAACCAGGGTGATATTCAGATATAGTTATCGTGTATTAACACCATCTAATTCGAGCACGCAACTATGGGTAGGCATGTTTTGTGAAATCAAGAAATTCATTTTAGGTCCTATATTTGACGCATTGCACCCTTTGACACTCAACGCATGGCACCCTTTGACCAATATGACTGCGTAATTGCCGTTTGCTTTGTGGCTTGCCACGACCAGCAGTAAATTTGAATCTTATCACCGAACCCTGGCCGTCACGCAGGGGTATATGCATCGAAAAATGTTTTCGATTTCTTTTCAAGTACTGAAAACAACACACAGTTTATTTAGGTTAATGTCTAAAATATTTAGTTGCTTTTTTAGATCTACGTCTAATCAATCATCAAATGAAGGCCATTTTGGCCTATTCTGAAAGCTAACTTGTCGTCAGAATAGTTTTTTTCTATTCATTAATTCCAGCCATCTTCCTTCAATTGCCCCTCTTCTCCCTGTGTTTTATCTTCAATAATGTTATGCACTTCAGTTTTTCTAAAAAGCTCCTCTTGATCTTTATTTGGAAATTTTTTGTTTAATATGTCCCAAAGTAGGTTTTCGCTCTTTATAAGAGCTCAAACTGTAGTCCTAAAATTTGGAAATGTACTGGAAGACATACATATTCAATATGTAAAAAGTTATGGAACCAGCTTTTACTAATCTATTTTCTCAAAACATAACATGATATTGTGTGACGACATTAACATAACTATTTTGCTTTTACTATGTTTGTCGTGAAGTAATGACATAAAAAGGTAATTTGAGTAAAACTTCAATATGATTTTATTGAATTATTCCCAATCAAGTTCCAAAATTCCAAAGCAAAGCTTCCAAGAACGATTATGCACTTCCATTGCTACAAATAAAGTGAAAGAATGCAAGTTGTAGGCGCATTATATTATCCCTCCTTTTTAGCTAAGAATGTGTTTGCTAAAAAGTTATACACAATCTCGTTTGCCCATTTGTGTTGAAATCAATTTAGTAGTTTTGAATTTGTTCGACGACCTTTTCTTGTTATTGAAATCACTTGGAGTTTACAAGATTCATCAAAATCTGAATTGTGAACCGCGACTTAGTATCGCCTGGTTGCAGGAATGTTCTATAACTAGAGTTCTGTATTGTGCTTCTCCTATTTCGAGCAAAACAATTTATTTTTCATTGTATTTTCGTGGCTTCAGCGGCGCTCTCTGTTCGCAATATAATTTGACTAGAGATTCTCTCATCAATGGCCCGCAAAATTTCAATATTATTTGGGCAAGACTTAGTAGGAGGTAGCTAGTTCATCCTCACAAAAGACAGATCTATGAAGGAAATCATGAATTCGTAGCTTATAATCGCTAAAGAAAATGCTACCGGGAGGGTCAACCTTTTCCAAATGCAGTTATGCTAAATTCTCTTATGTGCTTACGTTTAGAAGTTTTATTCTTTATCATCTTCAGAGTAGATTAGTCCCGGTGTGTCCAGTCTTACTTAGAGGTGTACCCAAGCTCATCCGAAAAATCTACGAGGAAGGGGTGGTTTTTTCCTCAAACCTAGGACAGTGAACTTAGAAAGAGAGGTCTGTTTGGTTTTATTTGAAACTACCATGGATAGGTAACACTTCCTTGCGATTCGAGAGTCAGATTAGGCAAGCCATCACAAGATGTTTCTTTGCTGTCAATCCTCGTATTGCTTACAGCACTAAGAGAGCCCTTCCATCCATTCAAAAGGGTTCCGCTCCTACCAACCCAAAAAAGTTCCGTTATTTATGAATTTACGTGCCAGTGTGATTCTGGCTACGTAGGACGCACAACCCAAAGATTGGGGATGGGATAAAACAGCATGTCCCTTTCAACATAAGAAACAAAACTGCCCCTCAAAGAGAACAACCTCCTCGATCTTGTAGTTCTAGAAACACTGTTGAAACCATTTTGCCATCGGTCAACATCTTTTAGACAACCCAAATTGTGCTAAACTCTATAATGACGACATGTTTCGGATAATTGGCAGAGCCCGGTCGTCTTTCCATCTAGCAGTTTTGGAATCGATCTACATACAAACGAAAAAGCTGCCATTGTGTAGACAGAAGGAGTTCATTTTTTCTCTTAGACTCCAGTGGTAATTTTTCTTTACTCACGCGGCACTGATTGGTCAACTATACCGGTCTTATGCTTGCGTTTATCTGATTGGCCTTTTTCGATCCACATATGGGTATATATTTTTCATCGTGCTCTTTCGGACCCTTATTCTGACGCTTTATGCTCTGAGGAGTGTCAGACGATAAAGCTTTTAGCCAATATGTTGTAAAATGTTTGCTTTTTTCAAAGCCATTTTCAAGTTTTGTAGAGCTTGGGTACCCCTCTGAATGAGAGTGGATACGCCGTGAGGTTTGTAAAGGCTAAAGTGTTGGTGTGATCAGCCAATTTTGGCACTTATTCTATTGGATCACCCCAAAACTTTTTGCCAGTGGCTCCTTTTCAGAGAGGGTGACCTCCCAATTTCTATGTTTTTGTAGAGTATGCTAAAAGATTGTGATCTCAGATTATTCACTGTGTGATAACAACCGTTAGTATATATATGTATTTGTTCCTTTCCAGTTGGAAGCCAAGTCAGGAGTTGTTTTGCGTCCCGTTGTCATCATTGAAGGTCCTGATGCTAAAAAACTTGAAAATCTTCTTCACGAGTAAGTCTTTTTTTCAAAATCGTTTACGTATTATTTCAGAACTTCTATTGGAAAACATCAACATAGTTAAAAAAAAAACCATCAACTGATAATCTACAGTCTGTATTTTCGATTCGGACAGCGTTTTTATCAATGAAAATGGAAAGTGACGAATACGTGGCAGTGTATACGTAGACTTTGTCTAGACATAAATTTCATTTATTGTCCAGAATAGATTTTGGTCTTTAAGAATTATACCTGAGACATTATCCTTATTATGCAAAATGTATTTGGCGAAGATGAAGCGATCAATCCTTCAAACAGATTAGGTTTTAATTCACTTTTATAATCTGTTTAAGTTTCCTAGGCTTACTCGAGGCAGATAAGGGGTAAGGTCGAAATGAGAGACTTGGCCTAGGCTCCTAGATCTTCGAACGAGGCCACGTGCTGCTTTGTTGCTTTGAGTAAGAATCTATTTGAGACCTTGAGATAAGCTTAATTTTATTATTCCACTATTTTTAAAGTTCGTTATTGAGATAAGACAGAAACAATATACATTGTTTGAACTCGTGTTTTGCCTACAAGCCTTCGGTCAGGAACTATCACCTAACAATCAGCCCTGCGTCTATTTTGAATCCAATTATCAGGCCCATTTTCATTTTTGCTGGCGTACCTTCGTTACTGTACTTCGTTACTGTACTTCGTTACTATACTTCGTTACTATACTTCCCTTACTATACTTCCCTTACTATACTTCCCTTACTATACTTCCCTTAATGTGAAAGACTATTTCATTTATTAGTTGCTATATTTTCAGGTGTTAAGTTTATGTAGTTCCTCTTTATGACGCTCCCAGCCCCATTCTTGAGTATCTCTCCTGGTTTGTGCCCCTGGTTCGCATCTTGAGAGGCAAATATGATATTTTCTGGAAAAATGAGAGATCAAAATACCAAGTAGAAGAGTATAAAAGAAAATGCTTCTTCATTTGCGATATTAAGTGTCTTTTAAAACTAGACTGTTTTGATACATGCTTTGGCTTTCAAAAAGCTGAACTTTAAATGACAATTCTTAAATAAAATTACTAGACACCACAACCAGTTTGTCCCCAAGCAACCGAATGTAGAGCAAACAAGAATTCATCAAAATTCCCTGTTAGATCTGAAATGTTCGTAAACAACCGAGGCTGCAGTCAGTGCTCAAGCGCCATTCTATATTTAGTAGCTGGGAGATATTTTTGCCAGGGTTTTTCCGCGTTAATCCTCAAGAGCCGCAAAATTTAAAGGAAATGTGGATATGTGCCGCGACTTCTAATTTACTGTGGAACTCTGTCAACAGTTGTGGTGTCTGGTTATGTCTAACAAGCCGGGTACAACGTATAGCATTGTTCACTTTAATACGGTAGCAATTGCTAATTTTCCGATGACTAAGTTACCCTCCCTCCCCCTTTTATGTAATGGGCACACGCAATCGTATTTTCACATTAGTTATCGTTGCATTACGAATCCAAGGTTTGACAGTGTGAGTTACTACACTCTTTAAGTTAGTCAGCGTCTAGAGGACAGTTCTAGAGGAATAACGCGGAACCAAGCAAGCATGCTACTTACCCATAAGCTTATATTTAACTTTTCAAGGAATTTAACCGATTCTGTCTAATTTATTTAACATCTAGTAGCAGTTGGTTGCTTCTAAAGCTCTACGATAATTTTGCCCTTGTTTCAACACCTGAACTCATCTGCTAAACAACATTGCTGTGGAAAATTACAACATTGGATGTTTCTAATACCAACAACAAGCAACAAAAATTGGCTTTATGAAAATAGGGCAATCGCTGGTCTGAATTAAGTTTTCAAGGCAATTGATTCGAAGCACCTAAATAACTCTCCCAAAGTATCCAGTCCTGTTTCAAAATAAGCTAGGCGAGTAACTATTTTTGTGATTTATTCAAGAGTAAGATATCTGTTCAGATATTGGAGAAAATGGACATGATGATCTTGCCCTGTTTGTAGGTAACAATTGGTGTGCTAATAACTCTTCTGCATGTCTGGCTCTTTGCTTTTGTCTATATACTTAATATCAAAGAAAATCTACAGTAAGACGAGGTCTATATGTTCAAGAATTTTTAATTTGTTTTTCCTTTCCTTTGAAGACGCAAACTTTCAAGGGCGAGAATAAAGAATGAAGCTAAAAGTGTCTCACAAGCTGTGAGTATTCACTCTATATTTTTTACATCTTTTTTAAGTTCTTTCCATATCAGTTATAGTTTTGGTCAATCCAGTGACCTTTTTTCTCACTTTTGCATAAATAACGTATTCTAAATAATCAAATGAATATTTTACTGGCAGATCGATTCTCATGTTATAGATCGGGATTTTGTAGAGTAATGTGCTTGAAGAACTCTAAAAAGCTATTACGTCTGTCCGATCCTTTCTTGTATCTAGCTACCAGAAATTTGCCATGATAGACACATGCGAAATCCCAATGCTCTTTTTTGGTTTGAAGTCTTTTGAGTAAACCACCATATTGCTCACATAACGATATTTGTTGTCTTCTGACGCCAACGATACTTTATAAACAGTTTTCGGAATTAAAAAGTTTTATTTCGTTACCACATATCTTCCTTATAATATTACATGGTGTTTTCTCATAGTTTTCTTAGATAAAAGGTCCTTGTTGATAACATCTCTTAACGTGTTAAAGAGGTTACTCTGTATCAATATTGTTATTGTCTTTGTCCACCACGCACATAAAGATCATCATGAACTCTGTAACCACACAAAAGTACCATTATGAACCAAAATGTTCTGTTTATGAAACATCTATACTGAAATTCTTCTCTTGTTCGTTTTAGACTTCAAACGAATATTTTGACATGGGAATTTTCATGGCCTTCTTCATCTTGGTCTCTCTAATATGTTTAATATTGTTAATTAAGGTAAGTACAGCAGTCCAATGTATTGCCAATTAACAGTATAGTGTTTGATGTTTTCCATAATCACATTGGTCATGCACGAATTACAAAGATTGCAAAATACTTTGGTTTTCGCAAAAGCTCTGGAATGCAATCAGCACTGAATTTTCTTAACTTTATAATGAATTTAGTAGCCTTCAAAGAAGTTTCGTATGAGTTTTTTAGTCTCTTGGTTTCTTTGCTAATTAAATCACAATCCTTACGCTATATGCTAGTTTAGGGACTGCTTGGCATTGTTTTTTAATTCAAAATTTTGTGAAGTAATACAGTATCTTTAATACAAAAGACAGAAATTTATTTTAAGTCAACGAATTCAGATGCCGAATAAAAATATATCCTGTTGTTGCAATGTTTGTTTGTGTAAAAGTGAAACTGTAAAAAAAGCTTTATATGAACATGATGTGTACCTGGAGAAACTGGCTTTAAGACATTGTGAAAAGCATATTACGAAGATCAGATTGGTTACAAATATGGATCTAATTACCTTTGAGAAGTCTTATTTGATGTTATAACCATACATGAAGATAGCCAGACTATGTACTGCTGAAAAATAAGAGTTTGTGAATTGATTTGTTTGTGAATTAGAACATTCCAATTTTAAAATTTGTGTTGCCTTTTCATTGTTGTTTTTGCAACACTTTCTCTACATTTTCTAGATCAAGTGGCGGCAAAAACGAAAGCAGACTTCGTTAACTCGTATGGCGCTGCAAGCGATTTCGCGCATGGAGACTCGAAAGTACACCAGTGAATTAGGGTCACAGCAGAGTCTTGAAAATGCATTCATCTGTAATCGTTGGCCGTATTATGATATTAGAAGCTGTGCAATTTGCTTAGAAGAGTTCAGTGAAGGACAGGTGTGTGTTTTTGCATTCATAGCGTATCGTTTTGAGTCCTTTCATCTCACAATACCTTTTTTATTTCAATTGAAAATCCTAGTTGAAAATTGTATGTTGAAGAAGTTTTGCAAAATTTCACAGCTATAAAGAAATAGGGTGCTTCAAATGATGTAAGTTTAATTTTTTTTCATGACTTCTTTGCGAAATTTTAAAGTGGAATATAATCAGCTAAAGTTTAGTTCTTGATTTTCAGCAAGTTGAAGTTATGGGTGCCATGTGTTGAAATGATGAGTTTTTTGAATTTGAATCATTAAGACAAAAGTATGATAACTTTTTAGTTACTTGATGAACGTTCTTTTTGCTGTAGGATATCCGTATCGTACCATGCCGACATGAATTCCACAAATCGTGCGTTGATCCGTGGTTGCTCTCTAACTGCACTTGTCCTCTCTGCATGTTAAATATAGTCGGTAAGTCAATTTTTACGGTATCATATTTGAAAATCTTACTCTGACATTCAATTTTACAGACAAAATCTCAGTATCTACGATGAGGATTATTTTTCTTTGGAATAAATCAAAGCCATTTCGGTCATGGAATGCTAGGGAATTTTCCGTATACCCCAAAGCGTTTTTCCACTACAAAATTATCTTCATATAATGCTCAAATGTTGGACCTGAATGGGTTCAGGTGTGATGGTACAGATGTATTCATTGTCTAGCGACTACTTAAATATTTGCTCGTTGAAGCCTTTAAGCGGAATGGTTGTCCGTTGTTTCAGTGCTTTAAAAAGGTCCTTATTGGTGTTTCAGAGAAAAACGATACTTATTCATTTATTTAATCTTGTTTATATACGATATCGATTCAGTACAGAGAAAAGTTACGATACGCAAAATTGAAATTACATTACAATAAACAATTGTTAAGGTTAGTCAGAAAGTTTACTAAAAGGCAACTAGCGTTAAGGTTACTAAAGATAAAAATTGTCTGACCTTCCATGGGCTCGTGCTGAGCTGATTTCGGTTAGGTCAAAAGGTTTTGGCTCAAAATACTTATTGTACCTTTCTTTTATCAAAGGCTTGAACAAAGGCCTATAAAATGAATTAAGATTATGGCAATAGAATCAGAGACATTTAGTAGGAGCTAGGGTACATAGGTGTAGGATACAAAGGGGCTGCGAGCACTGCAGCCCCTCTGATCAGGCAGAATGTATCGCTTTTCAGGCTCCATTCGGGCAATATACGGGCAAGATCAATGCTACGTCGATGCTAGTGTAGGTCTTTTTGCATAGCATAGCATAACAACCCCCCCCCCCACCCCTCCCCCCGTATTGACATTCATATTGACGTAGAGACCGTTAATGACGAAAAAAGACAAAGTAAAACAGTAATTTGCATAAATTGTACATTTTTTGACTAAATCAAGGGAAGAACCATCGAATCAAGGAAATTAAGATTCACAAGTTCGAACCCCAAAAGCAACAAACCTTTTCAGGTTCAGCTAAGGTCATGCTAATAGATTTGTCAAACATGATTTGACAACAACTTTGTCAATTGCTGATACGATTATCTGAAATTTCTTTCATTGACTTCTTATTATTTTTTGTCTCTTTTTAGAACCTTTCGATAGGAAGAGAAGATCAAACTCACTGCGGAATCAGAGAAGAAATGGCATTTTTAGATATTGTATTGCATTGTCCTGTGGTAATTCGGAGATTAACCAGGACGAGATTAGCGCCGAAGAAACATTTACAAATATTGAATTAGCTAGTACTACTAATTATTCAGATCCGCGTTTATCGTACCAATCAAGAAGGAGCATAGACAGTCCAAATACCATAATCGAACATTCACAACAACCTAGTCAGTCTTTTATAAGCTTGGCTGATGTCCATACGACTAACACTATGAACAGCGACTGTTTGCAGCCGTATAGATTTCCTAGGTGTAAATTCCATCATAAAAAGAATCGACATCGAACTACAACATCGCCACCGCCTGAGCAAGCGGAATCAGATATCGAGCATTCTATCGTTGTTGTTGCTGATATACCCGTTGACAATTTTGATAAAATGATCGAGGATGTTGTCTGAATGTAACTAACCTTAGCGGAAATAAACGATTCGTGGGACACCTTTCGCAGAGACCTTTATGGCCTGTGTGGATTGCCCATTAAAGGTCATTTGTTCAAGAAATGAAAGGTGAAACTGAAAGTGATCAAGGCATTACAATTTGCTTTACGGAACACATTCACCTTTACCAGAATTGCTACATGCCACCTTTGTGAGACATTCCACCTTGACTAAGCAGTTTTCACTTCTACTTCGAAACACAAAGGGATGGATGTATATTTAACAATGGCCTTTTCAAATAAGGACTGGATAAATTTTCATAATAAGTGGGGATCGATGTTTCGGTCTTTTAACACATTCGTCCTGCAATATCAGGATGGGGATGGATACCTTCATTGGAGTAACACCAATATAATGATCTTATTGTTATTTAGTGTTTTGTAAATACTGCAATTTAATTGCATAATAATTATTTCATTCGAAAACAACCCCTTTATTATTTTGCTTGACACCTTATTGTAATGAAAATACATGAGATTTAATCTACATCTACAGTTACATCTATCTACATCTACCAATAACTATCTGGCTTCTATAGAGAAGATTCTGACAGGGTGACAGGCAAGAGTGGGAGGTCATTTAAAAAATAGACAATTGAGAATTGAGGTGTTGGACCTTAGCCAAGGCGAACCATTAGTCTCCTCCAGGTTTCTGTGTACCCATATAATAGTATGTATTAGTAGCATAGTACTTATTATCTGCCTATGGTTTGCCCAGGTCGTTCAGGTGGTTCAAATGATTGTTCAGTCTTGAATATGATCCAAAAGTACTCTAGATTCTAAGCTGATGGTTGAAAAATTTATTGCATTTTTCTTTTATAAGCAGAGCTTATTCAAAGGAAAATTTCCGTCTGGTTCAAATGATTGTTCAGTCTTGAATATGATCCAAAAGTACTCTAAGCTGATGGTTGAAAAATTTATTGCATTTTTCTTTTATAAGCAGAGCTTATTCAAAGGAAAATTTCCAGCTCCACAAATCATCTGAACATTTCTTGGCGCTATATACTCTTAAAGCAGGGCTTCTTTCAGAGCAAATGCATAGCAATCCACTAAATATTTTTATAGTAGTAGATGAACTTGTGACAGGAATTGGCAACGCCCCCAAGAGGTATCGGAGGCTGCAGTGCAAAACCAGAAGTGGAAATTTTTTGCAGCCATGCCCTTTAAATAAGCTTGAAATACATCCCAAGATTTTTCTTGCAGACATTTTCTTATAATCGTTTAAAACGTTTTACTTTTTTCGGCATTATTTTATTAACGTATTTTAGAAATTCATTACTCTATGGGACCCTCGAAGCCCTTATGCAATTTGCCCCCTCTAGGCCGCCCTGGTGTAGGTTAAAATTCTTTTGTAATCTGGCGTATCCCAGACTTATGCCTTTGTCCCACAATCGCAAACAGCAACCTTTCCAGCATCATTACAGTCGAACTGTTTTATTCCAGCGAAATGTGATAAAAGAAATAATCAAAAATCCAACATTTCTGTGTTGTTTTGTTTTAATTTTTCAACTCCACAGAATTTCATATCCAACTCCACATTTCGAATTCCAGCTCCAAGGAAATTTTTGGAGAGGTAAAGATGTGCTTTTTGCCGACAAAAAAGGCGTGTTTCACTCTTTAAGGGTGTGGTCAAAAGATAAAAACTCTTATATGCTGCCTTAATGCGCTTCTGTTTCAAAGTAAATACTTTAGTGTCATACTTTCAAAGTTCAGCTACTACAGAAATCTTAACACGTTACAATTGTTGCCAAAAGGTTACAGAGTGAGTACAAAAATTGCTTCTTTTGCCCGGCAAAAATCCTTTCTCTGCCGATGGACAAATTGTTTGGGAGGGTACCACACCCCCTTTTAGCGACGCCCCTGACTTTACTTTCCAAGGGCTGGTTATGCCAATCCAGGACAACCGAAAAACGTTGAGGGCTGACTATTAGAACTTTGATATAGAAAACAGGCATACATCCATGGTTGGAATTAACAGCAAAATTCGCGTTGAGTCTGTTTCATTCAAATATATGCTGCAAGTCATTAACGAAAGTGGAAGAAAAGCTGGTACTATGTTTGATTTTATCTACCTGTTCTAAAGAAAATGGGTTATATTCATAGGTGCAGACATTAACAAGCTGCTTACTAGGAATTCCGTAGTCATCATGTTTTCTTATATTCAGCTTGCTCGCAGCGCAGCTAAACGATTTTTGAAAAACCACAAAACATATTACTTTTACTCCATTGCTATCTCAGCCCCCCCCCCTTAACATGCCAGTATTTGTTGGTTGGGCGATTTCCCTACTTGAAATGTGAATAAAACTTGACCTAATGAAATTTAATCGCGTTTAGTATATGTGGTAGGGTACGCCTTTTTGGTGTTCCTTGGGTTTTTGTTTTTGGCACAGATAGCACAATTTCGGAATTTTGCGCTTTTGGTAGCAGTGTTTGAGTAAGCATTACATTGTGTCTTTTATAAGGCCAAAGCAACAAGCGCGCAACCCACCTGACCCATGTTTTCGTATTTTCAGGTTTTTATTAGCAGGTGATTTTCTGTTTCTTTTCATTGTGCATTAGTTAATTACCGAATTGCTAGCAACTTTGGCACAAACAATGTGTTGCTAGAAGGTGGACGCAGGCCATTGTTTCTTCTTCTCAATCCCTTAATAGGAGTTGTGGTTTTATTTATGGCCATCTTTGCATTTGGCTCATCGACAGCCCCCAAAAAAGGTTCAAATGATGAGAGAACACCACCTCCAGTCTTGTAAATGAAAATATACAGTTATTCTGAGGTCCTTTTTCCACTTCTTTGCTAAAGTTTTGTACTGTAACCTGAGAAAAATATGAAACCCTTTATTTGTCCTTGATTTTCAATGAATGAGCAATTTCTACCAATCTTGCAGAGTTGGTTAAAAGTTTGAATAATTTCATATACTCAACAGAGAATCTTTAACACAAATGCAGAGTCTTGGATTTGGATCTATAAGTTGCCTTCATTACAGCCCATTTCCTGGCTGTTTAGGGAAGCACCCCTTATCCCGAGCTTACACATTTTAGGTGTTCATTAAATTTAGATATTCGCAAGTAACAACGTCACAACAACGTGTTGTTTCGCAAATAACTTAAAAGGTTTAAAAGAATCGATAAAACATTTGACTTACAGCACGATCAAGGTCTTTCTTAGTGCATGATTGCAATCGACGATCACAACTGTTCCTTAAAAACTTTTACCAAGCTTATTATCAGCGGAATTTTGCAAAAAGTTCATGTCTCCTTAAGAATTCTAAAATCATTGATAGCTTTATTTAAATTTTATTTTGAGTTCCCCTTTCTTCGGAATATTAGAGATTGATTACAGATATTGCAAATAAATTTCTCCTCCAAACAAATTCCTTTGCTAATCGCTAGTTTGGCGGATAATATTTGACATTTGAGTTTACACTGTTTGGAGGGAATTTGTTTGTTACTTAGAGTGTCTAAGTTTAAAGAAATGAGCTCATAATTCTAAAAAGGCTAAATTTAAGTAGTAGTCCATAAAATAATTTACCAGGCAATTTAACTGTGGATAAGAAGAGAAGGCCAGTCTGGCAACCCTTCGACAATGGTTTCTCAAAGATTTCATAGCCTCGTTTACAGATTTCCCGCCAGCCTAAACAAAAATGGCTGCCGTGCAGGAACATTGATAAACACTTGAACGGGCAAAGGCCCTTGCACTTCAGGTTTTAGAAATAAAATAAAGGTAGTTTTGAGCAATGGCATTCGATGAGAAAGTACCAGACCCATTATTTGTTATTCGAACTGGTTTGAATGGAATAGCTTGTCTGTCAGAGGGATTTACGTCATGGCAAGATCTCGATAGTGATGACTTCGTTTTTTCTGGGTATGTTGTATGTAATGTGTTGTGTTGTGTTGTCTTTTAGTGCAGACTCCGCGTATAGTCTCTTTATTTGAAGCCAGCCTACCAGAACAGTCATATAAAACTAAGATCCAACCATGCAAAACTGTTCAAAACAGTCACAGTCTAGTCTGCTTTTACAGTTACAACTTTTCAAGTCAAGCAACATTTTGCGTAACATAACCCATGAGTTGTTTTTATGTGTTGTAAGAAAGTTGAATCAATAACAAAAAGTATTTGCAAAATCCTAGAAACACTAAGAAATTTTTTTTGAGGGATAATCAACAAATTTTGTTGTCCAACTTAACATAAATTTACCCCCACCTGGCACCCTCCCCTCTTAAAGAGTAATGCTTACTACTTAGACTTTAGAGTGGCATCATCCTTTTGGTGCACTTTGTCATATAAATCTAATAAAAGACTGTACCAATGTAAAAAAGAATAAATACAATTTACAGCTTTCTAAATGTGTGCTTTATATTCCGTTATGATCCAGGTTCAATATTCAAAACAGTTTCCTAGTATTAGCAAGTTGAACAACTGATTGTTTTCATTGACAAAATCTAGGCCCGTCGCCCTTATTATCACCTGAAAATGGTGCACCCGAAAATTCAAGGCCGCGGAGAGGATTTATGGTCCCCGGGTCAGGACGAAAGTTAATAGAAAGCATTCCTTAGGCAGACACTTCTAGGGGATAGGGGGGAGGCTCTCCGGGAACTTTTGAAATGGATAATTGTTGATAAAATTGCTCTGGTGGCTAGTTTGGTTGCTAAAATTGCTATGGTCTCTAAACTGGGAGGTCAGAGGGGGCAAACCCCCCCTGCCCCCTGTAGAGCTAAACTGCTATGTTAAAATGCATGAAAAAATATAAATTCTTGATAGATTTTTGTCGAAAAATCTAGGTTTCTCACCCTTCCTATGAATGTTCCTATCTAGGCCATTGTCTGGTGGCTATTGCTTCTGTTTGCTAATTGGTATAATTTGAGCATAAAAATTTCTTAGAAATTCGAAAAGTCTTGGAAAATGGAAATCGATCACAACCAATTCACTGTTTCAAACAGATGCACACATCTTTTAAGTACGCTGACTGTTGTCTAGCGATAAAATCATGACGCTTCAGTTTTAGAAGACTTTCAAGAAGATAATTTATGAAATCACAAGTTGATTTTGTTAAAGTTTCGAGGCTTGTTCGATCAACACTTATCCATGAGTTGAAAGTTATTTCCTCAACATCTAATTGCTCAAAAATTTCTGCCAGTTCAGTCTTCAAAATTTCTGTTTTTCCACAGTTTTTGCAATTTCCCAGAAAGCAGTGTGGGAGCGGAGGATTGCAAGTTAATTTAGCTAGCAAGTGCTGGTAGCTGACTTTTTCATCAAATCCATCACCAACCAAACTTCTAAATTCAGGCAATTGAAAAATGCCAGAGTTCTCCAGCATCAGCTTCGTGTTTTGGTGAATGGTACAGACACAAACACGATGTGCTCCACTATCCCCTGGTAAAACAACATTCTTTGGTCGAAATTCACAGAATTTTGAAAACCCAATCGAAACTTGATTTTCTTCTTTGAATTTCAAATATGCTTCTTTTAAAGTGCACAAGATCAACCTCTTTTGAATCCTTTCCTTCACACCATGTACCCTCATCGATATACAGTCTTTTTTACCAGGCATTGATCTACTTACTTCAGCACTGGCATAAAAATCTCTAACCAATTGAACAACATCATTGTGTATTGCATGACCTGGCTTTGGATTTGGGGTTGATAGGATACCCTTTTCTACCACAAGTTTTTTAACTCGTCTTGCCATGTAGTCTGAGCACTCGAACTCCGTTGAAATTCTCCTTGTACTCCAACTTTTTGGCAAAACCGTGAGCACCTGAAGTTTTTCCGCTCTTCCAACAGAGGAATGAAACTTTTCCTTTAACTGATTCAAGATTTCATCCAGTTCTATCTTCGACTTGGCCATCTCATTTTCCTTGCTCTCCTGAATTTGCTTTACTCCCATTTTCAATTTTTTTCTTATTGCTCCAGTGATTTTTTCAACTTTTTGTTCTGAGTATGCCTTCGACTCAATCAGTCGTTTCTTTTGAATAGGTGATTCCCCGATTCCTGACAAAGAAGAATTAATGATACCTATGTCAGCAGCAAATGATTCGAACTCATCATTGTCATCTTGTTCCTCAGGATCACTCATGCTACCATGCTCTTCATATGGTGTCACTCTTACCAACATAGCATCTGCTTGAATTCCCTTCCTACAGTTTGTGCATAATTTTGACCCTGGTATTAAGCTTAAATGCTTATATTGGAAACATTTTCTAAGAGAAACCTCCCTAAGGCCCTTTGTTGGCAGTTTTCCTTTGTGTTGCCCCAGCGGATTAGCACAGTACTTCTGATTGATTGAGAATAATGTTAAATATATTTTTCTATGTCTTTGACAAAGATTTCCATCAAAGTCAGCTCTCAATCGCCAACAGAGCAGCTCTTTTTCCTGGTCATCAGGATAATAGAATAGAATTCCTCTCCAGAACTGACACGATTCATTTAGGAGGTGACCAGCCAAACAAGTACTCTCCAAAACACTCATTTTTACTCAACGCAAATCAATCACTGTTAGCTCCGAAAAACAATCTGAGAAACCTCCAGTTTTTCCCTTATTTTATACCTTACTCACAAACACCTGCAACCATGTGACCAATTGAAAGGACAGTGACATGGCATGATGTAATTTCTAAATGAGTAAGCATTGCTTAGGTTCCATAAGTCAGAGGTCAGAAAGCTGATAGATAACCTAGGTAACCAGACAAAATAAATTTATGATGACAGATATAAATTTGAAAAACAAACACCAATTAAAGCTATTTCTATCCTCAATCTATACATTAAAAACGTGCAACCAGGTGATGTGGTACGATGTAATTTCTAAATGAGTATGCATTGCTCAGGCTTCATAGGTCAGAGGTCAAAAGTGAATTGGGAAATGAGGTAACCAGAACAAACTAAATTTATAGTGACAGATATAAATTTGAAAAGAAAACTCCAAGAAAGTTTTTTCCAAACTCTCTATGGTTTATAAGAAACGACATTCCCTCTCCCTAGTTATCTTATTGATCAACTGAATGATACTTTAAGGCTACTTTGCAGCACTACATACTAGAAGAGTACTTGTCTGAAATTATATATCAAGGAAGTATATGATGCAGATAACAGTTTCATCATTTTTAGTGAACAGAAACCTTTTGCACTTTTAAGATTGGTAGATTAACATTTCCTTGACACCTGTTGCTTGAATTATTATTATTTTTTAGCTAGTTGAATCCTGATATTATGTATACATGTTACATCTGTTGCAATTTTTGCAGAGGTATACCTGATCACCTGATGGATTCAAAAACAAAAAAAGAGAACATCTAATGCAAACTGGCAGCCAACCTCCTTCTACTTTAGATTAGACAGCTTTATGCAAGGAATGACAAAAACATGCACGATTATAATATATAAGGCTTGATACAAGAAATTGAAAATATACATTTCATTAAGGGTAAGTTTATTAAAAGGCCTCTTACTTGAAAACAACAAGAAAACCCCAAAAAGATATTTTGCACACAGACTTGGGATATCAAATGGTTAACAAAAAACCAATTTTTGCTTTGGGAAATTGATATATTTTTGGGAGGAGGGGGTAGAAAGAGAAATCTTTATTTATTGCTTTCAATTAACATTGAGGCATTTGCTGATGTAGAAGACTCCATTTTCTGCCAGGAAATCAAATTTCCTTTAACATGAGTCCTTGCTTGCCTCTGTAGGTAACAAATTAAAGGATTTACAACTTTTTTCTATTCTGGGGGGCTGCGTATCAACCGCATTACCCCAAAACTTTAGAAGCCCATAATTTTGCATGTAAAAGGGGCAGGAACATAAAAATTGGCAGAAGTGGATATCTTTGCACATTAAATCTAATGGCCAAATTTCATCAAAATCTGAAAACTTCAGGTGAAAAATTCCATGTGAATGTGTTGATTTGACATGGAATGACCCACATGCCATGGTGTAAATCTGTATGATGTACATATTGTTGTATGTTGCCTTGTAGCAATCACATTTTTTGGTAACATTCAGAAGCTTTTCAACTTCTTTAACCCAAGCCCACAAAGATGAGAAATTTTAAACAAAAATATCTTTAACAAGGCAGTCAACCCCCCTAACCCTCCTCTCCTCAGCACTGCGAAAATTACAATTTTTACAGACTTTGAAAATTGATAAATTTCTGTGAATAATCAATTCTTCAAAAACAAACCAAATAGGTATAATAAAATGTCCGTCAATTAATTCACAAATTAATGTTTTTTCTTCTTCTCACAGCAGTTTAACTGCCCCCCCCCCTTGTTTTTTACTCCATTCAGAAACTGAATGACTTTGACAATGTGAAATTCTAAATGCCAGTCAAAATACTCGTAGCAAGCAACAGGTGAACCAAGAGGGCAATATCCGCCCAATCAACATTTATTTGTAAAACACCTCCTGATTTGTTCTAACTTTTTAAATCTTGCACACTGATATATTGTGTCAACACAGAAAGGCGGTTTTATTAACCACAAGTAAATAATTTTTATTGTAACGAAGAGTAAATGAGGAAATTGAAACCAAAGTTTTTGCATAACCAAAAAACAAAACCAAAAATTTAAGGGTACTTACTTACGAACTGGTTCAAGGTAAAACATTTGAAAAACTTGTTGGAAAATGTATTTATTTGTTAAAAAGAATCAGGAACAGCCTGCAACTTAAAGATTAGTCATCAGCAAGTTATTTTCACGTGGTTTTTGAAGAAAAACTAGGCCCAGTGTACTCTTATTTATATTTTTACAAGTGGTATTCCAATCATGCAGATTTTTGCGGGTGCACCAAGAGGGCGATGCCACTCTATATGAAAATGAATTATTTGTGTGTCGCAGATGCCCAGAACAGCTACATTCTGACTAGCCTGTGGATATTGGTAGGAAATTTGTTAAATTGGTATGTTTTGGTTTGCATTATGACTTAAGATGCTACCAATTAATACTTTTTGATAATATACATAAAACAAATAAAGTCAATTATTTTCACTTTTCTCTCAAATGTACAATTTTTAACTGATTCTACCTTAACCCCATCCACCCCTTTTATGAGCCTATTATGTTAAGTGGGACAAGAATTATTTGTCAATGACAATTTAAGCTGATAATGATAGTGAAAATAAATTATTAAATATCAAGTAAATTTGTTGTTAATGGCTTTAAATAAGATATCCTTCTTCTGACCAGGGGCAATTGAAAATTATATTATTTGATTTATTGCAATTTTTCAATTGGAAATATCCTCCTTTAATAGCAAATAATGCAAAAACTAACTGCTAGTAATTGAAATTACTAGCCATCATGAGGCCATCATGAGGTATGATAAAATATATATTCGAAGTTTTGATTGCATTAAACTTTGAAATCTTTGCCTGTTGATAAAGATTTTAGCAATAGGTTCTCCAGACAATAACAAGTTTTTGTTGCATTTTATATTTTCTGAAGTGGTGACTGATTGTGGTATTAAGTTATAATTCGAATACCCATGCTTCTCTAATAAAAGAGACCTATGCTCTCTATTAGCATTATGTTCCCTTCCTCAGCATAAAAGGTGGTTGCCAAGCACCTTTTCAAAAAATTTTTGCGTTACAACAGCTGTTCACTAAGCTCCATTCTATTTGCTTTTCTGTTATTTCAATGGAACTCTTCCTTTTGCTTTTTGACATCTTTAAACTGTGTAGTACTAAGTCCAATCCATTATAACTATAGATGAATGGGGATTTATAAGAAGAACATTTTGAAATGTTTTCTGACCCTACTCAAAGGGTTTACGTCTCAGCTAATAAAGCTATTCCATGTACTCCTAAACCCCACTGATCTTCTTTCAAGCTACATTTTTCTACTTATCTTCTTGCATTTTAATGTATTTTTAACACTGCGGATTCCTTTGATCATTGTGTAGTGTTTCATTTATTAATTAGTATTTGCCTGCTTTATTTTCAATAAAATTTATTTTTTAGGTCAAGTAGTGGCATTGTTAATCTATGGAATATGAAAACAAGAAGATCGATTTTAACTATTGATACAAAAGCAAGCAGTGCCATCTTGAAAGTCATCAATCTTGAGAACAAGAGGATATTAAGGCATGAAATTTGAGCTTTTCTTTGTTTTCTTTTTATTACATTGCAAGTATCTTTAAACAGGCTATCTACATTCAGACCCTGGACATAAGAATTTTGGTAGTTGGGCGGTAAATCGCTCTCCTTGTTTGAGTCAGGCAAGCAATTTAAACAAAATGTAAAATTTTTCAGTAAAATTTCTTGGAAGCATTTATACACCAGTTAGAAAGAGAATGATCTTAAAAATAAAAAAGGAACTTATCTTTTGAGAACTTCCTGCAACTGAACAAAATGGATAACAAGTTCTATCTACTGTTATTCATAACTATAAATTCATGCTCACTGGAATTTGATTCTTATTCACTAATTCTTAAAACTTCCTCTTTGCTCTAAACTCCACAAAATTGTTCCATTTTAAAATAAGTTTTTGTCATGTTTTACAACCCAAGACAAGATATGCATGTAATTTTAACTTAAAACTCTTCTCAAAAATTTCTGAAAACTCATTCCATTATGTAAATTTACGAAAACGCATTAACAAACTTACATGTGGAAGGGGATAAAAGTGACATTTGGAAACGTTAATCTTGTTTGGTTTCAACATGAACAATCTTCCTTGAACAGTAATGAAGCAGACCAAAATAAAATTGCCATGACAGTTTGTTTTGTTTAAATTATGTGATTTTTAAATGACACAATGTTCTGTTCTGTCTGTGAGGTAGTCTTCTTATAGAGGCATAATGGCCTGATATTTTCTCTAGTTTCATCAAACGACCAAATGTCACCTATTGCTAGGGGTCAGGCCAGATCAAAAATGTGCATGGTGGGAAATTTTTGCATTCATTTCCAATGTTTAAAAGTAGTTAACAAATTGATGAGTTTTTTTAGAATAGAAAGAATTATCTGATGAATTTTTGTAATATTTGAATACGAGTAGACAGGGGCTTCAAAATCCATTGAAAAACAAATTTCTGACCTAACATTAATGCTTGTAATATGATGCTCGATATTTCTATGTGATTAACATACTATAGTCTCCATAAATAGAAGCTTAAGATGTGACAAGTATATTTAGCTTAAAATGCCAAGTTCATGAGCAGGGGGTAGTTGAATTCTATAGAAATATATCGTTAGAAGAAGATTGGAAGTTTTGCAAGATTGCAAGAGGCTCTTTAAAAACCTTTAAAACACATTATTTAACTATAAGGTGCAGCTATACAATTTTAACATATCAATACCTTATGCCCTTATGCTCTGCACTCTTTTGTTGCATCAGAGATGCAGTTGTTTATATATTGTGCTATTTGTTTGAAAACTCTGTTCAGTCTTCATATCATGGTTTCTTCTATTTAGTCTAATAGTCTCCTACCTTGTTTTAATTTAATTATCATCAACACTCCTTGTTAATTTATCACTTACTGGAATAATTGAAATATGATTTATATTGTAAGCCATGGTAAACACACTAATATATTAAAATGCGTGTGGTACAATATGATGCTATAATAATGATCAATGTAAGTAAATTGTACCAGGAAAAATTTTTTTAAATAATTAATGACGTTTCGAGCATAGCCCGTTATCAAGTGATAATTTCAACCAACCTAACAGGCTGTGCTCGAAATGTCGTTAATTATTTTAAAAAAAAAATTTTCCTGGTACAATTTACTTACATTGATCATTATTATGGTAAACACGTTTTTGAAGAAGTTTTCTTTTTTTAGCCATAATGATTAAACTTTGAAATTTAATGTTTTGTCATTCTAGTCATGATAGAAATGGCATCATCACAGTTTGGAATTTGAATGACCTGGAACCCACTGCTGAGGAGACCTTTGCTATTTATCAGTTTGGATTCTGTCCAGTTAGTGTTGTTCATGAAGGTAATGGATGTTTTTAAGTGATTGTGAATGTTTCCTACTAAACAGAATATATGTAAGTAAATTCATCACCATCATAGATGCAGACAGGCACTTAATAATGGGCGGATCGTTCACTCAACTGAGCATGATATTTTCCTGAATTTTTTATTATTTCCTAAAAGCCCTATCATCAATATCATGAAAAACATGTGTGCAACCAGACAAAGCCTCTCAGCTGCAATGTTTTTAAATTTCCATGCTTTGATGTTTGAATGAAAAATTGCTTCAATGATTAGCATAATTGTTAATAATTAATGACTTCATTTGATAAACAAGGAAATGACTAGTACAGAAAAGAGCAAGGCTTTGAAGCATTAATGGTAGGCTGAAAAAGTAACTGTTTCATTTTGCTGATGTGAATAATGATAATATAGTGATAAAAGCAAGAAAATTGGGTTGGCCACAAATAGTAGCTATTGGAAAACTCAATGTTTATGTCTTTAAAATTGAATATCATCCTTGGGGACATTATCCATAATGACTGATATTTTGCTGTAAGGGGTCTGGTGATTAGAATTTTTGCCAAATTTGAAAACGTTTTATAGTTTCAATTTATTCAATTCCTATTTGCCAAATTTTATAATCAATGAATGAGCATCATCTGAGAAAATCCCAGCTCTCTCCATTTACTGAGTTTTTGTTCCTTACAAATTTAAGTTGCAACTGTTTCATTTTTTTCATTACTTTTTGCAAGTTTCGTATATTAGACGCATCAGCACCTCAGGAAAGCTAACACAGTAAAAACTAAAAATATTTGTTGAAAAAAACAAGATTAAAGAAGAAACAGATTGATTAAGTGATAATCAGTTTCATAGTAAAACTTAGACAAAATTGCCATGAAATGATAAAGATTATGTGCAAATCAAATCATAATTGTATTTTTTTCATTTCAATCAAGATGAAAGTATTCTGGTGTGCTACCAATCGAATTCTGACTCACAGGTGAGTTTTTGTTTGTTACGTTTGTAAAGCTTAATATTTGTTAAAATTTTGTTGAAAAAAGGGGATATCGTATACATTTAGTTTCAAGCTTGTCGCTAATAAAAGTTGAAATCTAATACATTCCTCAAGGTACGTGCTTGGTGTATAGAACAAGAAGGTTTTCAATTTGTGTTTCACACTTAATGCGATCATCAGGCAACAATTTGGGTGAACAGCTCGGCCTTGACGAGGAACTAGGAACAAAAAACAAAATGAAGATCAAGGAAGAATCTTAACTGTACGGCAAAAGTTTCTTATCATTTATACCCTGTTGTTTTGTAAGGATTTTTGCAATTAGTGTCTTTTCAACGCGTAATATTGTTAGGTTTGTTAACACAAAATTTGCAACAATCGTGCAAATTATGATACCAGCATGAAAACTTCACAACTTATGTAGTTTGAGATGTAGAATATGATGCAAAACAGAAGAATTCCCGTAACAGCTGTTTTTAGAACACTCAACTTGGTCCCAGTTCTCAAAATTTAAAAAAGTAACTTTTGAGCGATATAATGAGTGTATGTCTGCAATATTTGGTATTCATATACAATCTGAAGTGTAAAATGTCAAGCCAAGCAATAAGATCCATAGATTGCCCCATATTCTATTATTGATTGAAATGAATTGACAGGTATAAAAGTGGCTTATGCCGGCTGTCAATCAATATTAGCCAATCATTAAGCGTTTGAGTGGAATCACACCCACTGATTGGTCTATTTTTGATTGAAAGATGGTTTAAACCTCTTAGTGTTGATTGCCTTTGAATGCTTGTTCCTCGTCGTTTTGCATATTCTTTATTTATCATCGCAAGATTCATTTTATCCTGTGGACGGTCTCATCTCACTCAAGGTCTCTTTTTTTAGCATACTGGCAATTCTGCCTTGGCAAATGGTCATATGACATGACATAGGGTTTTTGAAGCCACCTTGTTGCCTAACTCTTTGTTTGGTATTTTCATAACATTGTAAATTCAAATTGAATGCATTTGGGTTGCTTCAAACTGCAGAACACGGCAAATTTTCAACAAGTTGCGGTCTCAAAAAAAGAATGCATTGTGACTAGTTTCTCGATATCAAGAGTCAAGCTACCCTCTACGGGACATGTTGATTGAATGTATCAACTTTTCTAAATCTAAATCTTGGTTTTCTTTTCTAATTTATCTCAACTTCAAGCCTGCGTGGCAGGTATTTTGGCACCCCATGGGTGGGTTTTCTCTTACTACGGTTTCATTTACATTCCGAGCTGCTTTTAATTGATTTTGCAAACTCTCCGGCAACTGCTCTTTTATTGAAATGAAAATTTATTGGCAATTTCGGAACTAGATTGAAAGGGAATTTTTGTTTTGCTCATATTTTCACCCCACTTTGCAGCCTCTCTGGTGTCTTGAAGTAAATAGCCTTCACTCTAGCTGTCTGCACATGCATATGTCGCATTAGCAGTTGGCTAATAAAACAAAAGCGTTTAGAGTGGAATTCCATTGTTTTCGTGACTTTTCATTTCTTCTTTATTTATTTTTACTGCCGCAAAATTCACCCTCGCTTCCCTGTTTGTACTAAACAAAAGACATAATTGTATTGCATCAGCCAATCATGTTCAGAACACATGCCCTTTAAACTTGATTCTCACAAAAAGATACGCGAAAAATTTGTATTATAAGCGAACGCCGTCCAAAATGTCAGATTTGTCGAATCGGAATACATAAAATTGCAGCCAAAGATATGGCCCCAAGCAAAATAATTGGCAAATACGTTTTTCTCTCAATTTCTATTTTTACGTACATTCTCATAAAAACTTTACAAACATACATGAGTTAACCAGACGATTCCACAGGATGCATTGAAATACATAGCAACCCTGTGGCAATTTGCAATCATATAATAAAGGAAATGATATAAGGAAATTTTCCAGAAATGGTCATTAGCCGAACGTGTTCTATTCTCAGTTTGTCTTTTTATGAAGAGAATGGACCAGCATACTAAATGAACCGCAAATGAGGCAGAAAATGGTAAAAATGTTTCGAAATTGATGAAATTACAGTTCTTAATTTTTTAGAGTCATCTACGTAGAAATTTGCATTAGGAAATCGAGGATGAGCCTGAGAGCGCGAGGCCACTGACCACTAATAATGGGAACACACTTTGATTCGAAGGCCGTTATTTTAGAATCAGGGTCTCTCATGGCTTAGTTTGCCTGTTTTTTTTTGAAAATTTGTCGAAAAGTTTATAAAGTTATCTTTGGTTCATTTTACCTCACTCCTGTGTATGATGGCTGGCTGGTATTTAATCACGATCTTAATAGATTAACTCCTGTCCAATTTTCGTCTAAAATTGTTACGTCTCGGTAAATTTGCTCTAATTGAATATTTTCAAGTAACCTCTTACTTGCAATTCAGCTGGACATCATTGATTGGAAGGATAAAAGAATTGTTAAGCAATTGAAACCGGATAAAAAAGTAGGTGAGATATCTAGCAAAGTTTTCCCTTTGAAAATTCCATAACTTTTACTACTAATTTGCAATTTTACTGCTTCCATACTTAATCCGGAATTTCACTGTAGACGAAGCGAATATGTTCTAACTACAATCCCGGACAAAAAAGTTGAATTCTACTGTCCTTTTAAGAATAAGTTCCCCCCCCCCCTCCCTGATGCAATGTTGAATGCCTGTTTTTTAGGCACAAATGATAGAACTACTAATTTAACTTTGATGCGGGGGAAAGCGGGGTTGGGGGAGGGTTGAATTTCTAATTTACAAGAGCAACATAAAGTAGAAAATTGCAAAAATCTCATTTGTCTCAACAATTTTGTCCAGCATTGTAACTTACGCACTTTTTCCCACTTAATTCATTGGTACTGGTTCATTGATCAATTGGCTGATTTTTTACTTCTTTTTTCCTAATTGTTTTCTTGGCTCCCTTCTTGCATACCCTCCTACCTTCAAACTTACAAGTTAACTAGTAACTTTTGTAACCGCCAATCTACGGACTTACCAACCAGCGAATTCTGAGAAATCTGTCTTCGTGATTCACTCTTTTGACACATAATGATCATATCAACGAAATTAGAATTAAAATGCGTTTTTTTTAAGGAATGGTAATGCAAGCGAAGCTCTTCAAAGAGAAGAGAAGAGATATATTGTTAGCTCTAATTGGTTATGAAAATGGCAGCGTTGCTCTTTGGAATGCATCCTCTGGAGATATCCTTACAGATCTGAAAGTACATAATGATGCAGGTAGACTTTTCATAATGATGCAGCCTCAGTCAGTGCTTTTCATAGGCCCTTTAAGTTATCTTCCATTGAGTAATGTGAAGTTCGGTATCAGTACAAAGGATTTTAATTCTTATTTTTTACGTTTGAATTATGAGTTCAACTCATTAGTCTCATAATGAGAAGGTATCATGAAGAAGAATAACAAACAGCGGTATCACCATCTGCGCATGTGGTATTACGTACTGCGGAGGTACGTTTTAGTTGTCTGTGATACAGGGCTTTACCTTCTAAGTGAGGTCCATCCATAAATGCAACCTTTTACACACGTGATGATCAAAGCGTTCAAGGGCCGTCGCTAAATATTGTTTTCAAGGGGGTTTCCAGGTCCAATTTCCTGACAACGTGGGTGAGCCTTCCATAATTTGCCAACAGGTTCGATAATTTGGAGACGAAGCACCGCCAGATGGCCAAAAATCCTCGTTCCTGAAATTTTTTAAGGAGCGTGTCACACCACTCACGCCCAACATTGCGACGGTCCTAGAGCCTTCTTACTAGTTACGTTACAGTTCATTTGTAGAGGATTAGATATTTCATTTAATGTTTCACTCGGAAGAAGATGTATATCGCAAGATAAGACGCTGCAACCTTAAGAATATCATGGCAAATTTCATTCTTTTTATTAAATTTTTAGAGCCTACACATGCATTTTTATAGCAAATTTAAGATATAAGTTACTGTTGCCAGTTGCTCTAAAAGTGTTGCTTGCTGCCTGTCACATTTAAATAGTTGCTTGCTAACCACATGCTCTGCTCGCGAATAGGGGCTGGTTTTTGACAATATCGGATAGTTCTGACTTCCAAAAAATGGTTTGGGAAACGTGTTAAATTTTTTGAATTTTTGGTTAAAAAATCGGCTACATAAAAGTTTTTTATTAGCTCTAGAAAAGTTCTTATCTATATGGGGTTCAGAGTCTTATTGGGGTAATTCTGTCGCAGATCGAACAGCTAAGTCAGGAGAAAACTTCTTGGCCGATAGCATGCGGTCAAGAGCAGGGGTGGGGTGACTGTAGGAGTTCTGCTGCAAAGTCAGGACCCACTCAACGAATTTGGAAGTGGGGGGGAGGCTAACGAAGGCGGGGGGGCAAGGCTTTTTCACCTTTTATTGCGGCTTTGAAACCATTTGTGCCTCGCCACGTCTTCCCACGCTCTGTCAGCCATTATATGGGTCTGGGGTGCTAATATTATACACAGTAATAATTTATACTCTAATTCAGCTGTAAAAAAGTCTACTGGGACAAAATATGATTTTACAGCCTCCCGGTTAACAACCCTGCTTAAAATATAGACGTATTTGATATTTTCTGCAATAAATCTTTCAAGACTTCAAATGAGTGGATTTTTGAAATCATTTGACCTAGTTCATTTCTTTGTCTAAAATCTTTCTTTTAGTTATGTGTCTGGATGTAGACAGTGATTTCTCAAAGGTAGCAGTGGGATCGGTTGATAACCGGCTCGTTCAAGTAGCACTTCCAGCAACTTCAGTATGTTGTGTTTTAAGTCTTTTTGTTCATGCGTGCTTTCTCACGATCATTGTCATTTCTAGTGTTTTTAGTTACTGAAGATTATGCACTCTGCTCGATTCAGTGATATGTTAATGTTAGCAGTCGGTTGTGAGATAATGTTTTGCATTTCGCAAAGTTGAAAACTCAAATATAAACGCATTTAAGTTTTTTGCTTTTGATGTGTGACGAAGCGAGCGGAATCTAGCAGTACAAGCAGGAGAATGCCGAAAAGACACACGATATATACATTTTTCCCTTTTCATCAATCCATTTTTCTTTATATCTTTCTTATGAAACTTTATCAATAACTACTTCTTTCATTCTGTTGTCAAACTCCACTTCTCTAATGCTTCCTTTTCTCTAGTCCTTTTCTCTAATAACACGTGACTTGATATCTAGGTTCCAGTTCTCTCACATCTCTTCTCATGACTTAGGACTTTTAGCTGTATGTATGCGCGAGTACCTTTTCATATGACGAAATCATTAGCGTTGAAGAGCGTAAATACTTTTTAACACCTGTTTCATTTGATCAGATTAGTTCTTCTATTATCATCACAGTTTCAATTCACGCGCTTAAATTATCACAGTGAAAAAACGCTTTAAAACTGCCACACTTGAACGCATGTGTTTAACGACGATTCTACGATGATTCTACGATCAATGGTAAGCGAACGACACCTCACGTTTTGCAGGGCGAATCTCTTAAAGAAGTCAGGTCAGCTGACATAAATAGCAATGGCATTTCTTGCTTGAAGGTGCGTCCAGACAACAAAATATTAGCAGCTGGATGCTGGGACGGAAAGTATGTATTATGTAATAGTTTTCTTTTTTAAATATCCATTTTATATGCTAATCTTTCCAGAAAATAAGCTGTACATTAATCTTAACCCTCTGTTCTAAATTATTTCTAGACGTGTTTGATAGTAAAATATCAAATTTTAAATTGCAACTTTCATGCTTGAAAAAAGGAACTTTCAGTTGTGTGCAACTATTAATACAGATTTTTTCATTTCAGTATTAATACTTGTACAATTCTCAATAAGCTTAACAATATTAGTTAAACAAATTTACTTTACATTTTCGTTCTTTTTGCATTGTCAATCTATCGTGTCAAAATTCTTCTTTAACTCAACAACGGTTAGTTTGACTCAATTTTGTAACCATTGTTATGTCTAATTATCATGAAAAGGGTTTAAGATTAAAGAATTCTGCAACTATTAATCTTGAAATTTATCGTGCTAGTTAGTGTTTCTTCGTAGTCAGCCAAATATATCAATTATTTAAGCCGCAGCAGTTTCCTTAAGCCAGCAACTGGCCCTGCATTCGCTCGATACAACTAAATTTCTAGATTAAAAACGGATTTGAAAAAAAAAACATTTCGGAACATGCTTAAGCTTTTCGTCTGACACTCTTCAGAGTATAAAACGTCAGAACATAGATCAAAACTCTACGCTAGGAAATATATATATCCACTTGTGGATCGAAATAGGCCAATCAGAAATGCGAGAAACTATAGAGGTTGCCCAATCATTGTCGTTTGCCTATTCAAACTATTACCAGTAGCTTCTGTTGAAACGATCGAGCACATGACCTCGGGGTAATTAGTTGCTTACAGAAGTAACGTTTTACTAACATATAATCTCACAAGTTGTATTTTCTTTGCGCGCTGGCCTAGACTTGAAAACAAACGGCGCCCAAACCCCCCCCCCCCCAATGGCACAGCCTCATCGGTCTTACAAACTGTAACCGAGCAGCATTTACCAGAAAACCCAGATTGTGCAGAAGAACTATATTGGCGATATATCTGATAATTGGCAAAGCTCGGTCGTCATTTCGTCTACCAGTTTTAGGATTCATCTACGTAAAATTGAAAACAAAATGCGTAGACAGAAGGAGTTCATTTTCACCCTTGGATTTTATTAGTGACATTTTCAATAGGAAAGCGGCACTGATTTGGCAACCGTCTGGGGATATATACTTTCCAACTTAGATTTTTCGATCAATATTCTGGCGTTTTGTCACCGAATAGAGAGAGTACAACTCGAAATGTGGTTTTGTATTCTGTAGAGTGTCAGACGAAAAGCTTGAATACGTAATTAATATACTTGCTTTTTGTCATTTCATGTTTAAATTCTTTATCGCCAAAAAATATGTTTATATATCTTTTTTTAGGATACGACTTTTTGGTTGGAAAAAGCTAAAGCCCTTGGCAGTTTTGAAATATCACGTGGAAACTGTAAACTGCATAATGTTTACATTGCATAATGATATGGTTTGTGGAAGTAAAGATGGAAAAATTAGTGTCTGGCATATTTACTAAAGTGCGTGTCATCATAATTCGGTGAGTGATTAATTAAATATGTCCTGTAGTAAGTGCAAGCTTTTCAATGAGCTGCTAGCAATTACATTTTTAGATTACACCAAAATTCATTATTTGATTGGGTCGTCTTTCATAGGCAGAAAAATTATCACAACCATCTAACCACGTGCCTAACCTGAAATTTCTCAACTATCTCCAAGTATTTGAAGCAGTGTGTCCAATCCTTCCCCTGAAGTAAAATTTCCTGCAGTTCTTTCGCCTTCACCTTCTCATTCTGATCGTTGTAATCAAATGCGCTTCTGCAAAGATTCAGGTCCACCTGCTTCTCTTTTTTTCTTAATTGTGGACTGTTATATACGTGAGTTGGCCTTATTTGTCATTAACAAAAGCAAAAACCGATTGAGATGTTTTCTGTTAACTAACATCATCAACCTTCTATTCTTGTTAAATCTATTTACGTAAACATTGGTAATTTGAATTTTTTGGCTTTTAAACAACTAACGGAGACGTAGCTAGATGAGGTGTAAGGAGTGTGACACCCCAAAAATTCTTCGCGAATTTGTCGGTAAATCTTCAGTCGGTCAAAATTTGATTAGTTCGTCGGTAAAATCCCCTATCGGCCGAGCGAGGGGAAAATGGGGGCCCATACCCTTTGGAACGCCAGAAGGCGCCCTTTTTTAAAGAGTTTTATTGCCATTAGGGGGCAAGGCGCCCCCCTCACTATGCTACTGTAGGGAAAAATAGCACCCAACTTTTTTGCATATTTATTTTACATCGATTACAAATAGTTATCAAGGGGACGAACACCAACTGCATGGAAGAAAGATATCCAAAACTGGACAGGAAGAAATTTGCCAGCAGCCATAAGATCGGCATGAAACAGAGATGAATTGAGGGCTCTCGCGGAGATCACAACAGCGCAATTTGTGCCTTCTGACTAGACGGACGGATAAATAGTTGGTCTGCAAAATACAAATGTACAACTAAACTAATCTAAATCAATGGATACGTTGGCTAAAGTAAATTTTAAAAAATCGTAAAATTATTTTTTTCTACGTGGTTTGTACATTATTTACAATCAAACGACTGGCATCGCTGTTACACGGAGGACCATCCCATTGTTTTATCTAACGTTTGAATGCGTTAAGGTTGTCTGACAATTTTAGTTCATTTAGCAAGCAGTTCCAAATCTGTGATCCTAAGAACTTGAGACTGTTGTTGCCGAAAGCAACCTGATTTGGCCTATAATGAGTCAGATTATTAGGGTTTCACAATGAATAATTAGAGTATCCAGGTTAAAAGATGTCTTTCATGAAGGCTGAATTCAGATTATTCAGAGTTTTAAAAATTTCCAAAGAGAGATGTCTAACTAAGTCGGGAGACATGCATCGTGCCTCGCTGAAACTTTATTAGAAGGTCATTATATGAGCTAAAGTGATCGTTATAAAGAAATCTAAGTGTGCACGCTCTCGTATCTTTTTAATCTTTTGCATCGATTTCGCGGGAAAAAATGCAATACCAATGGACAGTAATCAAAATTTGAATAAACGAAGCTCTGAACGAGAACTTGTGATCTGTGATCCTAAGAAACAAGCAAGCGTGTTTTCGTCAACATGATTATATAGCGTTGCCTGTTTAATGAATAGAAAAAGATCATTTATGTTAACTTTTAAAAGAATAGAGCCTAGCACTGAACCTTGGGGAACACCAGATAGGATTGTTTGAAAGGAACTGTATGTGTTGTTTATTCTCACGGTTTGCTCACGTCGTTAAAGGTATGAGTAGATTAGTACTAAGGTATTTTCTTCAATGCCATCTTCATTTAACTTTGCAATTAGCAGGTCTTGTGGAATGCAATGAAATGCTTTGGACAAGTCCGTTCGTACAGCACTTACAATGTAGTTATTATTAAAACACGTTGAGTAATATCGATGAGTAACACCGAGTGAGTAATATCAAGATGGACAATTAATTGCTGTTTCATAACATTTTCGTAAATTTTTGAGAATGTATTTAAAACACTAACAGGGCGAAATTATTCTCAACAGTGCGATTGTCTCACTTTTGTGTAGAGGGCATATTGCTGTGCGCTTTCCGTTGTCTGGGAACCTATGGTGTCTCAAACAGCTGTCTATGGCAAAGGTTTAGGGAAAGTTTGAATCTTGACATAATGAACTTCAAACTGAATGGCAACTTAATCCTTCAATTTTCAAGTTTATTGTTAGAAAGCTGAATTTTGATGTTGACATTGACCTTTTTGCTTCTAGAATTAACTGTCAGTTGAAGCCATTTGCTTCGTTTTGGCCAGATCCAGATGATTCTGCTGTTGATTCCTTTACCTTCAATTGGTCATTGTTTAATCTCTATGCTTTTCCACGTGTTGCTGTTATTCCTAAAGTCTTACAGAAAATAGAATTTGATCAAGCAACAGGCCTTGTTATTATCCCTGTGTGGCCATATAGTTCTTGGTATTCTCAATATAATAGACTTTTGGTATCAGAATATATCATTATTCCACGCATCAAGAACCTGTTCATGTTGCCAAGCCGATCAGAGGCAAAAGATATCATAAACTGATCTTGGACATTAGGCACTTGAAGACAATATCCTGTGTATATTATTAATGGTTTGTTTATTGCACAAGGAATTATTTGTGTCCAACAATATAGTCAATAGAATAAAATTCCTGACCGAGTTATTTCATAAAGATATCTTGGGATATTCAGTTATGCATTCTGCTCGTTCATCTGTGTCTACCATTATGGTTACGACAACTGATCAGCTTTTTGGTAGTCATCCCCTTGTCAAAGGTTACTGGAGAGAATGTTCAAAATTAGGCACATTTGATGTTGATATTGTCTTATCGGTATATAAAAGAATTCGGGTATGCAAATACCGTAAATCCTCGGATTAGCCCCCTTGGGGCTTATTTATTTTTGATGTCTTCAAATTGGGGCTTATTCGAGGAGGGCTTATACGAGAGAGGGGGGAACAATTTTTTGACATTAAGGAGAAATTAATAATATACCTCGTTAATTTACTTACTGGGGAAAGAAATACCAATGCATTATAAAGGGATAAAGCTCGCTCAGAAGAACTGCCATAGACATCAGAAGGTCAGTCATGAGGCTACGTTCCCACATCATCTAGAGCGAGTTGGGCCGTTGGTGCATCGGCGCCAATCGCTCAACCTACCATAAGGGAAGGGTTACTAAGGGAAGTTACACAATAATCCCCAAATATGATTGATAATTGGGAGGGAATGGACAGGAAAAGCTTCTTATCCCCACTAATAGCCGATACACCAGTCCTACCTTATACCATCAGAAAACGCTAAAAACCATAAAAGATGCCTAAAGGTATGAGAGGTTTTAATGATGCCATAAAAGAAACTCAACACGCAAAGCTATACTGAAAAGGCATTTGGCATAAAGAAACAAAATGAGGGAGGGGCCCGTATTGCCCATAAACTAGTAGAGCAGATACAAGAAAAACGCGAGGAAGCGTGGCACAAGAAAACATAACGAAATAGTAGTAACAACAATCTCAAGCGATTTAGTTAACGCTCAAAAGCCCCTCGTGAAATTAACTCTGATTAAATTTCATTTAATCATCATTTTATTTTAGTAGCAATTTCTTTATGAGCATTCAATTAATTACTCCCAAAAGTATGAATTTATTGTGGTAATTCATTAAAACGCCATAGGTAACCTCAGATGGCAAAAATCATCAAATTGAGGGACCTTTTTCGAGAAGGGGGGGGGGCAATTCGAGGGTTTACGGTACTACATGCACGAATCTAGGGTATGCTGAATTTGGTTGTCCATACCTGGGAACCATACCTTTTCTCGTAATAGGCTTTTTGTTTTGGAAAGACCTTGGTGAGCTTCATGGGCAATATCTATAGCTCGTTGCTGAAGTGACTCCGGTATGACTAAACGTGTTCCTCTTAAAACAATTCCCTTCTTGCCAACAGTGAGCTCGTCATTGATTGCACCGAAAAGCTAATAAGCCACCTAGCAGAAAGGTAGCCAAAAAATACTACGGATTTCCCATCTCAATTAACCAGACATTGCTACATTTCTTGAAAAGCTTTGTCACAAGGCAGAGATCATGTTGGGCGAAATGCTGGATCGTTAACCACCTTGTTGGGTCACCCAATATCGTAAATTTCGATGTTGGACGAAATTTGACTGAGGTGGCTCTGCGCACGCGCAGTTGGCTAAAGAGCGCCAAAATTCAATCATCGCATCGTTTCTTGGGCTGGTTTCGTTCGTTTCAACAATTGCGTTTGCTTACAATCAGTTACACTTTAATTATGGACAATATAACGAAATATAACGAATTCAGTGCGAAAGAAAAGGCATCAAGCGTCAATGAAGAACTGTAGCACAATGCAGCCACAAAAAAGCGCAGGGGGACGAATTTAGGCCACGGTCTTGATAGGGGATGCGACGCTCGTCCTGAAAGACCGCGATGACAGTGAAAATATCTGAAGAGAAAATAAAAAATGAAGGGAGTGATTGCCTTTCGTTTTTCGGATAGGAATGTTTCGAAACTGTGCAGCCTTCAGCGCGAACTTCTACCCAGTCCTTTTTTCGATCTGCGCGTGAAAATGTTGGGTGAAATGTTGGATGAAATTTTGAATCGTTTGGCCACCATCGTCGGGTCACATTCCAACATAAAAGAAAAATGTTGGGCGAAATGTTGGGTGAAATGTTGGATCGTTTGACCAGGGCTTAAGATGCTGAGATACTTTAAATCATCTCTGTCAGATGCTTGCCTTCTATTTGCTCGTATAGCAGCTCGCAATGCTTGCAATGTTTTGTCAGCGTTGATAAGCGACTGTCTGGATAGATAATCAGCAGAGTTCTCGCTTCCTGCTTTGTACTGCACTTGAAACGAATAAAGTTGTAGTCGCAGAACCCATCGCTCAATGGCTCAATCCTCTCGGACGGTTTAGACGTTGAACTGCCGTAAATAGTTTTCAAAGGTTTTTGGTCTGTAATCAAGGTATATTCTTTGTTACAAAAGTTGATTTTTCGTGATTCTTAGTCGTGATTTCTTTTAGACCGCAACCTTTAGAGGAACACTGAACTTTTCCTGTTCATTTATTGAAACAAATTTGCATCGAGGCTTCAGGTACTTGCTACCATTAGCTGCTACACATTCAAGTGTTTCTAAAGCAGCAAGGTTCTAGAAAATTAACTCGGAAAGTTATTCTGCCATAGAAACAATGGTGTAGGGCACAACCTTTGGTAGAGTTGTTTTATGTACAAGCTTGGACTTCTTGAATTGACATTTTTAAAATCTAATCAAAATTCTTATCAAAAATATCTTCCTTATCCTCGTATTTAGTTCTTCATTTTTCAGTAATAATGCAATTCATTACCCTCTCTAACAGCTGCAATGGTGATGTCAATAACAGCAGCATTTCCTTTTTCTTTGCCCCATCCCCGAAAAACCCCTTATGTCATTGGAAAGGTCTTGTGAATTATTTCGGCGTTTTCGATGTCCTCTCATAATAAGGCTGTTTTTCGTACATATAGCTTTGTATATAGGTGTATATAGCATCCGGATATAGGCGCAGTGCGCTTATCAGTGGATCTTAAGCCCTGTTTACACTACACAGACTAACCTGGGTTCGCCCTAGGTTAAAAGTAATCCGGATCGAATTCTGATGCGTTTACACTTGAAACTGTCGACTTTATAGTGTAAACGGAATCAAGGGCGAGCCTGGGTTAGTTTGATAACGGCGCATGCGTAACACACAAACAATTGAAGGTGAGGAAAAACAAAATGGCGGCTGTAAATATGTACATTGTTTTTGAACTTTACAGAATACGAGAAATCGACTTTAAAAACAATTGTTCCGAGTGCGGGTTTCGTACAGTGAAAAAACTTCGCATTTGCGGTTTGCTTAGGCCCCATTTCCACTTAGTTCGGATTTTGGATTTCGCATCTGATTTCCGAACGACGAACGTTTTTCGATTTCATTCCACACTTTTACGACGTTCGAACGAATCCTTGGTGACAATTTTGGCGCGCTTTTCGGTTGTTGTTTATGAGAATTGAAAATGGCTGCTATTAATCGACGAAGCTTGTTGTTTTTGACGCGGCTTACCGATTAAGAGAAGGCAGTTGAGAGCAAAAAGCAAATACCTTGAAAATTTTGGGTACGACCAATCCTTCAACAGGGAAACAGCAAGGGGGTATTCCAACTTGGCTAGAGAAATGCAATTGGCAGATCATGAGAACTTCTTTGAATATTGCTGGATATTTTCAGCCAAGCAGCCTCTTGTGCGTTCTTGTTTTTATACATTGGATTTCCCGTGTTCCGAACGATTTCATTTTCGTGCACTTGTTCGATTAACGCTACTCCCAACTAAATCGTTACTCCAAGCAGTTTTTGGAGTCGCTGTAGATTTGATTTAGGCCATCGTCTCGAAATGCAGTGTAAACGGAATTTGCATTTAGTGTGAAATGTTTACTGTCCAGTCTTGCTGGTTTCGAGAATAGAACAAAATTGCATTTTACCTTTCTTCGATACCATTCTTCATCCTCAAGATGTTAATGTCTTAGCTCCCGTGAATTGGAGTCTAAAGTGTCCATGTTCTCTCGCAAAGTTAGAAAAAAATTCCTAGACAATATATTCTACACTTCTTATAGTTATCCATCTTGGTATGTTTGCAGAGTGGACAACTATAAGCGACCCAAGCTTAAGATCAGCACAGTTATAATACCCATTCTCATACCAGACACCTTTTAACCTATCAGACAACTTGAAGTAATTGTTACGCATCAAACATTATAGTGGCAGTAGTTTTTGAGAATCTTTAAAAACTTATGCCACCATACCTAGCTACTGTTCAAATGCACACCTGAGACCCATCCGGTAACACACAAAAGCACATTAGATAAATACAAATTACATACAAAGTAACAGTTGTTAAAAGAAGAAGCAAATGGTTAATATACATTAGGTTAGACCAAACATTATCAAACGAATTTATATAGGTTACTAAGAAATACATGAGTAGATTGAAGCTAAGATGTAAACTTCATAAAGCAAAAATCTTGCAAAAAAGAGGGCTTGTATAATGTGAAAAATTTTTGGCGGTACATGATTTGGAAATGGCTTTAAAAAAAGTTAAAAATTTTACAATATACTAAAAGCTTTTTCGTCTGACACTCCTCAGAGTATAAAACTTCACAATGAGGTTCTGCAATGTTTCTAGACCCACAAGATCGAGGAGGCTCTTTGAGGATTTATCCTATCCCCCAATCTTTGGGTTGTGCGTCCTACGTACGCACACTGACACGTAAATTCATAAACAACGGAACTCTTTTGGGTGGTAGGAACACAATCATGAACGCAGCCCTTTTAAATGGATCTCCTAGTGCTGTAAACAATACGAAGATTGACAGCAAAGAAGCATTTTGTGACGGCCAGATTATACTCTGAGGAGTGTCAGACGAAAAAGTTTTTATTTTAGTTTTTATTATTTAAACACGGCGGTCCAGTCAGCCAAAAAGCTGTTTTTCAGGGGGCTGTGGAAAAGCGTACAAATTAGAAGAAAGCCTATTTGTGACCAAATCGAAATCAACAGAACAAGACCAATACAAAGTAGCTATGTACATTGAGAATGAAAGAAAGAGCGTGTTTCTTGATCCACGTGCAAAAACTTAAAATAGCAGCAAGGGTTATGCGCTGAAACAACCAGTGATCCAAGCTACTTACCAGACTGTTGAATAATCTTTAAATGGATCATAAAAGCACAATATTTCTTATACAGCAAGTAGCAGCCCAAGCAGTTTGCGTGCTAAAATGTTTGGCGTTTACAAAAGTTCAAAGTCATGTTTACTTTTATTCAAAACACAAATCAGTGAAAATGATAAGCATGAAATGTATGCATTATTTTCATCGTGATGATAATACTTAGAGGTTACGCAAATCAAGGATATTAGCAGGTGATTCAAACAACAGCAGTTTCTTGTTCGAGGAGCGTCAAGCTGACAGTAGATACCCAGGAAGGAGAGCAAGCAGAATATTTGACAATTCTTACACAAGTGAGAAATCATTTAAAGTTTGAGCCACTGGTACCATCTTTGCTGGTACCATAACTGGTTCCATTAAGTCTTTATCCTCAAATCTTCAATCGAAATTTTTTGCTGATTCAAGTGCTGACCAAGAGCAAGACGCAATGAAGGCTTTATTCGTTCAGGTAACTTTCTTCATCATTCTATTGGCACCATTATCTGATGCCAATTTAAATGGCACATCTCAGATAAACGCAACTAGCATGCCCTCTAGGTATCTCCCATACCTTGTGAGAGTAGCGTTTCCATTATCATTTGCCGGGAATTCCCTCATTATTTATGTGATCTGTAGACGATGTTTTGGACTCGAAGGCTTAGTTCCAGAAAACTTCATCTTAATCAGCCTGTGTATAAACAATATTTTAACCAGTGGAGCAAATTTTTGCATATCTTTTACGAACTGGTTATGCAGGAAATGCCTTGCCGTTTTCATCAACATAATCGTGCTGCCACTTATTTCCCTGTCTCTGATGAATGCTACTTTGCTTGTCATTAATCGTTACATTTACTGCACAACAGACGTTTTCGCTGGTTTTTATTTCAATCGAAAAAAAGTCATCATCTACATATGTCTTTTGTCGGTCTTCTCTTACTTGTTATATTTTGTTGAGTTCATGCTACACAGAAATACGACACCCGACGGCGCACGCAGTATCTGCTTCCTGATATTGTCTGCAACTGAGATAGTGACGATGCTCGTCTTTCAATTCTTGTTGATGAAGTTTGCCTCACGAAAAGCCACACTAGATCCAGGGACCGGTCAAGCAGCAACGACAGAACATAACGAGCTCATAAGAAAATTGAAGAGGACATGTTTTACTGTTGCAAATGCATTCTTTTACATGATGGTATTTTCGCCTTACATTTGCGGCAATATTGCTTCATTTGTGGCCTCCATAGAAACAGCTTCTACAATAAATCGCGTGGCATTCATCCCAATGTTTTTGCAACCGTTGCTCGACCCAATAATTCAGATGATAACTATTAAACGCGTACGTGATGGTTGTTCTGCGCAATTATCAGCTTTAAATTCGGCAATTTTATTTGCTTGCGGTTATACCTAAAGGCTGTTTATCTGCAATGGCAGCCATATTTTGGGGGTTTTTAATGGCTACTAATTACCCACATTCTAGTACGGAATCCCAATTTTTCTTTAGCTGAGTCGGAGTCTCAGAAAAGCGATTGAGACACGGGAAAGGCTATAAAAATGTTAAATAAGAACATGCTGTCTAGCCTGCTTGAGTTTAATATCACAACATAAACACTAAAGAAAATATCCACTTGCTCAGAATTATTATACAGGAGTAACTAAAAAAAGGGATCTAAGGCAAAGATTCGCCACTCGGAGCCTAGGTTTGTTGACACTTAGTTTTACCTCTTCAAACATTATATTCTCTTATTTCACTTTTGCTAATATTTTTCTAGCTTTAACCTCAATTTTGTGATGCTATTTTACAAATTGTATTTTAGTTGCACTTGCCCTTGCTATTACAGTGCGTACAGTGGAACCTCTTACAGCGACCATTTTTGAGGATCAAGCTTAGCTGCCGTTGTTTTAGAGGCGGCCGTTATGTGGAGGTGTTTTATATATTCTTTTTGTCCAAACCCTGTATATTACAGTATATGCTCGCTATGCTAAGAGATTTGAATGAAATGCAAGAAAAGCTCTTTGCCAGATGTTTGTTTTCTCTGGCAGAAAAACGTGAATAGAAAAATCCTTTTGCGTATCCTGCACAGATAATAATTGACACTAGAGATCGCATGAAAGATAAACTCCCTTCGACGCTTGCTAGAGTAGCTTTCTGAATTTATTTTAAAAGCTCGAATCCTATTTGAGATTAGCTTTAATTAAATTTTTGTCAAATGGACATATGTTTTTGTCAAATGGAAAACATCACACCTAAATCATTGTTCGGATAAACGAGGTTCGAATGACCTAGGTTTGGCTAAATGAGGATGCACTGTATTTCGACGGACGGGGGACGGCACCTGCTCATTTTTATTTTTTGCCTCTTGGATTTCTCTCCAGGATACACCTTTCCACCAATTGGGATCCGTTATCGTTCTTTATTAAATTCTGTTTATTTCGCATTCCTCAACTTCTGCTTGATCTAAGTAAGTTGTTCATGTAGCGTAATTATGTAGGAAATCCTTTTTGTAAAATGTGTTACCATTTGTTGTTTTGTTCTTAAGTATTTATATGATGCTTCGTATGCATTGAATAGTTATTCTGAGAAAGCTAATAGTGAAACGTCAAACAAGTTGTTTTTATATTGAGCACCTATTTAGATAGCTATAAGAACTTACCTTGTAAAAGGACAAATGGTTCTAGAATCAACAATAAAACAAGAAAATGCAAATAAAATCGAGATGAAAACAAATTTATTGTATCAACATGCTTTTAGCAGTAAAGCTGTCCAGTTTAAATTGCAAGCTTTCCTACATCCTACTACCCCAGTTAATCCGTCAATTATGCTTATGTCCTGCAATGGCCTTCTTCAGTCAGAAGCGTGACGCAGGCAGCTGGGGCTCTTATAACCTAGGTTCCAGGGTAGGGCCCTTATAGATTTTCCAGGTTGGGGCCCCCTTGTAATATGAATTGAAATATATAAAAAAAGCATAAAAGGCCAGTTGCATAATGAGAAATTCACTACCATATTTTGTATATACTTCTAACAACGGCAAACATTCTCGTAACAAGCCCATAATGTTAAAAGTTCCATCAACATCATGTGACGTTCTAGGGCCTAACAATGCCTCTTCGCAGCGAAACTCAATATAAACAAACTTTATGATAAAGAATAATAGAATTCTAAATACCATACAACGAAAGCCTTTGATTAATGTATTGGAAAAAAAGCTAAATAAAGATGAACAAAGTACGAGTCTAATCTTATGAATAACACATAAATCTCCATAAAGTTTGGAAAGAGAAGAAACATAAGAGAGAAAAGGTGAAAAAAAATATAGGATCCCCACAAGGTGATGGAATTTCGGGAATTTTATTCATCATAGCTCTAGAGAATGCTTTGCAAACATTACGAAGAGATTTAGATGAAAAGAAACAAGAAGAAGATAAATAGAAAAGCCAGTGTTAACATACAATTGTGGAACACTGGCACTCACAAAAAATGAAAGCAAAGAACTAGACTGCATACATCGAAAGCAACTTCGTCAAGTACAGAATGTTAAGAGAATACACAACAAATAACTATACGAGAAGAGCAGAGAAAAACAACTGAGCGCTGAAATGGATGAAGCATAATGGAGAAGAATCGGTGATATATTGCGGTTACCATCAAGCACACCATGTCAACAGACTATGAATTACTACTTTGAATGTCCACCTAAAGCAATTCCGTGAAAGAAAAGGAATAACACTGCCTGTATTGCTTGACAATGACATCGTAGAAGCAGCAAATTACCATCAACGATTGCAAATAAGACATTTTTAAAACAAGAGAGGACCTTAACATCCTAATACATCTCGCAAACGAACGTAATGGATGGAAACACTTGACTAATCTGATTTGTAGTGATGCGCAAGGTGAACTTGTGCGCCGTTGTAAGTCGAATACACAGAGAGGGAGAGAGTTCTGAAGTGTGAAGTCACCAAAACCTATTTTACAAATTTTTGAATTTTAATCACATAACATAAAGGATCGCCATGAATACTTCAAAATATGCAAAATCATTCAAACATATCTAAAATCGGGCGAGATATGGCCAATGAAAGGTTTGAAGCTTGCTAAAAATTCACTGTTTTTTTTGTTCTGTTCATAATGTTATGAACAGAGACCAAAATACAGAGGTTTGATGGGGAAAGAGCCAATACACATTTTTTCTATGCATGCAAAATATTACAAAACATGTTACTTTCTACTATACTTATTCTAGTTACTATACTACACCACATGGACGATACCAAGGGGAGCGAAAGATAATGACTACCCCATGGCCAACAGGCAACGTTTAACTATATACAACTACATTACTTTTGATTAAAAACTAATAGCTACGTTGCTAGATTCTGTTTGACATTTGATGGCCGGTGAGATCTGGCCATATCTCAGCCAATTCGTAACAAATTTGATGATTTTGCACGTTTAGAGGTATTTCATGATGCTCTTTCAGGATCTGGGATCCAAATTCAAAAATTGATGTGTCAGATTCTTGTGACACCATCACTTTAGAACTCTATAGCTTTTAGCTTATGGGTAGTTTACTCATATCAATGCACAAAGAATATGTCAAAGTCAACATTCTTGAATCAGGAACTGCAGAGGATATTAGGGAGTGAGAGGGCTAAAAAGTATTTTTTTGTTTTTTTGGGCGGCGTTTTTTTTGTTTTCATGCTAAAAACCAAGTGCGAGGCAAATTTTTGTATTTGATATAGTGCCTAGCACTCAAATTAAATAGTTAAACGTCGTTGAAGAGGAACGATATGGATACTCCTCTTCAACGATGCATTTTCAATATCTACTACAAAATGGTACTTATAAATGGGGAAATTTCTGTCACATTCAAACTTAATTAAGCTACACAGTCTTCACGACGTATGGATTTCTGGAATTATGCAAGATTTCTGTCACTTTCAATTGGAGCAAAATCGGTCGGAGTTGTGCCTCCACAAATCTTATCTCATTCAGACTCTGAAGAGGCAAAAGCAACATCCCCTTGAACTGTTTCCTCTAATTTCTTCAGGATTCAAAATTGACCAAGTGTTAGTTTTCTCAGCTTTTTCTTTTCCTTCCTTTTCTTTCTTTTCTGATCTTTTCTTGCTACAAGAGGAGAGGGGTGAGCACCTTTGCCTGTGGGTGACATTCTTCGCAGAGAGAGACAACAGCAGCTATCTTCGAGTCAAAGTATCCTTCGCTTTTAGCACTGAGATTTTATAACCAAGGTGTTTGGATTCCTTTCTTTCGCAGCAAATGGCCTTTCTCCTTGTTTGAATTAGTACGCACTTTTTTTATTTGCACATGCCAGCCTCTGCAACGAATAACTTTCTAAAACTTGATTGCATCATAAATGACGCTATACCTTCAACAGTTGAACCAGAGAACAGGTTTCTCGATCTTGATACAAAATAAGGCTGTAAACATAAACTCAATCATAAGGGTTTTGTTCGAGATTCCATTACTATGTTGTGTTACGAAACTCGAAGTTTATGTCCGATTTTGTCCGAAATTTTTGTCCGACATTGTCCGAAATAAAGATTTTTTGGTGCGAAATTTTCTGTCCGAAAATTAAATATTTAGTGTAGCAAATAAACTTTATATGAAGTTTTAATCAAATTTCTTTTCGTTCATTAGACGGAGACACCATGACAGCTTGAGCCCGTTGAACTCGATTATCATATCAGACAACCATCTTCAAAGTAAAATAACTGAAAGGTAGTTGTGCTGGAGGGGGGGTGAGGGGGAGGGACTGTCTCTAGTAAATAGTCTAAAATATTCTGCCTGAGGTACTGTGGATTCCTGACTAAACTGACGATAACACATCTTATTGTTATTAAACTTTTATCTAAATGATGTGTGCAAGTGCTACTAACATATTGTACATCACAAACGTTGCACTCTAACAAATTTACCAAATTTGACGAATCACTACCAAAATACGAATCATTTACCAATTTTGACAAATCACTTAAACAAATAACGTATCTTGTATTCCCTACCAGTTACCTTGTATTTAAAACTATCGCAGTTACTCATGTATTACACACTTGAAAACAAGCTTTACCACAACAAGAACATACCTTTGCATGTGTTTTCCTATGCCCCTGCTTGCTAATCCTAGCCCCGACTGAAATATCCTAAGGCTCTTACATATCCTAAAATGCAATTATTGGTGGCCAAGAAAAGACCTTAGGAGCTTACATATTTGCTTATTTTCTTACAGCGTCCCCCACCACTGCTATATGTACTCATTCTTAGTACATGAAAATGATGGGTAATCACAAAAAACATGCAGAAATTGGACTGCGTACGTCTTAGACAACCGATGGGCTCCCAATAATTCCTTCACTTGATAGATCGATTGTGAAATTAAAAGTCAAGGCGACACAGTTGCTGTAGTTGTTGCAGTTACTCTTTTCGTCATAATATAATGCTACAGAAGATGGTTTGATTAATTCTGGATATTCTTCTATAGGACTTGTGTTCCAACACGCATGTGATCCTTTGAAACTGATTGCGATAAAAGATTGGTCCATGTCCCTAGAGCTTTTGAAAAGCAAGTTTGCGCTTCACGTGCCTCGTTGTAGTAATCTGTTTGTTTTCTTTTGTTTCGAAAGACCCTAACTTACTTACGGCTAGTTATATATTTTTGAGAGAAAACATAACAGACGGACTCTTCGACATTAATCAACTTCTGTTTATAAACTGACTGCCTTTTGCCTTTTGCCTCGAAGAACGCGGCTTGGCTTATCGACGGCTTTTGGGCCGCTACGTAGAGACAGGTTACTTGAAAAGAATTCGGCCAAAATTTGGTTGGATTGGGGATTCATCTAAAGACAACAGCAGGTAGCGTGCAGAAAGCAGTGTCAGTAAATCCCATAGACTTAGCTTCGACTATCTTTGACATTGTTCAGTTAACTCGGATTTGGTCCCTTGTCGATTTGGACAAGATGCTTGGATTTTTAAACTCAAATAAAGGCTATCTGGTGGACGCTGTTCTCCTTATAATCTACCTAGAAATCGCAGGTTTTTGGACGTATGCAAGCATGCAGAATCAAGGTAACTGTCTCTTTGATTTTATCTACCCCTATGACACTTTGGGTACACTTTTAAAAATTTTGCATCAGATGTTTCAGGCCTGAAGACCTTGAAATTCCCGCCATCTGTTCTTTGAGCTCGAACCATCAACTATCCTAGTGGTCCAGTGACGATTCACGTGTGACGTTTGATACGTTTTCTTTAATTGATAAGTGTGTTTATTGAGCCATTTAAAACAGATCAGACCTGGGTGATCTGCTGATGTAGAAAATATCAAACAGTAGATTATATTGATGAAAAAACCGTGTGTCATGGTCGGAGCTTTGCTTTTATACCTCTTCCCTTTATGCTACATTATTTCTACACGCGCTCAATGACCGCAGACCATATTATTTTTAGATGGACAAGATATGATCCTTAATTTTCTTACCATAAGTTTGCGGTAGTTTTCATTCAACTCTGGCTTACATTTATGTGGCCACTTACCCATTGATCATATAGTATGACCGAGAAAATTTCACGTTGTTTCATTCCTAGTTTTAGAGAGCTCGCATGCAATGGTCAATCATTGTTTACGTTTGATTAAAGCAAGTTTTTTCATTCAAAGTTCCACTGTATATCACATACGAGGCAAGCATCTGTAGTTACTGTCGACAGTGCAGTGCTCCATTGATATACGTCAAACTCGTTCAGGTCGAATGTTCCTTGGGACAGAAAATTTAATAAAGTATCGGTACATTTTAACGCACTTTATGTTTTCTTATCCAAGCGGGAAATTCACTTAAGTAAATGGGGTACGAGATTTCCACAAAGACAAAAGGATTTCCAAGGTTTTTCTGATAAAACAAAAACATAAAACCAAAGGTTTAGGAGTGATATGCCCCTCGCAATTATCCACTTTCAATTCAACCCGCTGTCCATACCAGCTATTGCACGCAAGTTATTATCCCAGTAAATCTAAATATCATTAATCAAGTTTCAGTTGTTTCATGTATTTTTTTGCTGTCGGGCTACCAGGCTTACCCACAAAACATAGATTATCTCGTTTTGTGTAACCTCTTTGTGTGCCAAATCGTACCTACGCAGCTCAAGTCATTCGTCCTTCCTTTTTGTGCATATAAGTCTTTTTTCATTTTGTCACATCCAAGATCAGATTTTCCTTGCCGGTTTGAATTATCCTATATACTTTTTGGTAACTTACCTTACCCTTCTGCATTTAATATTAATCTCTATATATTTCTCTCTATCTGTATCAAATATATTTCTCTCTATTAGCTAATAACATACCATCTAATAATCTCCTAAACCAGATTTGGCATTGTGATGAGTTTAGAGGCAGTGTTTCTCTTCAACTTGAATAAATAGCCAATTGTGGCCGCAGTCTTTGTTGCTAAGAGCAGTACGTTCGTAGGTACACTGAAAGCCCATTGTACATAATTTAACCTGTAAAATATCATCAAAAAATAATACAAAATAAAATGAAATAATAAAATAACACAATATAATCTCATCCTATCGTCCATTGCGGTGTCTGTTTTTATCACGTGAATGAATTAAGAACAGATAAATTTTATTGCATCAATTATGCTTCCGTTGCTATAAGTTTAAAAATTTTCTGCATTCATAAAAGCATTTCACTTAAAAACAGCACAATTCATGAGGATATATGTATGGATCAGCGAAGGAAGCTGAGCTTTTTGAGTGCAATGGCAGTATATTTCCACTTGCTGTTTGGAGGGGGGGGGGGGGGGCATTGCCTTCTAATACAATATTTTCTATACAATATAAATCAAAATTTTTGGATGTCAATTTCTCGTGTCATGCCGAATTGGAGAGCAGTTGCAACCTAAACCCTTCCCGCACAATTTCCGTAATAACGTTATGACTTTGATTCCGAAAAACATTTTCAAGATTGCTCTTTTTTAAAATTGTCCCCGTGTTACTCTTTATGACTCAATTGGGTTATTAAGCTCTGTGATTCTATGGGGAAAGCGAGAACCGATCCTACCGAAGAAAAAAATCCAGGAGTTTAAGCAGTTAGCCACGGCTGTGATTTCGAAAATAAAATGGGCGCCATTTTGAAAGGTTTTTGATTTAAAAGATCGTGTGTCTGATCTCTGATTTGTATGAATTATTCAATGTTACAAGAGTGAATTTACTCTTATTCAGACTAACAAATTGCACATAAAGCAATTTCAAGTATTGCATAAGATTATTTCTTGTAGAAAACATGCGAACTCCCTTTTGAAGACCTGTTTTAGGCAAATTTTATGAACTGTTTTGTATTTTGGGCGGTCTTTATTGAATCTAGAAGTGAATTCAATTCTTTAGACGTTAGAAGCTTGATAAACCATTATTTGTAGTTGTGACATGCCACGAGGTGTTTTGAGGCGATGGTTGTGCGCCGATCTCTGATTATGGCTCAATGACCAATGAACTCAACGTCAGAGTAGCTATCTGTCGACCGATGCTCTGCAGCCAAACGCCTTAGGGTGGGTTGTAGATATTTATTTACAAATTAAAATATGCTTATTGATAGAATCCGGATAAGGATGAGGAAATCCAGCTTTAAGTCAACATGATCTGATTGTGATAAATTTCTATCGGCAACTTTACCTCTTGAGTTGCAGTAATGAGGCCGCAATCAATTTTGATCAACTTCTTCTCAGGTGTGATGGCGCAAGTTGGATTTTATTGCGTTCTTTGTAACATTTTGTTTCTCATTGATTTCAAAGTAATAAGACCACAAGAAAGAAACAAAGGGCTCCCGACCATGCATAGGATAATCAGTGGTGTAGTGGAGGGGTAGCGCGACATAACGCTGTTATGCTTTCTAAAAGGTTTGAGTAGCAGTGTTATACTACCTACCCAAGCAAGCAAAGGCAGCAAACAGTGGCGTATATCTGTATCATAATGGATATTATTACAAAGAATCAATTTTTGATTAGAAAGTATAGCAAATAAATTGGTTAGGCTTTCAATGCTTGTCTAAACCAAAGTTCGAACGAGTATGAAATTGATTAAAGTTTCATGAAGATATTGTCATTGCATTATGGACTGCTTATGTAAACTGGGCATGCGTAGTACGGAGATCCTTTATTCGTGATTGTACTCAGTAATGATCTTGATACTGGTAATTGGTCAAAATAGAGAGCCAGATTGTAGAGGAAGTAAATGAATATGGCTACTTAAATCAACGGGTAATATCCAAAAACGAAACAAAAAATTGATAGAAGAACAGCCACAGGATGGCAAAGATTTGGGCAATATTGTGATTTCATGAGTAAAAAATCAACATCCTAAATTTGCAGAAAAGGGTGGTGGATGGAATTATTCCACTATCAATAACATAGGGTGTTAAAACATGGCGACTGGAATAAATTGGCAGTGGCACAAATAATCATAGGAAGAGCAATGCTAAACATCGCATACCTGAAAAGAGGCACGAATGAAATTTTAAGATCACAAACCAAAGGTTTTCACGTTTTAGAAAACTCAGAAAAAAATTTGTGAAAATTCGTAAATGGGCAAGCCATGTCACTGAAATTGAAGCAAGAAAGTAGACAAAGAAAATCACTGATTGGATACCATTTCTATGAAAAGAGAATGCAAAAGACCTTAAAAGAGACGAAAAGATAATCTGCAGAACATCGCTTAAATCACTAGGACGTATACGTACACGCAAGCAGTTTGATGTTCAACGCAGAGATGTATTAAAAAGCAAAAAATATGATATTTTTCTGAAAAAAAAAATAAAAAAGGTTGTTTCTTTTTTTTAACTTTTCCGTCATGTGAGGATAATGTATGAGGCCAAGAACGTCACTACCCGGGGATTGCTTCCCGACAGTGTTTCATTTTCGGCTCAAAATTTTTTTATGGGGCTCAGCCTTGTGTGTCTTATTCTAGCAGAGATATGCCAATTAAAAATGTCTTGTCATGAAAAATATCTCAGATAAGAGATCCTTAACGTATCAACGAAGATAACAGATTCAATATACGAATTATCATAATTTACAACCAAATAACAAAAATAGAGGTAAATTTCATGTCCCTACTAGTGCCAGAGGAAACAGCACAGTTCGGTTATATTGCAATTCATGTCTCTACAATAAGGGTCAAACAAAAACACACAGAAACATACATACTTAATCTAATACTGCAATGAATATGGCTAAAATGCTGACAAAGACATGAGACATGAGAAACGAGAATATGAGCCCTCAAAAAGTTGTGATATGAGGCTAAAAAGGCTTAAGACTATAAAGAAATAAAGTTTTATCTACTTATTAGTAATTTAGCTACTTTATTTGAAGCTTATTTTTATTTGAAGATTATAATCAATCTAAAACACTAAAAACAAGAAGTCAATTGAATCTGTTTGTATGTGAAGAAATTTTGAAATGAACCCGGTGTCCTAATCCTTTCTAAGTTGGCATTGAAGAACCATCTTGGCAACGCTTTGTAAAAGCCAAAGATACAAGATTTATTTCATGCTCTTGTAGTATTACCCTTCATACCAGCCAAGCAACAAATATTTATGTATGTAAGTTTTCCCTTTGTATTGGAGATTTTACTTTATAGCTGTATCACAATTTTTAGGTTTCCAGCTGGTGTTCCCGAAGCTCATCGATGCTAATGAGCGAGTTGTTACCAACAGAATCAAAGATTACTGGAAGCATCGTCCATTCGCATTTCCATACTTCGAAGCCTTTGGACAAAATTTCACGTTGTATCTTAATCAAAACAGCCATCTTTTCACGCAAGAATTCAAGGTGGAAAAATTGACCAATCTTCATCAAATTGATTCTCTCTCGACCTATGAAGTAGCAGACAAGAGCTGCCAATTTGTTGGTACTGTGAAACAGCACCAAAATTCGAGTGTTGCTGTTAACGTTTGCAATGGTTTGGTAAGTAATATATTTATCTATCAATCGTACAAACGAATACATTGACTATTCAGCCATCGACCATCACAAAGGAGCTCTCGTTACCCAAAGGTATTTCTGTGTTGTAAAACCTGACAGTGTAGCCCTGGTGCTGAATTGGGCCCGTGCACGTCATAATTAAGAATTCCATCGAAAATCTAGGGGAGAAATTTGCATCTGAAAATGATTAACTTGACACTGTCAGCATTGTATTATGTAAAATAGAAGATAAGGTTGGCTAATTACATTGGTGTTATATCCTTTATCAGCGATTTTTCTCACATGGAAAGCTTTCTACCTATGTCCCTTAGCAGAGGATTCTTCAAAAACTCTATGTCCCATCCCACATCTTTATTTCTTACACATATTCTTATTTTTGAAGAAGCCTTTGGTGATTTATGGGCTTGTCTGGTAAAAATGAAATTAAGATCTTGGGATGTCCTTAATTGTGTATAAATCATCGTCAATGAAGTCAGTTTAAAAATGTTTTGGAGGGTAGTACCCTCCAACAAAAACGCATTTGTCCTTGTCAAAAAACCTCATTTCTATCCATAGACAAGTGTACTAGGAGGAATCGGCTGTAGCTTTTGCAAACAATCGGTATATGTTTATTTTCATACGAAAACTTTGCAGCATCTCGTAAAGACATCGGCTATATTTTTTATAATATTGCTCGATCTCTTTATCTCCTTCTTCTCCTTTGTCCCGGTTTTTATCTTAGAATGTGTTAGAGTAAGCTGCTCTATTCCTATATCTCCGACCTTTTTTATTGCTGCCATCCTCTACCTTAGAAACAGATTTCTAGAGATGTCATCGTCCAACCACTAATTTTTAATGGTTACGTAGGTACCTTTTCCCTTCAGTCTCCATACCCATCACAATCTTTTATTATTCTTTGATACACTGTCTCGTCACCTGCCCAAACCTCTTAGATCATGCCTCCTTCATTTTCATACCCGTATCCACAACGGCTACAACGGCACATCATTTTGTTTTATTTTTTCATTTAATGCTTTGCCTCTTAGCGTCAACCAACACTCTACAGAGCTCGACCAAGTGCAACAGGCCTATTCACAATCATGCCGATTTTACCTTTTGTTGCATTGGGACATCCTGGTAACTGCTGACACTTCCCTCCAGTTAGGCCATGTTGCCTTAACTTTTTGCCTATCTTTTTTTGCCATCCTCCCCCAGTGTTGATTTCTGATCAAAGTTAGTTAAACCCTCCTACTTGCTGCAGAACCTGTGAATGCACTGCAGCCTGCTCTTATTATATCAACACATGTGAATTTACAGCATTCATCTTCAGGCCTTTGTTTGAAAGGTTTCTCTTCCATCCGCAAAGTTTTCAGAGAAGATCAATCGCAACTGACTCAGAAAAAATTATATCTGATTGCCAGATTAAAATGGTACGCTTCTGACCTGCCCTTTGATAACATACTGTTTCTTTGCAAATATCCATACAAAAGAGCGTTTTTCAGGTTCAGGGAGTTGAGCCATCCCCGAAACATTCTCCAGTGACGTCCCCGACTTTGGTTCTTTTATAGTTTAGTGATTTCACTTTAGAAGTTAATACATTATGAAGACAATCTTTCGATAAATCTTGAATTCAAATGTCCATTTAAACACACGCCTGAGCCCAATCCCGGGTAACCAAACCCCCCCCCACCCCTTCCAGTACGCCACATAACAGATGGTGTTAGTTGTCGATTGGTTCACTGTATATGGCTATAGTATTATAAGATAGCCAAATTTGACACACGATATTATTTCTTTACTTGGCCCGCTAATAGAGCTCAAAACAGAAAAAAGAGTTCAATGAATGGCTGCCAAGAAGTAAAAGTATCGGTCGGTTCAACTCAACTCCTAGTCTACGTCATCAAGTTCTTAAGTCGAAAGCAAATGAATCAATTACATTGATTCACCAATTTAAATAAGTAATTGTATCAACTGGTTTTATGAAACGGAGTCTCTCCTTAAGTTTTAAATGGGGCATAGGCTCCGTGAACCAAATATGTATTTATGCAATTCAATTTCCCTTCTGCAATTGTATTTGTCTAATATGTGAATACACCCGACCCTTCCTCTTATTTGCTTATTCCGTCAAGAAACATTAATTTTGAGCTTACAAGTGAAATAAAAGGCATTTGGTCTTTCAAGGAACCAGACTCGTTAATCTATTTAAACAAGCTGAAAACGAAAGAGCGAGGATATTTTACGCCACCGACATAATGTCAAATTGTCAACATAACATCGAAAATCTGTACTTGAAACTATTTTGAATTTTTAATAATTTTATTCCGTCAATATACAAGAAGCGAGACCCTTAAAATATTGCCAAAACAATAAAGAATTTTTGGTAGTTTACTGAATCAATCCTTTTTAAGATCTTCGTTGCTTCGTATTAACGACAATCTACCAATAACAATAAAGTTGGAGAAATAATAAAGGTTTTCTGTGTTTGTTTATTACCTACTCTACAGCCTTGCTGGATGCTTTGGATAGGAATTTGGGGAATGGCAAAAAAAAATCTACGATCTTTAAAGTATCTGGAATGGATTTAGTTAGGACTATTCAGATTCCATATGAAGTTGCGTTTTTTATAGCATCTGGTTTAAAATGAATATGGGTTTTTTGCGCGCGACAAAGGAGCAAAGAGAATATTCTGTGTTACAACAATTTCATCGTTAGCCTCACGTGCATGGACTTCAAAGAATCATTGGCAACAATAAGAACGTGTCACATGATATCACACGGATGTGGTTGCAAAGTGGGTGCAGTTGATCACTGTTCTTAATTTCTAGTTTATTTTATTTGAAGCATGTGTCCCTTCATCTTGGTTCGTCACAATCAAACATATGATACATCATTGAGCGAAGCCAAATTCCTAACATGTTTCTGTTAAATTGCAACAAAGATCGGTTATCTACACAACAATAAACATGCAATCTCAAAACTTTTTCCTCTTCCCCAATTACAAAAACACGCTTACAGAGCAAAAAAATCGATGCCTAAATCAGGTTGTCATGCAAGCCATCCGGACTACAACACTATATATTGTGGCAAAGAGAACTCAGAGTTTGAATCACAGAGTAGTAAAATGCAGAAGGAAAGCTTTTTGCAAGCGTATGTGCGAATGTATTAGAGTCTGGCCAAGCTTTTCATTGGCAAAAAAGCTCACTCAAGACAAGGCAGGAGGAAAGCTTTTAGCAAGCGTATATGCAAATGTATTAGAGTCTGGCCAAGTTTTTAATCGGCAAGAAAGCTCACTAAAAGCATGGCAGGAAGAAAGTTTTTAGCAAGCGTATATGCAAATGTATTAGAGTCTGGCCAAGTTTTTAATCGGCAAGAAAGCTCACTCAAGACAAGGCAGGAGGAAAGCTTTTAGCAAGCGTATATGCAAATGTATTAGAGTCTGGCCAAGTTTTTAATCGGCAAGAAAGCTCACTCAAAGCATGGCGGAAAGAAAGTTTTTAGCAAGTGTATGTGCGAATGTGTTAGAGTCTGGCCAAGTTTTTAATCGGCAAGAAAGCTCACTCAAGACAAGGCAGAAGGAAAGCTTTTAGCAAGCGTATATGCAAATGTATTAGAGTCTGGTCAAGTTTTTAATCGGCAAGAAAGCTCACTCAAAGCATGGCGGAAAGAAAGTTTTTAGCAAGCGTATGTGTGAATGTGTTAGAGTCTGGCCAAGTTTTTAATCGGCAAGAAAGCTCACTCAAGACAAGGCAGAAGGAAAGCTTTTAGCAAGCGTATATGCAAATGTATTAGAGTCTGGTCAAGTTTTTATTCGGCAAGAAAGCTCACTCAAAGCATGGCGGAAAGAAAGTTTTTAGCAAGCGTATGTGTGAATGTGTTAGAGTCTGGCCAAGTTTTTAATCGGCAAGAAAGCTCACTCAAGACAAGGCGGAAAGAAAGTTTTTAGCAAGTGTATGTGCGAATGTGTTAGAGTCTGGCCAAGTTTTTCATCAGCAGAAAAGCTCACTCAAGACAAGGCAGAAGGAAAGCTTTTAACAAGCGTATATGCAAATGTATTAGAGTCTGGTCAAGTTTTTAATCGGCAAGAAAGCTCACTCAAAGCATGGCAGAAAGAAAGTTTTTAGCAAGCGTATATGCAAATGTATTAAAGTCTGGCCAAGTTTTTAATCGGCAAGAAAGCTCACTCAAGACAAGGCAGAAGGAAAGCTTTTAGCAAGCGTATATGCAAATGTATTAGAGTCTGGTCAAGTTTTTAATCGGCAAGAAAGCTCACTCAAAGCATGGCAGAAAGAAAGTTTTTAGCAAGTGTATGTGCAAATGTATTAAAGTCTGGCCAAGTTTTTAATCGGCAAGAAAGCTCACTCAAGACAAGGCAGAAGGAAAGCTTTTAGCAAGCGTATATGCAAATGTATTAGAGTCTGGTCAAGTTTTTAATCGGCAAGAAAGCTCACTCAAAGCATGGCAGAAAGAAAGTTTTTAGCAAGCGTATATGCAAATGTATTAAAGTCTGGCCAAGTTTTTAATCGGCAAGAAAGCTCACTCAAGACAAGGCAGAAGGAAAGCTTTTAGCAAGCGTATATGCAAATGTATTAGAGTCTGGTCAAGTTTTTAATCGGCAAGAAAGCTCACTCAAAGCATGGCGGAAAGAAAGTTTTTAGCAAGCGTATGTGTGAATGTGTTAGAGTCTGGCCAAGTTTTTAATCGGCAAGAAAGCTCACTCAAGACAAGGCAGAAGGAAAGCTTTTAGCAAGCGTATATGCAAATGTATTAGAGTCTGGTCAAGTTTTTATTCGGCAAGAAAGCTCACTCAAAGCATGGCGGAAAGAAAGTTTTTAGCAAGCGTATGTGTGAATGTGTTAGAGTCTGGCCAAGTTTTTAATCGGCAAGAAAGCTCACTCAAGACAAGGCGGAAAGAAAGTTTTTAGCAAGCGTATATGCAAATGTATTAGAGTCTGGCCATGTTTTAACTCGGCAAGAAAGCTCACTCAAGACAAGGCAGAAGGAAAGCTTTTAGCAAGCGTATATGCAAATGTATTAGAGTCTGGTCAAGTTTTTATTCGGCAAGAAAGCTCACTCAAAGCATGGCGGAAAGAAAGTTTTTAGCAAGCGTATGTGTGAATGTGTTAGAGTCTGGCCAAGTTTTTAATCGGCAAGAAAGCTCACTCAAGACAAGGCGGAAAGAAAGTTTTTAGCAAGTGTATGTGCGAATGTGTTAGAGTCTGGCCAAGTTTTTCATCAGCAGAAAAGCTCACTCAAGACAAGGCAGAAGGAAAGCTTTTAACAAGCGTATATGCAAATGTATTAGAGTCTGGTCAAGTTTTTAATCGGCAAGAAAGCTCACTCAAAGCATGGCGGAAAGAAAGTTTTTAGCAAGCGTATGTGTGAATGTGTTAGAGTCTGGCCAAGTTTTTAATCGGCAAGAAAGCTCACTCAAGACAAGGCGGAAAGAAAGTTTTTAGCAAGTGTATGTGCGAATGTGTTAGAGTCTGGCCAAGTTTTTCATCAGCAGAAAAGCTCACTCAAGACAAGGCAGAAGGAAAGCTTTTAACAAGCGTATATGCAAATGTATTAGAGTCTGGCCAAGTTTTTAATCGGCAAGAAAGCTCACTCAAAGCATGGCAGAAAGAAAGTTTTTAGCAAGCGTATATGCAAATGTATTAAAGTCTGGCCAAGTTTTTAATCGGCAAGAAAGCTCACTCAAAGCATGGCAGAAAGAAAGTTTTTAGCAAGCGTATGTGTGAATGTGTTAGAGTCTGGCCAAGTTTTTAATCGGCAAGAAAGCTCACTCAAGACAAGGCGGAAAGAAAGTTTTTAGCAAGTGTATGTGCGAATGTGTTAGAGTCTGGCCAAGTTTTTCATCAGCAGAAAAGCTCACTCAAGACAAGGCAGAAGGAAAGCTTTTAGCAAGCGTATATGCAAATGTATTAGAGTCTGGTCAAGTTTTTAATCGGCAAGAAAGCTCACTCAAAGCATGGCGGAAAGAAAGTTTTTAGCAAGCGTATGTGTGAATGTGTTAGGGTCTGGCCAAGTTTTTAATCGGCAAGAAAGCTCACTCAAGACAAGGCGGAAAGAAAGTTTTTAGCAAGCGTATGTGTGAATGTGTTAGTGCGTTTGTTATGGTCTGTCACGTTTTCTCCGGAACGAGGTTAACCAAACGAAAATTGATCCTCGTGTCAAAAAAAACGGCTGTCCAAAAAGTGTCTGCGGAGAGTTTCCCTCTTGCTATCTCTTTATTCGTTTTTAGAGTCATAAAGGATAATAATGGCTTTAGGTTATATTTTATTTATGAAAGTTTTGCATTTCTATGGCTTCAGACATTACAAACAACCAAAATTGAACATTTGCCAGCTCTATTTCATGCAAGAAAAAAAGAGCTGTTTCTTGGTATCAATTATTCAATTCCATTAGTAACTGTAGATGATGCTTCGACTGATAAGAAATGTCATATCAGACATCTGTTTTCTCTTTTCGTGCTTAGATTGACGTTACGCTCAAGTACTCTAAGAAACGAACGAGTACTGAGATAATTAAGAAATTTCAGCCCTTGAAGAAAAAATTGATCGGCAATTTCCGGCTGAATTTTGAGCAATTTTCACTACGAGTTGTGATAAGACTAGAAGGAAATTTTCTCGCCTTCGTAGAGGTGCAATTATTTAGTAGTTCGTTCGGATTTAGCAACATTTTCTTGCGTTTTCTCAGTTATAATTTATCTAGCCTGTATAGCAAGTTATGGACACGATATAATCGAAGTATGGTGGTTTTAATAATAATAATAATAATATAATAATTTACCATATTTATACAGGATAGCCTTTTCAGTAAAGATAATACTGCTATCACTAAGGGTCCTGTTAAAGAAAAGTTTGTAAAGTAAAAGGTTCAAAATTATAAGAGATTGAAGTTAAAGGTTAAAAAAATTTAAAAGGTTAAAAAAGTTACACTACAGAAGTTAAAAAAGTTACACTAAAAATCTAGGTTTGTGTCCTTTGTCATCGTCACTTTGATCGTCACTTGGTTTTATTCATCGTCACTTTGATGATTTTCATTGCGGATCCAAAAAGTAGTATATGTCCAATCTCCGGAAAGTATTTTTGGTATGAGAAAGTCCTAAACTCAGAAATTTTGTAAAATTCCAACAACATGATTGGCTGGTAGGACGGCAGCAAACCTCTTGACAGAAATGGTACGAACATTTGAAACCGATAGGAACATTGACAAGTCTCACTGTTTGCAGCGACGGAAACCCTCCCCATATACAAATTTGTGTGATATATAGACTCACTTTTGATTGCTCACGATTGTTTATTCCTCATGATTTAATGATTTAATAACGATTCACACTTCTCTCAGAAACATAAAAAGGTGCTCCAAAACCTAAACGAGACTAAACTAAAATGCCCAAATCGGCACACCCAATGTTAAAATTAATGATGTCATATTGAAGAAACTCTTAAGAAACAATGAGTAATGAAATTTCTCAATCAAAGCGTTGAAAACTAAAGTACTCAACTTCAACCTTTCAAAAAGTATTATATGCAGACGAAAACGGATAGAATAGAATGTATGTTGGTTTCAGAGTGGACACTTAGGTCATCGCAGATGAATATGGTACCCTTAGGGGGGCTTCTATTGGAGAGAGCATTTATAAGAGAGGGGCGTTTATTAGAATACATTGCTATATATCGTAGTATATCACGTTAATACTCGTACAGTATATCGCAAGAGGTTTTTTGTATCAGTTATCATATCTTTTGCGAACTTGCATCTTCTGCCAAGTTATAAAAGCTACTTCCAATAAAAAACTCATTAAATTATTAACAAGATAAGGAACATGAAACATCATGTTGCTGTTAAATTCCCTAAACATTCACATATTGCCTTTCACAGCTCAACTAGTGAATGAAGCAAACGACAATGTCTTGTGCAGTTTCTAGCACATCAGGTTATGTCACGAAAGTTCTTCTTTCAAACTTTGCATGTATTGTCTCTATCGAACCCTTATGAATTTGATTGGCAGCTTTCTCTCAGACAGGTCCACCACAATTAGGGTCGACGGCTACCTCTAAAATCCCCACTGAATTAATGCAGGTGCTCCACAGGGTTCTATCTTACCTCCTGTTTTATTCATCCTATTCATAAATGATCTACCAACTTCCAACGCTACGATTCTTTTGCTAATGACACCTTACCTTCATTTTTTTTATTCTCCGCATAATTCTGCTACCAATCCTACATGAAATAATTCAGCGTCACTTCTCACTAATGACCTTCCGAAAATTGAGAAGTGGAGTAAAGGCAATCTTGTAAAGTTTAATCAAACTAAATCCATACAGGTTGTCATTTCATGCAAACGAACCCTGACTTTCTTCTTGTCTCAATGAATGGTACTGATTTAGACATTTCTGCTTGTTCTACTTGATGATCAAGGACAAAGATGGAAGCGTGCTTACCGAATCTTCTGACATAAAGGGACGTTGGAAACAATACTGCGAAGAGCTGTATGAGCAAGACACACGCATAAACGCAGCACCTGATATATCCGCCGTATATATCAACGAACCGGAAATACTAATCTCAAAAGTCACCGCCGCTTTGAAGAAAATGAAGGATAACAAGTCTCCCGGCATCGATGATATTCCAGCGCAGTTGTTGAAGCAACTGGTGAAAGTGGTGCAAAAATCCTTCTGAAAATCTGCAATAGGATATGGCACACTACAAAATGGCCACATGACTGGACTAGATCAATTCTGATCACCTTACCAAAAAGGGGGATACTCGAGATTGTAAGAACAACCGCACAATCTCTCTCATAGTACACGCCAGCAAAGTCCTACTCTACATCATTGCAGCACGTTTAGAAGCCCACCTGAACAGGGAACTACCACCAACGCAAGCTGGTTTTCGACGAGGACGGGGTACACGTGATCAAATAGCTAACATGTGATGGGTTATCGAAAAAGCCGCCGAGAAGAACCGCAAATTATTCATGGTGCTCATTGACTATAGCAAAGCATTTAATTGCGTGGACCACAAGATATTACGGCATATTCTGGAGGAAATTGGCTTTCCACATCACATCATCCACCTCATCGAAAACTTGTATGCAGATCAAGGCGTTGCGGTCAAAATGGAGAGCGGACTCAGCGACTTTTTCAAATTGGGAAAGGGTGTCCGTCAAGGATGTATTTTATCACCATAGCTGTTTAATATATACGGCGAGTACATCATGCGCAAAGTAGCACAGGACGAAACCAGTGGATTCAGTATCGGTTGAACCAGAATCAACGAATTATGATACGCCGACACCACACTGATCGAAACCGCGATTGAGCTGATGCAAGTCTTCTTGGACATGATAAAGGAGGAAAGTGAAAAGGTGGGTCTTTACCTCAATAAAGATAAGACCAAGCTTATGGCAGTCGGCGATCAGGCTGCCGACACTGTTACAGTGGATGGGGTAAATGTTGAACGTGTGAAATTCCTTGGATCCGTCATAACATCCGAAGGTGGTTGTAGAAAGGAGATTGATCGGCGTTTGGGTACTGGTCGTTCGACAGTCACGAGCTTGCAGACCATATGGCGAGACGGTGACAGCTGGAGAAACACCAAGATCCGTCCAATGAAGGCCTTGGTATTTTCAACGGTAGTATATGGTGCAGAGTCATGGACCCTACTGCAGCGCGACAAGAACCGCATAAATGCGTTTGAAATGTGGGCGTGGAGACGAATGCTCGGCATATCATGGAATGACAGAAGGATAAACGCCAGCATTCTAGAGGGGCTGAAATATCCGCATAGCCTACTAGCACAGATACAGAAGAGTCAGTTAGGAAACTTTGGACACATAGTTCGGCGCGACTCTTCATTATTGGAAAAGTCGGTTATGCTTGGCTACGTAGAAGGGAAAAGGAATAGAGAAAGGCCGAAATTTAGGTGGACAGATAACATCAAGAACTTGGTGGGCGCTCCTTTGGTGGAGTGCATCCGTCAAGCCGAAGACAGATGCCTCTGGGATGCGGTCATTAAACAAAGCACAAGCAACCAGCCAAATGGTTGAATGACTGATAATGATGACTTGTTTTTGCTCTAGGCCTTTCTGCATTTTCTAGCCTTAATTGGAAATCTAACATTTCTTTTAATGCTGAACACTCTTCTCAAAAACTTGGGTTTCTCTCTAGAACTTGTAGATTCTTCTCGCCATTATAACGCCTGACAATTTTTTAAATTCCATATCCGTCCTTCCTTGGAGTTCGGCTCCCATGATTGGGGTGGTGCTCCTAAATCTTTGTTTTGCCTCCTTGACAAAGTTCAACCCAAAGTGATTCGCCTCGTCAATAACTGAAACCTCGCCAAGTCTCGCGGGCCTCTCTCATTTGCGCTGTAATGCTGATCTTGCTATTTTTGTAGATTTTACCACGGCCATTGCTTCCATGAGATCAGAGACATGAGGGCCCCTGGAGACAGGCACGCAATACCAGACACTCTTCCAGTGCAAAGCCTTTTAAGTCTCTTTCCAAAACACACGAACTATATCCTGAGGGGTGAAATCACTCATAAAAATATCGTACTCCTTTCACAAATTACAAAAAAAATATCTAAAATCTTTTAAAAAATTGCTGAAATCTCAAAATCTTTAAAATAATTCATGAAATCTAAGAAATCTTACCAAAATCTTAAAATCGCTCAAAAATTCTTGGAATCTTGAAAAGAAATCTTAAAATCAAGAAAAGAAATCTTAAAAATCTCAAAATTTTTTGGCAGTGGCTGAAAGATTTTGCTAAATCCTGGAATATTCAAAACTTATTTGAAACGAATCTTCGACAAAAATCATTGCAGTTTATAAATCAATGTCTCTTATCATGAGAAAAGCGTTCACATCAAACACCTCTTCCTCTGCTCACCTGCCAAAAAATATCTAGCCTCGATCTGACTCTGAAACTCGATATGACGTCCACATAATGATGACGTCACAAAATCTATTTTGGATTTTTGAATTTCGACCAAAACTCCCAAAAGATCATTATGAAATACCTCTTAATGTACAAAATATGTTGAATGTGTTACAAATTGGCTGAGACATTGTCATATGAGCACAGGCTCTTCCCAATCAAACCTCTGTAATTTGGTCTTGGTTCATAACTTGACCAGACCAGAATAGGCCAGAATAACAGTAATCCTTTTGAAAATGTGCAATCTTTCATTAGCCATATCTCGCCCAATTTTGAATATCATTTTGCATGTTGAGAGGTATTTATGCCGTTCTAGATTAAGAAGTTTTAAAAATAGATTTTTATTGTCAGCAACAAAACTTCCAACACCAACATGAAAAAGTTTTTTTCTCGACATCAAGTCTTTAATCAGCCCGGGGGAGGGGGGCTTAATCAGAACCACTTTACAGCAGCAGTTTCATCCTTGCTATAAATTCGTTTTTGTTTGGTGCACACGATCCGAAAAAAATCTATTGCATAAAGAACAAACCTTTTACTGTGCACTGTTCGGTAACAAACTGTCATCTGAATATCATAGTTATTATAATAAGCTTTTTAAAAGACAGAAATACCATTTAAAAGCCAAAAATCTTTAAGATATTGCTTTTAACAATGAAATGTCAGATTTTGAAAAAACCCGAAATCTCTAAATCTCGTAAACATTGTTGGGAGTGATTTACCCCTCGCTCTATCCCACAACTCTTTCTTCCTCCTTAGATCTTGTAAACTTTAGAATGCCCTACCCTCTTTCTGCTTCCCAGACTCTTATAGCCTTTTATTGTTAGAAAAAAACAAACAAGCTTGATCCTAATCTGTCTAATTCTGCAATACACCAGGAAACACACTTTCTCTTTGATAACTTGTATAGTTGAAAAGTGGTGGAAGACGCAATATTTAATGGATACAAGTACCCCAGGTTAAACATGTATTTTTTGAAAAGTTTAAAGCTGGATTTGCATCTCATTTTATTCAGAACGTCAAATAACGCCAGAAAACAGACCTTCTTTTTATAACTTGCATAGTTAAAACTAATGATGCAGAAGCGCCGAAGGCGCTAGAGGCAAATTTTGTTTTTACTTCCGCCATTTTGAATAGTGGCAAAAAGGAACTTGCTCCATGCTGAGTCCTTTAAATCTCTAAGTGTGTTTTAGAGGGAAAAATTGTAAGAAATTTGATCAATTTCATAGGTGCGGCCTATATTTAACTATTTGGATTGGGGTTTTTTCCGTTGTTTCCACACAGAGGTGCGGGGAGATGCAGTGGCGGATTACCTATGGGAGATGAGGGGCCTAGGCTCCCGGCCCGAAATCTAACCGGCCATTTATTTTCAGGATAATTTTTTTTGTATTTTCATTCAAAGGCTGCGTACTTGATGAGGACCCGTTGCAATTACGTCGTGTGGGGGGTATACAGACGCCCCAACCAAAGATTATTGAAAATCTGGTGTGTTTTATTTGAATTCCCGTGAAATTGTCGAATTTGGTTCATTTGCAAAAATTAATTCTCTTGAAAACGTGGGTAGGGGAAATAAAACCTATCCTTTACATCTGTAATATGTTAAGTATAAATTTTATTTTACGGAAGTACAAACATTTATTTTACCTGCATAAATTGAATAAAGTATTTTACGGAAAGTCTTTTTTCAATACGAATATTTCTTCTATAAAAATGTGGAAGCATCAGCTTTAAAGTAGATTGAGATGATAAAAACAAATGCATGTTCTTGAATTTGAATGAATGAATTTGAATGTTTTCTGTTATGTACCAGTTAGTATGCTACCAGCAGTGCCCCCACTGGACGGAAAAGACGCATGAAATCAACTGAACGTCTCACACATAAAACATTTCCCTAAATTCGAATCTACACCCCAAAATTAACCAGAAAATATATTTTTAATGGGCAGCTTTACCAGTATTTGTGGATAGGGGATGGATAGAGGCAATGTTCTGGGCAATGAAAGTCTTTCAGATATTTTCATACAATTACCTTATTATGTGGTTTCATTGTTGTAATCGATAGTATTACAACATCGATAGTATGTGAATATTTTTATGTAACAAGAAATGACCCCATTTTAGGGCAAATACCCCCATATCTCGTAAATACCCCCCTTGTATGGCTGAATAACATCAAAATTGGGAATCTACACCCCAGAATTGACAAAATGCACCTAATCACATAGACTCCCTCTCTGGGTGGTGATACTCCCTCTTCCACTATCGGACTAAGAGGTGGACTGGCCGATGGGGCTCTGATGTTCTCGTCTTTGCTGCTGCTCAGCTCAACCATTCAGTTTACCTGGCTGCTCAACCAATGATTGGAAAAATATCATCCCAAGTATGCTTGGAAAATTACATATCAAGATATTTGTTGAATAGCTTAGACATTTCATTAAGCCTGTGATTTGCTCTATGGGAAGATACTATTTCATTGCAGATTTTTATGTTTGAGAGGTTTAGCCATCCACCAATCATTAGTGAGGTCTCTGATTATCGTTGTTATGCAGTTTAGTGAAAGAAACCCTACTGGGATACTCTATGCAGCCAAATTTAACCCTAGAAATTCATACGCTTGAACGATAAATTCTCAATCACAACCTGTCGTTCAATCTTCTTTGCTACATTCTCCCCCCAACTTGAACTTCCTTTAGCTAGAAAACGATAAATTTGTTTTCACACAATGACATGATTTTCTTTTACTTTTTATTCTACGTCAGAATTAGATTTTCAGTGATCCGCCCCTGCTATCCTCCTTTCAGAGTCAGTGAATAATTTGAAGGATTTCATATTCACAACGGAGAATGAAAGTAGATAGGGTACGATCGTTGGTGTAGTCTTGGGTGTGGCTTCTAGATGTTGCCTACAGCACGGCCACATGCCTAATTTTTAAAAAAGGCACCCTTGCTCATAGCCCATAACTTTTGTTCTTTTTATGATAAATCAAGTAGAGAAGCACGTACAATTCTTCTTGACCAGTAAATAGCATTTGGTAGGGCTTGGCACGAAGGACTCGTTTATATGCTTAGATGTACTGGAATATCTGGTTATTTGATTGCACTTTTTAGCGGCCTCTTAAGCTGAATGAAAAAAGGGTTGTTTTGAATGAAAAATACTTAAGGTTCTTGCAGGTTCTTGCAGGTGTACTTCACGGGTGTGCGCTGGGTCCTCTATTCTTTCTCGTCTGTTGAACAACTGCCACTACCATGCTATATACATTTTTTGAAATACACTCACCCGCTCTGGAAGTAATTAACTCTATAGTGTTACTCAGTGACTAGATTTCGTATTCTAACACGACATTTATTGTTCTGTTTTGTTATTGTTTAAGTTTATTATGAATCATAAGAGAATCACTTTTTTGCCTTTGATCTTAAGGCGAATTTACACCTTGTGTCGGGCAAGAATAATGTTACGCTCAAAATCGAAATTTTTGTACGAATATTTAGGCGCGGCAAAAAATTTTGTATCTTTTAAAAAAGTGGGTATATAAAATAAATTTTGTAGTATTTTATAAGTTATCTAGATTCGTAGGGTGTTTGATTGTTACTTTGTTCTATTTAGAATGGTATTCTGGTGCTTGATTCGAACGAGTACTACATCGAACCAATATCAGTACATGCGAACTATCGTAGCGAAGGAGGAGTACCCCATGCTCTGTATAAGCGCTCCTGGTTAAGTCTTCCAAACGACATCAATGACGATTTGTTGGTTTCTTACGACGATACTTGGACCAAAAATGAACATCTTCCTCCAGGAACACGTAAGTTGGAAGTCCATATTGTGCTCTTTGTATTTTCTGTAAGAGATTTGGCTAAGCTTCTAATGTTTGGCGTCAAAGCAAGTGCACCTTAATGATAAAGCTCTATTTTTATCTTTCACTTCTCTTTAAAAATGCTGCTCCCGCAAAAAAGGGTATCATCTTAAACAATTTTAAAATATAATGACATTAAAAAATCGTCTCGCGATTTATGAGTTTATGTGCAACTGTGACTCAAAGATTTTGGTATAAAATACACCAGCGTCTTCAGAAATCACAAGGTATAGGGACATAATGATAATCATATTTGTAGAAAAAATGTATTGCATTATAACATTATTCGAGAAACAAGCTTTAGACCAGGACATGTTTAATCATAGAACAATAGCTTGTTCAAATTTTTCAAACTATTATCTTTATTGTGGAAGAAGACAAAAGTCTTATTTGAAGGTACCTCTGTTCGCTTCTTACTCACCTGCATACATTTTGTATAGTACTCATTTTAGAAAGCCAAACGTATAATCTTTATATTGCGGTATCTTAGATTACTATAACAGAATGGTAAATAACAAGGGTAACGAAATGTATATAGGTGAAGTTACGTGAGTGAGAAGCAAACTAAATACAGGGGTACCTTATATATTAGAAACTCCCAAAAAAGTGGTGCGAGAGAATCCATCCATTTCTTCATATTTTGAATAGATCATTTTGGCAATTAAAGAGATTCAGATTCATAACCTACGGTTCATTGATGCTGTCTTTGGATATTGATAGAGACTAGTAAGGCCTTTTTCTATAAAAGCAGAAAAGTTGTTAATATTTTTCTTGTCTTATTTTGGAATAGTATAAGAAACACTGTTAGATTGTCAACAAGGTCTGCTCCTTTCAAAGTTACGCCAGAATCGTGTGTTCCAGTAATATTTCTTGCAAACGAAGAATATGATATTAATATCTGTTTTCCATTTAACAGAAACCAGTTTCCTTGGTCTTCAAATTGCCTCCTTTTATTTCCTCAAAATTTGACCCATTTTAGTCTCTATATAACAATGCAATTCTGTATAACAGCTCAATGAACTTGCAGCTATTTTGTTGCATGGTAGTACTCTGTCACTGTGTGTTTTGGATTTTATCAGAGGACATAGTCAATACATGATTTTCGAATCGGTGTGAGCCTTGAACTGGTGTCAAAGAATTGGGAATAATGACGTCACACCAATGTATTTTTGTAATTTTGGGCTTTTGATCATGTACTCCGAAAGAACACAGAAGTACCTCTAAATGTACAAAATCAGTTAAATTTCGGTCAATACATGATTTTCGAATCGGTAACAGCCTTGAACTGGTGACAAAGAATTGGGAATAATGACGTCACACCAATGTATTTTTGTAACTTTGGGCTTTTGATCATGTACTCCGAAAGAACACAGAAGTACCTCTAAATGTACAAAATCAGTTAAATTTCGGTCAATACATGTTTTTCGAATCGGTAAGAGCCTTGAACTGGTGTCAAAGAATTGGGAATAATGACGTCACACGAATGTATTTTTGTAATTTTGGGCTTTTGATCATGTACTCCGAAAGAACACAGAAGTACCTCTAAATGTACAAAATCAGTTAAATTTCGGTCAATACATGATTTTCGAATCGGTAACAGCCTTGAACTGGTGACAAAGAATTGGGAATAATGACGTCACACCAATGTATTTTTGTAACTTTGGGCTTTTGATCATGTACTCCGAAAGAACACAGAAGTACCTCTAAATGTACAAAATCAGTTAAATTTCGGTCAATACATGTTTTTCGAATCGGTAAGAGCCTTGAACTGGTGTCAAAGAATTGGGAATAATGACGTCACACGAATGTATTTTTGTAATTTTGGGGTTTTGATCATGTACTCCGAAAGAACACAGAAGTACCTCTAAATGTGCAAAATCAGTTAAATTTCGGTCAATACATGATTTTCGAATCGGTGTGAGCCTTGAACTGGTATTAAAGAATTGGGAATAATGACGTCACACGAATGTATTTTTGTAATTTTGGGGTTTTGATCATGTACTCCGAAAAAACACAGAAGTACCTCTAAATGTGTAAAATCAGTTAAATTTCGGTCAATACATGATTTTCGAATCGGTGTGAGTCTTGAACTGGTATTAAAGAATTGGGAATAATGACATCACACGAATGTATTTTTGTAATTTTGGGGTTTTGATCATGTACTCCGAAAAAACACAGAAGTACCTCTAAATGTGTAAAATCAGTTAAATTTCGGTCAATACATGTTTTTCGAATCGGTGTGAGTCTTGAACTGGTATTAAAGAATTGGGAATAATGACATCACACGAATGTATTTTTGTAATTTTGGGGTTTTGATCATGTACTCCGAAAAAACACAGAAGTACCTCTAAATGTGTAAAATCAGTTAAATTTCGGTCAATACATGTTTTTCGAATCGGTAAGAGCCTTGAACTGGTATTAAAGAATTGGAAATAATGACGTCACACGAATGTATTTTTGTAATTTTGGGCTTTTGATCATGTACTCCGAAAGAACACAGAAGTACCTCTAAATGTGCAAAATCAGTTAAATATCGGTCAATACATGATTTTCGAATCGGTGAGTGCCTTGAACTGGTACTAAAGAATTGGAAATTACAGATGAATTGAAATGATGACATCGCACTACACGTCATTTTATTAGAAAGTTTTTTTCAACCCAGAGCTCAAACTTTCTTAGCTATTTTCCAGTTACAGTACTTTATCTTTCTTGAGGCTTTCTTAGCAAAAATTTAAAAAATCTTTGCTACTGAGTATGTGAACAATTCATGAAAAGAGACTATTTCTATAGAGACACTTCTCCAAGCCTTAGAAATTTTCTTTCCTGCACATGATGGTCACAACACAACACTCTAAATTTTTCTAAACATTTCAACTTTCTTTGGTTATAAAAATCCAGACAGCGGATTCAATTGGGGCAACTAGGGGAACTTGCCCCTCACTCATCGAGTTAAAGCAAGTCTGGAGCACCTTTTTAGAAAATTGTGCGCCCGTTTTGAAGAACGAGAATCAGGTGAAAAAGTTTCTGAGACTTATAGGTTAATTTTCTTCAAGGATTATCTCAAAGTATTCAACAATTATTGTGAAAATTTACTTACAAAGTGGATAGAGAGCCTACTGTCAGTAATTAGGGTCTGAAATTGTTGTATAAAGCGTACACTCGTCACTCTTCAAATTTGTTCTGGATCGGCCCCTGAATCCAGTACTGAACTTTTTTCACTTTTTGGAGAGCCGAGCACTACTTTCCTATAAAAATACGTGTATTGTCAACAGCTACCACCAAGAACATACCAAGTTGGTTTCCGAATGTACAGCTGTGAAAGACTATGTGGCCGCTTCAGGTTCACTGGTATTTGGTGGATTTGACTATGTTGTCAAATATGAAGTATTTGTATACATTTGCTCTTTAAGTTTGCAAATGAAGGTCGTGAAAAAAGTCTTGAGAATCTATGGTCAATTTCTTGCTTGAAAAAGGAGGTTATGTCATCAATACTGGTTTCTCATCAATACTTGTGTATCTCTTGTGAGCCAGGATTTTAGTGATGATGAATTGATGTTTCAGGGAATGATTTCACAATTGATGTTTATCCATTTGTTTTGTAAAATATATATATAAGGTTTACTTTGTTTTAACAATAATAAGAATCATATGAGTTGCGAAAGATAATTTTAGTCGAATCTTTAAAACAACAACTTTCGAGCAGTTTCTTGAGATTGAGAGTGATCACTACTATGTTTTCTTAATTTTTTGGTCAAATTATGTGTCTTGTAGAAAATTCCTCTTAAAAATTGCTAAAAAATCATGTCCTATTCCTAAAACAACGTGCATGATTTAATTCAGTTGGTGGCTTTTGGGATTTTCTTATAACGTTGATATATTGAAGCTTCAAAGAGAATGTAAGGTATCCAATTTTTCTTTTTCCAATTGGCTACGGTTGTGGATCAAACTGTCATTGGGCTTTATAAAAAGATTCGGTTTGTTTTTTCAGCCTTACTTTAAGACCAGGCGGAGAAGGGAGGTAGGGTCCCCCTTCGGAGAAGTAAGCCCCGTTAGGTGGGTTTTGGTATTTTGGAACACTGATTCTGAAAACTGATGTTATACGTGCAGGCTGGGGCCTTCAGCTCCTATTTCATGTTAAAATCTCGTTTTCAATAAAAATAGACGCAGTTGCGATCCACCTTTCCGGGAAGTATCTAAAATTCATCGAATTTAGATAAATTTGAGATGCTGATTTCAAAAATCAATTTTAAAAGGACGTGTTAGGGGGCGCTTGGCCTCCATTTCATGTATAAATCTCGTTTTCAATAAAAATAGATGCAGTTGCGATCCACCTTTCCGGGAAGTATCTAAAATTCATCGGATTTAGATAAATTTGAGATGCTGATTTCAAAAATCAATTTTAAAAGGACGTGTTAGGGGGCGCTTGGTCCTCCATTTCATGTTAAAATCTCGTTTTCAATAAAAATAGACGCAGTTGCGATCCACCTTTCCGGGAAGTTTCTAAAATTCATCGGATTTAGATAAATTTGCGATGCTGATTTCGAAGATCAATTTTAAAATGACGTATTAGGGGGTGCTTGGCCTCCATTTCATGTTAAAATCTCGTTTTCATCTAAAAGAGACACAATTTCATTATAAGAATCATCCCAATTTAGTGCGATAGGATAATAATCAGGATGTACTGACCGTTTGATTACATACAAAAAGTGCAAACTAAGAAAAAAAACTGTAATACCAATCTAGTCAGATCGCTCTGGGCATTGTCACACAATCTTATGACATAAAGAGCTTGTCGTTTGGGTAGAGTGCCCAAAGTAAATGAGCGGTTGTCAGTATAGAAAAGATATACCATCTAGTATTTGAATGTATTTATAAATGCATAAAATTACGTCTTATTTAAAACTTAAGAGATTTATACATGTATCTATAAAGTGGTACATACGCACATTGTGGTACATATTGTTTATACGATGTAGTTTCGAATTTTGGGTGCTTGCGTTAGTGGAGCGTTATTTCTAAAATGCACTGATGCATCTTGTTTTAAATATGGTGCATCTCCTTTGAATTAAAAAGTTCGGTGAATCTCCGTTGAATAATAATAATGCTGCGCCCTGCGAAGCAGTACATCTATTTTAAGACATGAGGACATATTTGTTTCAAATACAATAATGAGTTTTGTTAGACCACTCTTCTTGACGTAATTGCTTTAAGGTGGCACCTCTTTTTGAAAATATGATACTGTTTCTTCAATAATTTTAAAGATATGATTTGGGTTTATATCACACCTTTTTAGCTTGTTAAACTGCCTTAATATTGTGAATTTAAACTTTCTATGATCTGGCATTCTCCATTTATGGCCAATGGTACAATTAGGGGTCTTAACTGGAGTACCACAGTCTAAAATAGATCTTAGGGGCAAGATATGATTTGGGTCTATATCATATGCTGTTCAGCGTATCAAATTTGGTGTTTTCTAAAATTTGGGTGCTTGTATCACAATTTGCATAATTTTTCGGCTAATTTCCCTCACTATAATGTCAATGTTTCTTTACTTTTCTTCCCCTGTTTTTCTCCTGACAAAAAATTACACATATGTGCCATAAAATAAACTCGTTTCTCTTGAAAAAGCTTGAGAAAAGCTTGTGCCAACTTTTCAAAATTGATACAAGGCAAATTAAACTTTTTCTCAGTTAATCGGAATTTTTTAGAACTAAATGGTAACTGTAAGTACGTATTAATGTTAATGATATCCGAAGACCATCTCCAAAAACCTTAATGTTTTTGACCGACACTCGTCAGAGTATAGAAATCGACCGAAAACTCTAAGCTAAAAAAACCCAGTTGTGGATTGAAATACAGTCCAAATTATTTTTCATGTTAAACTAGTCTTCGTTAAACATTACTACAGCAACGTCCGAACCTTTGAATACAGTAAGTCCCTTTTTAAAAAAACGCGAATTTTTATATCATTTAGCCTTGTTTCTTATATGAAAGAAAACATTTTTTCTTTTATCTTCATTTAGCAACTCCTTTTACGTGTTTTCTTTTCGAGAAAGCATCTTGAACTTCACGGATCATGCTGCATAGTATACCCTAATTTTTAAATATGGATAAATTAATTATCAAATAATGGATTTATTTGAAATTTGATAAAACATTTTTTTAATTTTTCTCCATTTATAAGAAATTTAAACAAATTAAACCACCTAGATTCTAATAAAGAAGAAAAATTTATCTTTACTGGTAGGTAGAAATTTCTTATATGTCAACTTCTTTTAGGTGACGTTGTATTGTCGTATTTTTTAATTTTTTTCAGATATAATTTCTTTCCAAACAAAAGAACAATAGTTTGTCGTATAAACTAGAAGTCTATGCTAACATTCTGAAATGCAATTTAAGCCTGGTTTCCATATGATCACTAAGGATCGCTAAGGATCGCTGAGGATCGCTGAAGTTTTGTAACGATCATATGGAAACTGCAGTTAAAATATCCAGCGATCCTCAGCGATCGGATCTTTCAGAATAGAAATGAGTTCTATTCGTAAACGATCCTGAAAAATTAACGGAAACACGTCAGCGATCGTGAACGATCCACAGCGATCCAAGTATCTCACGATACAGTTGAGGAGACAAGGGAAAAACAACCGCAATTCCTGCACGAGTGTTTCCCTTACAGCTCACTCTGTTTTGTAGTCTCTCCGTAAGAGCGAAATCTATTTTTATTCCTACAGCTCCGACTGTCTCCGTTATACCACTGATGATAGCTTATGATTTTTTTTAATTTCGGAAAAATTTCCAGTAAAAATTCCGGTAACATATTTAACGAAAATTTTCCTTCTAAAAATTTATTCGCTGGAAAAATATGTCGTGTTTTGTGAGTTTATTACTTTGTTTCGAAGCCGATTATTTTGCACTCAAACCGGGCCATATTAGCCATAATCTCGTCGCCTTCTTGTAAGCAGTTACCCGTCGACACATCCATCTTTGTCTGTTACCGGGTATCAACTTTTGTGATAGCACATTTCTGTATTGATGTAATATTAGTATGCTGCATGAATGTGGTAGTTCTATCAAATCCTGCCGTTTAATTCTACCATTTATTTCGTTATTATTCAACAATTTTATGCCTTTACGATCGTTTTGTATGCCAGAACTAAAATTGCCTGAGGCTCATCCATTGGGGGTGTGTATTAGCCGAATTAATTTTCCAATAGCAACTGAGCTATAGGTCATAGAAGCAAAATGGCAACCCTCTCAAAGTCTTGAACCGTTTCATTTCACATGCATACCTGATTTAGCTTTTCCCGTATAAAATCTTATTTACTTATCAATGTGTGCTTAGATGTCATGTGTAGGGGTGGGGGAGAGGGTGGCAAAATATATTATTTAAGGTAACGTCCTTTTTATGCCAGAAAACTCACTTTTGCCAAGAGTGAAGACCATTTTAACATCAGGGAACGCCCATGACGCAGTTCCCTAATGTTAAAATCATAGAAACAGGTCATAAAGAATATGTTGCCAAAATGTTACCCCTCATTCAACATTTTCTCACCGACCTGGGAGGGGGGGGGGGCGTCTTCCAAGTCCCGCTGTTGCTCAACCACCACTGCTTTTATGTCGTTTCTTTGCTTGCTTTTTGTGTTACTTGTATATCACGTGCTACGGCAGAAATAACAAGATGAATAAGTACATGAATAACAGCAACCGCAAAATACAACAATAGCGACAAAAACAACTGCAAACACAACAAAGAAACAAGAAAAATACAACAAAACATTTAAACATTTTGGACTTGATGTAGCTACGTATCATGTAACAAAAGGAAAAGCAACTTCAACAACAACAACAACAACAGCAACAACAGCAACAATACAGTAGCTAAGTAATGCTCGTAAATTTTGCTCTCCAGGATAATCAAATATTGACTGCCTAGCAACAGCAATATTTATGCTTTGAATGTTTGTTGAGAAATCATTACATTTGTTGGTATTTGAAGAAATGTCGAGAAAAACATCTTCTGTATGCGTCATTCAGGGCATATAAATCGACAATGAGACGCTGTTTTTTCGGCTTGTTGTTTATTTCGATTTTTTTATTCTAAAATGAATTGATAAGATCAAGGAAACCTCCTTCGTCCTTTAATCGGCCCGGCTCCTTTTCAACAATTAGGAAAACTTGATGATGAAATCCTAACAAATGTCGTTTAGAAGCATAATGAGCGTAAGGCAAATGGAACATTCTTATTGTATTAGCTACTGTTTTAAACAACAGAGTTGTCTGCCATGTGCTTGGCGGTACAAGATACCTTCGACCAAAGCCTGTTCAATTTTGGCAGACTGGTCTTTTTCTGTTCTAAAGTGCTCCATCAATTGTCAAAAACATAGTGGTTCAAATCTTAGATATATCCTCCTTTCTTTCTTAAAATTGGATCGATAAAAAGATTTTTAGATAATCTAGTTTTATTTGTATTGTACATTTATCCTAATAACTGTTATTCTGAAAGAATGAATGGTTTGATGGGAAGAGAGCTCAAGAGGCACAACCCTTTCTTTAAAAAGCTATTCATGGTGAAACGATTATCAAAAATTTCAACATTTATTCTGCATAGGTATAATGACAAGTCTCTTGTAGCATTTCTGTTGACATAGTTCTAGATTTCTTTCTAATGCTTACAAGGTTAAGTTGCTTGATATTTCTGAGATTGCAGCCCTGAAAGTACCTGAAAGATTTCTCAGCCAATTTTGTAGGTACGGAGATCGTTTTCCACTTTCTCTAGAGAAAAATAATTGATTCTAGACAGAAATTATTGATGATTTAACAACTTGAGCAATGGAAGACCTCTTAAACAAAATGAAGTGTCAAACCACATGAGAATGGTTGAACAGTCAATGACCTTGATGAAGATCATTGATAACAAAGGAAATTTGAGAGACACGCCAAAACCCTGCCTTCCCTAATTTTTGGAACAGTCATCAAAAAGCGTAAGGGTATTGTCCGGAGAAAAGATATTGATTTTTCTGGACAGTGTAAGAATCATGCCTGAAGTGAATGCTATTATGGATAAATTGGAAAGAATCGCAAAATTCCCAAGGTTGTGCCTCAGGACATGCTATGAAAAATTTAAACCAACAGCATGCTCCTTTTCCCTTTCTGTAATCCATCAACCCGTACAACTGTTGTTGTATTAATTCAATTTCGCTTTCGGAACTTGCTGTGCATAAAAGTGAGGCTATGGAAGGAAACACCTTTTTGACCGTGCGGAAATCGCCTCGTTTATAACTTTCATTAGGCTTGGTCTCCTTTTTCTTTTCGGATGGACATGAAATTCTCCAATTGATTTGCTTTATAACTGACAACTTTAACTGCAATTGTGTTAGGTACTTATACATCAAGAAAGAATTGTTTCGTTTTTTGTTTGTGAATACTGAGAAGAGCAGTGTATTGTAGACAGATTTGCCTTTCGGAAGATGTTATCTTTTATACCTTTCGCTGCCTTCTAAAACAAGATAGCAAAATTCCTTGTTTTGTGATGAATGTTTTGTTTCTATCTTTTTACCAACTCTGAGGCATCATCAAGTGACGGAGGGTTCAAAATAAACCATCGTGGCTCTCCATTTTCTCCTGTCCTGTGCCATTCGAAATCTCTACAATACTTCTTCCATCTGCAATTTCTTTGATATGGTCGCTGTATCTAACTTTTGGCCTTTCTCTTCCTCTCTTTCCATAAACCATTCCAATAAACAAATCTATTGTTATGTCATTCGCCCTTAGTATGTGACCTATAAAAGACATTTTTCTTCGGTTTAGTGTTGTTAGTAGCCGCTCGTTTACAGTCATCTTCTCCAGAACCCATTCATTAGTTTTCTTTTCAGTCCAACTGATGCGCATTAGATGTCGGTAACACCATAGCTCAAAAACTTCTATTATCTTTTTGTCTGACTGTTTCAGCACCCAGCATTCAGAACCATAATTTGCTATACTAAAAACCAATGAGTGTAGCAGCCATTTCTTTGTAGCAATTGTTATTCTCTTATCTTTCCATAAGTTCGTTAGTGAGACCATGGCATTTCTTGCTATCATAATCTTCTGTGAACGTCTTTCTTGTCGTCATAATTATCAGTAATCAGTGTTCCGAGATAGCCAAATTCCTTTTACATTTTCGATTCTCTCATTTTCATTGACTATTATATGCTCTGCTTCATTTTCATTCTGGCTGAGGCTCGCGTTCATATAATAAAAGTTTATTACAGCATGTAATCAACATTACTTACGGCAATACGTTTTAATTCTAAGGCTATACGTTTTTCAGCCACCTACCACTTTGAGAGAATCACTCTTTCTTGTCTATGAATTTTCCTTCGAAGTTGACATTATTTGTCCTATATCAACAGGTTCTCTTTTCATTTCATGTCTGTCTGCCATTCGTAATCTGATTCGTCTAGCAAGTGCTATTCTCATGGAATCAAAAGTCAATCGATTTCACAGTCAGCATATTCTCACATTTAATATACTGGACGACTATCCTTTTTAGCTTTATTTCTCTAGTCCATGAACTTTGTACCTCCCGCAGAAGTCGCTACTCAAGCACGAATGTAATCCAACTTTACAAGTCTCAGTTTACCCGTCTAAATACGAGTTCCTCCTTGACTAGTTATGCATTAACTAAAACAATTTGCTTCACTTTCTCTCTTGTAACCGAACTCATCACTTAATCTTACGCTTCGATTTTGTACCCCGTTAATGTGCTTTTCCATCTTTATCTGCTTTTTATTCGCAGGTCTTATTTGCAAACTCTTAACTGAATTGTGCCACGATCCCCGTTATCCAATAAACGATTTCAAAGTCGACCTCTGCCCAGAGAGCTAAATCCGTTAAATTTTGCAAGTGGAGTCAAATCTAAGCCTTTGGTTTTAATTATACAGATAACGTTGCTATACACGAACTAAGTATCGCCTTGTTTCTTGTTTCTAGCTTTCATGATGACCCCCCCCCCCCACAATTGTTGCTCTCTGCCTTGTGTTTCTTTAATAGAATCTTCAATTTGCTACTGCTAACAGTTAGCGCCAGGATTTTCTGGCAATAGGGCTGGCTGATCTGAACAGTAGTTAAACCCTGATATAAGGAAACTTATCGCTCTAACAAAAAAAAGATTTGCAACGGCAATTTGGAGGATAAATTATCTAAAAATGTAGCGATAGGCCCCTTGCCTTCCCTTGGGCTCAACCCTGTTTTCTGGAATATCATTACTTCAAGAATTAGTTTATGTTGCCTGTTGTATGTATATCCTATAGTTGATGCTGTGTTTACGCAACAGAAACAGCTTATGTTTCGTTATGAAATCAGGTCATTCTATGAATAGTACTAGATATGCCCTTCCTACGTATAAAGAATGTTTGTGTCCTGCAATATTTGTCATTATAACTATATATTCACTAACAAAGATTCTTCGGCTAAAATGCAAAACAGTGTGCTAATCGATCCAAGTAGAACTTAAAGCAATAACTTGGCATTAAAACTCCACTTTATCATACTTTTCGTGTCTTATTACATTTATGACTTTGTTGTGACTTACCGTTATCTGTTATCATTTCTTACCAAAGAATATGATCAATGAGTTAGTAAATTTATTGATTTCCTTGATAATCATATGAACGTTCAGTAATTTGGGGACAATTGCCTCTCCAGCACAAGTGACGAAGGCTTCTAACACATCCCCCTACCCACCCCAATATTTTTTCTCTTCGAAAAACGTTTCTCGAAGAACGTGTTTTAAAAACTTTCTGCACTCTGTATTTGCGATTTTTCAAAATAAACAGGACTGTTGCCTTTTATCGAGACGATAAGGAGAACCATTGTTACACTTAAGAGTACTGCTTTGTTTGACCTTCAACGTGGCCATAGCTAATAGGATGAAAATAAGAATGAAAAACAAATCAGGAAATTAAAAAGCAATCAAGACTTGTCATAGTCTAAATACACCAAAAGGTAAGTCAAAGTACAATAAAGCATAAATTCAGGTATCATTGGACTTGGGATCATCTGAATCTGTCTTACATTCTCAATACTGTAATCTCTTTGTCATACGCCCCGTCCTGTTGTCATAACTTTTAGCGTGTATATAATAGATTTTTTACATTCTTGTGTTTATTAAAATTTGTTAATAGTAACAGACTCTGTAAACGAGACGTAACTTAGAATTAAGCAAATTATATGTTCTACAAATAGCCATTTCGACTATTTTAATAAGAGTAACTATCATTAATGACATTTGGACTATCGTTATTATAAAGTTGAATTGCAGCATGAGTATACAGGGAGGATAGTAAAGGTCACAACTTCTATTCCAAAGTTCGAGAATATGAAGAAAAGGTCCTCTTACCCACCAGCCTCGGTTGTGGCAAAATTAAAGATGGCCCTGCTTCTTTTTGATTTGGCAAAAAAAATATTTTCTTTAACAAATGATATTTTTTTAGAAGGGACATGACCTTCAACCCCTGTGGCGATGGCCCTGATTGTCATCATAATCATCATAATTATTAAGAACAAAGTAATCATCACCTTTTCAATGTTTGACATCGACTCTAGTTGCATCTTTCACCTTTACTGGCTTGATCTTAGATTGAAATCAGTTACACTCATTTTATTAAAACATTTTACTTGTTCTAATAAAAAGACTTTTCTCGTCTGTTTGTTGACATTCTGTACTTGTCAGCAAAAATTCCTCTCTGAAAGTTAGTCTTTCAGTCCAACTAATATACGGTCATAGTGTAGTGGAATTAGATATTAAAAACGGTCAAAAACCCGGATAAAAATATTATAAAGCTGTAATTTGGAGCACAAATGTTCTATACTAAGCTGGAAATGACCAGAAAAAAGCCCCATCAATTGAACATTGGGAATTCCTTATTTGGGCAAATACCATAATGGCGCACTGATCAGTAGTGGTTCAAAATTTTAATGTTGCTAAATAATTTCATGCTGAATAACTTTTATTTTACATACGTACCCTTAGAATCTGCAAATTTAGTGGTGATGGGGCAGAAACAAAGTGGGACGAGTTAATATTGAAAAGCGCGCGGAAAAAATGGCTGATCCTCTTGCTGAATATTTTCATTTTCTATCGCAAATTCTATCGATGCAAAATATGGTTAATAAGATAAAGTATGGTAATACCCACTCGGCCCGGGCTGACTCTAGTGAAATTTTTTCACTGCAGCAGAAAATTCCGGTCAAATCTAAAGAAATATCTAAATGTTCAAAACAAAGTAACTCGCGACCGAACGCTCCAGAAAACATGATTTTTTCATCATAAACTAATTCAAAGATGAAGATTTCAATTCTGACAGTTTTTCAACTTTTTTCGTTGACATCCTCCATCTCAGTAATTTTTGTTACTAAGACGTAAAGAACACGCTTGATGCTGGGCTGCACAAAACTACAGCTTGATGCTGGGCCAGTAATATTCCCTTTATGCGCCCTTCTTTACCAGAAAAAGAGATAACTTCCAAATTACGTATAATCCCAAATATTGCAAACTTTTCAATTGAGAAGTGCGCACATGGAAAGAGGGTGTTTTGAGAGTACCTAGGACCCAAAACCCGAAAAATAGTTATGAAAAACGGAAAACCCGCATTTAGAAATTGGAAAATCCTGAGACAAATATATATACTTCAACGTGGTTCACCTTTTCCCGTGTTTTGCATTAAAATACCTTCGTACCCGCAGTTATTACCAGCAAGAATATTTGTCTGCAAGGCACAGGGTAGATCCTTGCCTTTTTTTCTCCAAATGAAGATGTCATCAGTGTTTGTGGAAGAACAGAATTTCAAGGAAAATTGGCGTAGATTGAGGAAATCTGGCAATTTCTTAACGGAGCGAGGGAATTTTACACCCTTGCCGGACGCAGATACACGGATTGCAGAAGTTTCAAAATGTTTAGCGGGATTCTTAATCGGCTCCTTGTTAGATAGGATTTCATCATCGCATGTTTTGATCTTGTTAATATATAAGTTGTTCATAAATAAACTTGTATACATTCAGAGGTGGCGCCAGAAATCTTCCGACAGAGGGGTTGGAGCTTCCAACAGGGGGGCTAAGTTGACTAAAATATGCAGTTTCCGTACGTTATTTTGTCACATTTGCTCCGACAATAACCTAAAATTTTCTTCCGATAGGGGGGCTGGATGCGTCCAATGGAGGGACTGTAGCACCCTAGCCCTCCCCTGGCGCCACCACTGTATACATTCTATTGCCCAGTTGCCCCCTATCTGCTATTTTTTACCAGAAAGTACTTATTTCCACATTTTGAGGACGTGTTTGTTGAATAAAAGTTGTTCAGCATGAAACTGTCTTTCAGAATATGTACATATAATGTGGTTTGAGCGACATCAAAATTTGAACCCCTGCTGATCAGTGCGCCATATGGGATTTGCCCAAATAAGGAATTCCAATTGATGGGGCTTTTTTCTGGTCATTCGCAGTATCGTATGGAACCTATGTGCCAAATTACAGCTTTTTATTATTTCTGTCCGGGTAAAATCATAATTCCATCACACTATCAGGTGAAGAACCAGAAAACCAGATAAAACCTTAGTTTTATCTATGACCATGACAACAAACCAAAACTCAGATTTTGGGATAGTTGGGAGTCATGGTAGAACCTTCTGATAGAAGATGGTACCTGATGATGATGATATCAGGTGAAATCGCACTCTTCAAAAGAAAAATTCGGTCTGAACTAATCGACTTTTCGTGAATTTCTTCATCAATAGGATTTGCGCAAGGCTCATGCTTTACCATATCTTCCTAGTCCTGTCGGCTGGTCACGACCTCTTTTCGGTTTTACATAGTTTGAATTTCTCATGACTGTGCGATTTGACGCAACTTTTGCAGTTTTCTGCTATTTTAGTTTTCGTGTGATCGGTTGCAGAACAGTCGAAATGGAGATATGAGGGTAGCAGGTCCACGTTGGCCTTAAGAAGATTCTTTTATGCAAGTGTTTCCGGCATAAAACAACAGTGCATTGCATCGAAGACCGCATGGGAAGTGAGTTGTATCGGGTCATGTGCAAGAGAACAGCTTCTACATAAATAGTCACGCTTTTATAAGAGCTACAGAGCTGCTGTGACATTGAACAAGAAACTCAATAGTCTTTGTCTTAAAACCTAATAAATAAAGGAAGCGTGCAAGTGCTCAATAAAGCATTTAATTGGCAATATTATCTTGCTGCTGGCATCAAAAGTAAAACGGAGCAACTTATTGCGAACTTCAGGAGCAAAGGGAATCTGCTACTGGTTTTTCTCTAGTTTTTCGGAAGGGATTATTTTGTTTTGCAGATATATAGTTTGAAAGTCACGATGGAAATTACATATGGATTTTTGATAATCGTTTATCTTGTGATCAGCGGCAATGGGCTGTTAACTTTATCAGGTTTGTGTTTACAAAAATTACATTGTTTTTGTACTTATACTGGTCAGAGTTTTCAGTCTCAGTTTATATCTATGTAAAGGAATATCGCGAGTTTTGCAGTATGGCCACATCATGCATGCGTCAGGTTAATGGACAAAAACTATTCATATTGAAAGCTGAGATATGCATGTCTGGGCAGGATTTCCATGTAAAACGACTTAATATCGTCACCAAGGCCTGAAACATTTTGCACATTGTTCAATTTCAGGGAGGAGTTTTGCGGGATTCTCACGGTGGCCTTTATGGTAGTCTATTAGGATGGTGTGTTTCTTTGCATGCAAAACCGCTTCTAGTTTTAATAAGATAAAACCCTCGCTTGACAATCACCTTTTATAAGAAAGAAATTCGTCTATAATGCAGGCTTTTTCTTATTAAAAACCATTGCTCCATGTCGTGTACGAGTTTTTTGACACGTCTGATGTGAAAACCTCCTAGCATTGATTAATGGTCACCAGGGACGGATTTAGCGGGGGGGGTGTAGGGGGTGCGACACCCCCCAATAGATGCACGATGCCAGTTCTATTTCCTTCAGCAACATTTTCAAAGCTTTCTCATCCTTTTACTTGATACATTTAAAAGCAAAATAAATTTTCTCAAAAGAGAAAGTTGAATTTTAATTGCCATAAGACCCAAATCCAAAGATAGTCTTAGAAACGTGAGTTTTCTGAACCACTGAGTTTGAAAAGGGCCCTTCAGAAATATGAAAACAGCTATTCGCGGACGAATTCCCTTGATTGCCATTGTTCTATTTACTGATAAGATAGCATGTACATAGACGCAAACATCTACCAGACAACGGTGTTTGTTTGATGGAGTGTTCCTGATTTTCAATGGCGAATAGGCGTGCACAGTCTCTTGAAGAGCTAATTTATTTTGCTATAAACTCAAATCATCCGATTCCGCGTTGTCCCCAGTTTCTCCTTCTTTGGTTTTGATGTGTGTTGAACTTTTCATAACCTTATTTCCTTGAGGGAGACGAGAATTTTCAGTTGTAGAGCTCGGGCCAGGTATTTATTTGTCAAATATAAACATAACTTTCTGCTAACTTATTGGTCACAGTTCAAGGGTAGAATTTTCTGGCAAAGTGATTACGTACCAAATGGCAAGGATAAATTGTCAATGAAGTAACAGAATACACTGGTTAAATTAATGATTTTGGTAAGGTGTCAAAAGAACTAATACATTCAAAACAAGTACAAATATATTCGGCATCTTATTTTTCAGCACTAACAGTTTCTATTCCTTTGTTGTTCCAATTTTAATTTTATTATGATGATTTGTTAAATAGACTTGGCCGTGAGTAACAACTATGGTAAATGTTTATCTTTAGAAAACTTTGCGGTTTCTTCCTTTACACGTTGTAAAGTTTATAATCGCCATTTCATTAGGCCACTTAACAATTTGCATAGGAACGAGAGAGCTGATTTATTGGTAAGGAGGTTCACCTATTAAAGAGGGACTATCAACCTAGGGTGGTCTATTAAGAAGGGATGTGTTGATGTCCATGCATTTTTGCGAACTTTGCTTCAACAGACACCCAGTTTCAACCCTAGCACCCTCGCTACCAAGCCTATCGACTCGAGGAGGATTTTACGACAATGAAATTCTGAAATTGATAAAGCTTTCCGATCAGAATCAGACCAGTATTCTGGAATTTTCGCTCGCCACAGATATTCACCAGAATTCGCAAAAATACTATTTGGGAAACTTTCTAGAGGTCAATTCTCGCCGCATATCTGGCTCAAAACGGATCTCGAATGCAGACTGGGAATCAGAGTATCAAATCTTAACTTAGATTGAAACAAATTCTACCTCGTTGTTGCGTACACACAGTTCATATAATTTGCATCGAAAAAAATTGCTGCTTGTTGAATCCCTCTTAAGCGAGTTTCGGTTTATGTATGTTATTCGATTTGCAGCTGTTACAAATCAAAATATTTTAAAGGCTGAAAAGAGAAACAATGTATCAATAATATTGCTGCTAATTTTTTCAGTTAACGACATATTTGCTGTTTGTTAAAGAGTTGTGGTGACTATATTATGAAAGCTCGTTCGGTCGCCTTTAGGAGACAGGCCAGCTCGTAAATATTCCTTACATTCTATCAATATATTGCAATTCTGGACAATGTGCTCTATATTCCCAGCGCAAAACCACAATTAACTTCATGGATTCTTCCTGTGGTTAAGTTTCTGCCTGGATGCTGAGCAGAAGCCTATCACGCGGAGCATGTTACTGATTGTGAGGGCTGGAAGTTTTTTTTGGGGGGGGGGGGCTAAAATATGCTAAAATACAATAGCAGGGCGATTTTTGTATGGTTTTTAAGTAAATTTTGGAAAAGGCCCCCGCTTCTGTTCTCTCTGTGATAACCAGTCCAGTGTTCTAAAGGATGTACCTTCCTTCTGAATAATGGGCTAGTTATGGGGTTAGCTGAGCAGTCGATCGGTTGATCTTTTAACCCTTGGCGTCGATCTTTCAGTGGACCTGCTGGGAGTTGATAGACACAGAAATCATTCTGAGAAGAAAGCGTTTGCTGGATAAAGTTGTCTGCGTGTTAGTTATGATTCTTTAATCGTCTTAGCAAGCTTTTCTCCTTGTTTAAAAGATTAGAAGCCTAAGTCTATTTTCCTATTATAACCATTTAATGTAAAACCAACTTATTCTCTCTCGATCTCGGACCCTCAAAGTAGACTCAGAAAAGGGCTCACTAGACGTATGAAACATCAAAAATAGACTATGATGTCGATATTGTAAATGCAGCAAGCATTTTAAAGGGGCCATGCCACGAATTTGAAAGTGAGAGGGGAGGCTACCGAAAAGTTTTTCCTTGTTTTAGAAAAAATTGTTTGGGATTGACTTAAAAAGGTAATTTTTTGAGAAAATATTTGAAAACCACAATTAAGATAGAATATCAATTTTTCCTCAGTAGAATTTCAAGTTCATTTAATGAAAACAGGCTTCTAGTTTCCAGTTTTTCTCTTGTCCTTTCACAGGTGGTTTTTGACTAACAAAAGGCTTGCTACATAATCTACGTTGATTCTATATATCGACTGGCTTTCATAAAAAGCCACAAAATAGATCTTTAGGCCAGCAAAGTCAAATAGATCTATAGGCAAGCTTAAATAATTATAAGCAATGGCGATAAAAACATTGACTGTTTTCGCTGGTTGATTAACGTTGAAAGGACCAAATTTTTCGAAAAACTAAGACTGAAGATCTTTGATAAAGTTTTTTGAATGCTTTTTTGTTGGAAGAAACTCCCAGGAAGTTATAAATTGGGGAAAGCGGAAACCGTAAGTATATCGCATGACTCTTCTCTCCATTGAATGCTGAGTTCAGCGTCTAGTCTAAATAGCAGACGAGCTGATCTGAGAGTTTCGATAAACATTTAGCTGCTCAGTTATCAGTAGTAAAGGTTGACTGTAAATTAATGCTTGAGGCGTAGCAAGTAAAGGATTAGACAGAATCATTGAATAAGACAGAGACAGTTTCAGAATGAAGAATGAAGCCAACGTAGATTTAAAGAGGATGCCACATCTATATCATCGGAGCACTGCCCCTCCTCCTCTAATTAATTAGGTGAAAATCACATGTTTATATTCGACAAATAATTGCAGCAATATCTATTCACCCGAGATGTAGAAAATGTTTTTAAAAGTAGGGCTGGGGCATGTGTAGGCATAAAGGGCACTTATTTGAGTTGCAAATAAGTGGAGAGCACGTGCCCTTGCTACGCCACCCCCCACTGCACGTGTTTATGTCCACCCCAGTTTATTCGTCTAACAATGCATTCAAAGTTTGCTTGTAATTTGTTCCTTAGCAGAAGTGTTCCATCTTTCGTTTATTTTAATGTTTGGTATTACATTGTAGCTATTATAATTTTCCTGCAATGTCTTTCCTACTTTTTTCCTGTTTTCGTCAATTATTCGAAAAATTCGTCCAATTTTAATCCATTTGATTTTTTTCTCAAACTCTGATGAAAATTCTTTCATTTTCTTTCTTTTAAATGACATCTTTTAGATCCTTCCTTCTTGTACCTTTCGGCATGTAGGTATTTGCTTATTGTTCGCTAAGCTTCATTCACTGCTAAGCTAGCAATCTATTTATGCTGTTTTTTCTTCTCTATTCATCCCGACTTTCCGCGTTTTGCTGGTTCTCTCGCTTCATTCTGTCAAGCCCCCCCCTCCCCCCATTTTTCTTTGTTTATCCTTTTCCACCTCCTTCCATTCTTCGCTCGCCATTCTTCACTTTCATTGACTACGTATCATTATTATTTATCATTATTATCACTTTTTTCGCTTAATCTCAATTCTTGTTCAAAACGTTTGCTGTGAACGTTGTACATATCATCTTTGTGTAACGAAATCTAAATTTTACTTAACTCGCCTGCTTTAATCGTGGCTACAATTAAATTGCTAAGCAAAGAAATTTAAATTGCTTTTAATTTTAGTGAGATTGTCCTGTTTTTAGCGATGATAACTGCCCATTTGTAATTCAAATCTTAGCCGTTTTATATCGAGAGGGAGGCATTTCCGGAATGTTTACTTCTTCTGTTAGTATTCATTTAGTCGTTTTTCGTTGCGAATAGAAACTTTCAGGATGCTTTTAAACTTACCTGATACCGATTTTAAATCGAGCCAGTGGTTTTGTACACCCAACAGAGAATCTATAATAAAATTGCAAGCATATAGGGTGTAGCCATGGGTGTGACTTCTAGAAGTTCCCTACAACAAAGCCCCCTTCCTAACTTTTTTGGCCGGCACCCTGAAACGAACCAAATAAACAGCTAGCTAACTATATAAGACTAAATTACTTCCTAGCTAGCCAGCTAGCCAGCTAGCTTCTTTAATAAGCTAATAAACCAGCTGGAAATTATTACCCTGGGTACCAGAGTCTCCATTATTTAGATTCATAAATATAGCTAGAAACTAGTCACAGAAAAAGTTTTAGAGCAAGGATTGGAATTAGAGATTTCCCCTCCTCCGCATCCACTCGAGCTTTGGCACCGCGGTTGACTAGAATGCTTTACTAGGGTACCAAGGGTAGCAAACTATCTAACTTGCTTAAAAATTAACTATATAGCCAGCCAGCCAGCCAACTAACAAACTACTTAGGTAGTTGATTGGCTAAATAATTAAATAGTTAATTTATGAAATAACAAAATTCTCGTTATTTTGTATCAGCTTTGCAACTGCAATTGCCTTGCTTCCTGTGTTGCAATTATGATGAGATTTGCAGTACAGCACAACTTCTAAATAGTTATTAAAAGCAAATATGTTTGAACAGGTTTGGTGATGTTAAATGTACAACGAAATAGATCTATAGAGAATGAATGACCATGCTTGATCATTTTTGTAATGGTTCCTATTCAATGACCATTATGAGTGTTGCTGATATACAATGGAACCCAAAAAAGAAGGGAAATCATTATTTTTCGAAAACATATTTCCGTGCTTTAAAAATAGACTTAAGTTGATTTTTTTCAAGAGCCAGGAAGCAGTTTACATGAGAAGTTGAGACCTTGTACGAACAACGATTAGGTGTATCCGGATATCTGTACAGGACAATGTCGTCTGTCATATGAATCAGCCAGTATAAACCCAGTCAAAACAGAGAATGTTCACACAGTCAATTTCATTGAGTATGAAATGTTTCTAAAACATGGCTTTATCTCACATATTAAAGCGAATGAGATTTTAGCATGTTAATAAAGTTTGTTAACATGGGTAATAAACAAGGGATCGCCAAAGTCGAGGCGAGAGAGCTTAGCCTTAACGTTTCCCCAAATTTGTCTTGTCTACCTTCGAAAGACTGAAGTAATATAAATCAACGTATACACATTTGCAAAGGCCAGCAGTTTTGAGGAAAGTTATCTTACTTTCTCTGATTACAACCACCTCCTCCCCGATCCCTATTATGCTCTCGAGTTTTTGGGCTTTTATATGAACCTGGTGACCTTTAACACACTTTTTTTATAAGAACAATTTTATAAGAACACGAGCCCCAAGATTGGTCAAAAGTTAAGAATAAATTAAGAACAAGCTGAGGCTGAGCTTCTGCAAAATGCAATTTTGAACAATGTTTTTTCTCAAAATCGAGGATTTTTAGCGATGTGTGGGTGCTTTTTAGGCGAATATTCAAATTTGTCAGCAAATTAAGGCTGTCTCACTCACTTTGTTGGCAAATGAGGCCTGTATACCACCTTAGAGCGAAAAAATTAGCACTCGCACTGCTTACAACCTATTAGATTGAGAACAAATTACGAACAATCCAGACTCAGATTTTCGAAAAAATTAAGAGCAGTCAGCCTGAACATAAATTTACTGGTTCTTATAAAAAAAGAGTGTAACTGTGACAAAGTGGCTCACAATTTTATACGTCTTTCCAGTTGAGTCATTTCGTGATCTGAACGATCAATATTGTGGAGGTGTGAGCAACTAGTTTGGTCTGTTTTCGGACTATTATCTTGTAGTAACGTTTTACTCGTTTTACTGTAGTAGATTCTTTGGCAGACTGCATACGGTGTATGCAAACGTATCTGGTTCACTTTATAATGTACGTCGCCATTAAATAGATTATGTCGTTTGAAAGTCTGAAGGAAATCAGTTAACGGATGAAATTCACCAGAAAGGATCCATTACAGGGAATTCTTAAATATCCTATCAAATTAATTTTGAGACCATTGTGCGTGAGAAAAAGATAATCGTATATTCTCAAAAGCTCGGCAACTTTTATGGGCAATTTTACGGAAGCTACCGACCACGAGCATTATTAAAACCACAATAGGAGTATCCCATCCCAAAGAGTGTGAAGCAGCTCACATTTCAACTTTGATTTCGTCAGCTTTCGAAGTTAGCTTCTCATTTGTCAGCTTATCCTTTGTGAGTTAACTTCGCTTATTTCTACTGAAGTTCTGGTTCAGAAACAGTCTGGTTCAGAAAGATATCAATAAAAATGGATAAAATTAGCTTGGGAATAATAAAACATCAAGAAAAACACCTAGAAAATGAACAAAAAAGATGACCACAAGTGCTACAACACTTGTAGCAGTTCTTCTTGACTATAAAATAATAACGATGAATGTAAGTAAACACACCAGGAATAAATGATAAATTAATTAATAACGACGTTTCGAGCATAGCCCGTTATCAAGTGATAGTATACTTAGGAGTATGTTATCCAGTGTTGTGTTAAAGCATAGTTAGAGCACACTTTCCAAAAACGTGTCTAACCTATTATTGCAAAGAAGTGGAGGGGCTATAGCCCTTGCTAGCCCATTGGCTGCGCAGCGCCTGAGTTAACTTGCATCGTGGGGAAGAGTGAAAGTAGAAAATTTTCAAGGCGATCTCTACCCTATTTCGCAACAGGGTGCAAGAAGTCATCATGAAGTTGAGTTGAATGCTTGTTGATATCAAATAAAACTTTAAGGGAAACAGTTTTTTTTGCCAGATTTCTCTAGTTAGCTGCCTCTATGGGTACAGGCCATACCTAATTTTAAGGTACAGTGATAACGATTTTATCACAAGCTCAAAATCATGGACAATGATTAAGAAATTTGATAATATACTTGATGAAAAAGTCAAGGGTGAGAAAAGCCAAACTTAATCAAGAGTCCTCCCAAAGTCCCTCTATTTTCATCAATGAACAGTGATAAATTTACCTTAAAAGTGGGTATTGTACAGGCATAAAGGTGGTAAAACCCTGTGTGCTCGTGCCCTAAAGAAAAAGATGCGAAATTGGAGGCGTAGAACTGGATAATTTTATGATCCTTTGTTAATCATGTGTTATTGGTACCTACTATTCTCAAATCTCACTATTCTGTGCTAATGTTTAATGCAACTGCTAGAGTTAATGCCCGTATCGCAAACATAAAGGATATAGAAGGTGTTGGTTTGGACCTTCTAAACCACAACTATATCTGTTTATTATTCCCCTTTTATGGTTGGGATAGTCGATACTCCTCTACAAGACATAGAAAATTATACGACTTTAGTTAAGTTAAATGTATGGCAAAATAATGTTTTGTTTACTTGTAAATGGGGTCAGAATTTTCAATGTTTCATACCTTTGGGGTCTGTTGTGGGTTTTAAAAGCGATTTCAACTCTTTTGAATCTCTTTACTTGCCAGATAATGGTCGCATTAAAGGTATAGGAAAATGCTGATCTCGTTTGTTGCTCATTATTTGGTCTTAAATTGTGTTCAGATCATTTTAGATTCCCTCGGATAATAGCATTCAGCAGGCTTACTTCGAGGAAACGTCCGTCTTAACGTTTAAAGCAAGTTAATGAAAGCAATGTCTTTAGTTGACTGCTAATTGAATTGAGAAACGTCTTCTAAGGCCTTATAATTAACACCAATAGGATAAACAAATTCTGATAGCTGTACAGTAATGATCTTAATCAGATATTTATCTTTAAAGGTTTATTTGATGTATAAGATCAGGTTTGTGTCATTGTTTATTTCACTTCAGTCAAAGTATCAATGTCTCTCAATCTGGACGGCTAACAAAGAGAGAAAATAAGCTCAGTTTTTGATAGGAAAAGACAGGTCACTACACTCTAGAGTCTGTGAGCAAGCTAAGTACCACCATACTAGCTACATTTCTTTGATACGATTAGTGCATAGCAGTCAGTATGCTTTTGTTTTATAAAACCTTGATAAAATAGGAATAACCCCGATAATAAGGTTTTCATCTCATTTTTAAGTGTATTATAAGCTAAAAAGAGTAGGGATGGTTCATTGACTCCTATGGTGGGGACACTAGTATAAAGAGATATTGGATTTTCCACTTCCAGGAATAACGAGTCTGTCATAATCAATGGTTTTAATATTGTTGTATTTTCTTTGCGGGGCTACAACATGCACTACTGCTTCTAGTAGCATGCATTCTTTAGAATTGTACGAATGCTTCCTTTTGTTAAAAAATTTAATCAACCAAGGCCAGAATTTTCGCATCCGTAATGTCACCCATTGGTCTTCAAACTAATAGTATTAATTGAGTTGATAGTATCCGTGAGCAATTGAATCTGTATCTCATTTGCAATTCTTAAGCCACGCGGTCTTATGCTCAAAATATTAATTTTAAAAAAGGTATGTGCTCCAACTGATGACCCTTTTCTGAAGATTGTGAAAACATACGTCTTTCGTTTATAAAGTTATAAAACCGTGTTTAGGTTCTTATCAACCTCTTGTTTTGGAGTTTAACGACGTAACCTTTGTTAACTTCCCATTTATTTTAGAAAACTTATGATATTTTACAATGGTTATAAGCTGGAAAGTGTTTCAAACAAAGTTTTCTAGCAATTAATATGAACTATATAGTATTGATGATAATGATAACATTGATTAACGCCTCTTCGAGAATCTACGATCTTCATAAATGCTTCCGTAACTGAAAATTCCTGCACCTTTTTTGAAAAGTATCTTCAGCCCTTGCCTTGTAATTATGGTTCTGTGGCACTTAATTTTGAAATATTTTCTTTTCATCTTGGGCTGGGGAGAGAGAATGATTGTTTCTTTCTTTTCGATTGTAAGCTTGAATATCATCGGTTGATCTTTTTTTTAAACAAATTTTTTCAACAACCCATCATCATCTTGATAGTTTTACTTGACTTGGTTATAGATCGATATCTAATACTACTTAATTCTATTTGACAAATGACACCTCGTTTTGCGATCATCCCATCTTAAAAGGATTTAAATCATTTGATTTGACTTTGATTATTCATACATTCTTGATTGGTGAGATAATCTTCTCGATTACGACCTTCTCGCTTGGATCTCCATCAACCCTTGCCTGTTCCTCTTATCAAACCCAAGCAATAGCAAATGTGAAAGGCCAGACTGCCTCTTTTACAGCACTAACATCAGATACAAAGCGAGACTGCGGGTAAATAGTTTGAATTGCTGGGCAGAATGGTTTAATACTTGGAAAACGTGGAACTCAAATCCAAACACAGGATAACAAAATCAAAAAATCACGGCATCAAGGGGGATAGCGGGGACGACTGCCCCCTGCCTTACACCAGCAGGGGCTGTGGGGGCGACATGTGTCTTTATAACCTATAAAGAAAAGAAGCACATTTGATAAATGTTTGTGTCCTATTTCCAACGTGCCCCCACTGTCTTTATCGTGTGATATCCCCAACACAATCCACAATGTATAATATTTGAGATGCGGAGAGTTTTCCCCATACTTGTTCCATTTATTCAAGAATCTGTTTTTGTTTGTTTATAATGCCTTCTTTTGCGTTGGACCTGCGGATTTTTGTCAGATATGTTATAAGGGTAACGGTAAACTTGATTCTATTGTGAGATTTATTTAAGTATGAAAAGGCAAGCTATGCTATTCTACTAATTTTTTTTTTACAATATCTTTCATCATTGTCTCAGTACCAGTATAATTGTGTACAATTTTTGAAAACGTCGGTCAATAACTCCAAAATTCAAATTTGTATCAGGCAATCAATTGTCAGAATTGAATATCGCTGATAACGAGCAAGCAATCAGATATCTTTGTCAATATATTTATCTATAAACTAATTCAATTACAATACAGACATACAAACAGTTCAATAACTATACTCTACAATTTTTATACTATACTATACTTTACAGTTAAGATACGGTGATTTACTACACTCGGGATAGAGTAAGCGGAATATTAATGAAAAATTTGTGGAATTGAAATTTAAGGCCGCAAGCATAGGACAAGTTTAACTTAAGATTTTCCCTGCTTTATCAGCGGTGCAGTCTTTTACAATTTAAAATAACAAGAAGGAAAAGAAAAATATTTCCAACATAATTAAGGTAGTGACATATTTAGACATTAAACAATACAGGACGATACCACAAAGGGTGTGTGCATGAATATTTTCCTTGAAGCCAAACAGGAAAAGAACAACACAGAAAAACAAAAAAGGGTAAAGGAGGGGAAAGAAAAGAAAAAAGAGGAAGTTGGAAGGTGCAGCTTCCTTGCAAGGTCTTCAAAATGAAAAAAAACTGATCGTGCGATCAATTAAGCAAAGATTAAGATTAAGCATTTGTAGCAGTAATATATTTTATGATTTCTAATAGTATAGGCCTATTTGAAATGTCACTAAACTGTGTATTGCCGTAAAGAAGTAGTGAAACCAAGTTATTCTCATTTAAACTGTAAATATTTAAATCGTAAAACATGAATATGTCTGATACTTTGTCAAGGAACGGGTCTCTGTGTGTTAAAGCAGGTCAGGTTTTGCGCAGGTCAAAAGTTTTGTTATGAATCGGCATAATAAAGATTGTGTTTCCCATGAAGGAAAACGCTCTTTTATCTTCATTTAAAAGTTATCCCATGTTACCGCAAGTCCAGAAAGTATAGTGTTTGCCAAGCGAATTATGACAGCTACCAAAATAGCACGGACTGTGTTGTGACTTGATAAAGAAAATACAATATTTTTATTAAACATCGTTATTAATTTTAAGAATCTTCAGTCAGAAAGCTACAGCTAAAAGATATAGCTGTGTGTGATTTTTGAGTATTTTTGGACTTTGTTACGAACTTTAAGAGGAAGATATTCCTTTTTATAGGAAGTGCTACTTTGCTGCTAAAGAAAGTCAGCAATCAATAAAGATGTTGGTGTATATATAACATATTATCCTATCTTTATCTGATTATATCAATGTCGTTAGAGTGATTTTCTCATAAGAGCTTTATCCTCTTATCCCCTTCGTGCACATTTTTAATTTTCTTCTCCATCATCAGCTATACAGTTTCTGCCAGAAAAATATTTGACATATCCGTGATGGTTAACGGCTAATAGGTTCTTTCAGTGGTTGGTTAGATTTGTTTAAATTTATACTGTGACCATTAATCTCGTGTCTCTAAATTACGATTTTAATCTTGAGTAAGGTAAGTGCTGTGGGAAACCCACTACACGGCTACTTATTTCTCCATAATAAAACGCAATTTTGCCAGGATATAGATTTCTCGCTAATTATAGTCATGCTAACCATTGGCTTTTATCGACGACACTTTCTTTTCTGATGGCCTACCTTCGTCTCATTTGTCCTTTCTCATTAAATCAGCCTCTTCTACACAGACATCAAGAAAATTTAAGGAGCAGTTTCGCTCCTTTTCGATAGTAGATCCTGTAGAGCTTGATGCAAATAATTGAGTTTTTGATAGTGACGAGAATTTCAAAATCATTGGGCAGGCTAGATCGTCTTTTGATAACGTTGTGAGAAAGGCCTAATTAAATACTGGTCAAACACAAGCACCCAATCAAACGCACCATTCTTTTTTCACGCTACTTTTCATCAGCTGATTCTGGATCTGTAGATTCCCTGAATCTGAATTTCGTTGTTCAGTTGTTGGTTGTGCAGGGGGCAACTCCTGTCTTTGTGTTGGGTGAGGAAAACATTCAAACTTCGTGCAATAAACATTGTATATAGTCAGCATGGTGTATTTGTTGAGAGAAAAGACACCCTGGATCTACCTAATGACCAATGAAATACAGCAGAAGTTTTTAATTTATTCTGCTTTACGTGTATCTTATTGAATTCAAGTAGTCTTTAAATTAAAAGTAATTGATTTAGGATAAGCAAATATGATTTTCAGTTACAGTCACAAAACTTGGTGCCTGTATTTGTCTAGCGTTATTTAAATTTTCCCGGTAACTTAATGTTGTTCACGTAGGAGGAAAAAAATTGGCTCCAAAATCCCTTTCAAGCGTTCCAGGTAGAATCTTTAGTAATTGGACCATTTAAGTAAATATATTTTTAGACGTAATTCTTCGATATGGCATAGCTGCAACTGCTTAATCTTTCACTGTATCTAACTATTTTTCTTTTCCGCAGGTCAAGATTTGTCCTCATTGACACTGGAAGAGAGGCCAGGCTCAAGACGAGGCCATCGATCATTACGCACAGTTGCAAATATAGAAACTCTAGTTGTAGTGGACAAAACAATGGTTGAATTTCACGGCGAAAAACATGTGAAAAATTATGTTCTTACTATCATGAATATGGTATGTTTTATATGTTTGAATCGTAAAGATATCAACGATGTTTCATAATTTCTTTAATGAGTTTCAGCATCTCTAGTCGGCTAGAAGGTTATGTTGTTCAAAAAGAATTGAGATTTGTAATTGTGTTTTTAACGATATTCAGTAAACCGCACCTATGATTGCTGATGTCATACACCCAATACTTGAAGAAATAGGGGTTTAATTGGAAAAGATTTGGAAACGTATTTTTCGCTAGCGTTGGCCATGTTATCATTAATGAGCTGTAGTTGTAGTAATTCTTCGCTAGCGTTGGGCATGTAAAGAGCTATTCTCATAATGACTTAACAAGTGTTTGAAATCTTAAAAATCTGATCTATGCATAATTTATAAAATGAAATATTATTTTACTATTTTCAAAATTTCAGGTTTCCAATATATTTCGAGACCCCAGTATCGGAAGACCAATTAACATTGCTATAGTTCGGCTCATCATCATCGAAAAGGTAAATCATAACTCAATTGAAATTATTGCGAAGGAGATATAAAACCTCCATTTGGGTACAGGGCTCCATTTGGAGTGTTTTCGATCAATATCGAGGTCATACATGGTAAAAAAGAACTAAGTCATTTTTCAAAAAATCTATGACCCCTGACCTGTAAAAAACTTGAAAAATATGAAAAATTTTGCAAAAAAATTTTTCACTTGAAACAACCTTAAATGCTTGAAATTATGTTCGGAACACCATTCAGAGTGTTTTCGATCAATATCGAGGTCATACGTGGTTATAATTTCTGGCATGGAAATATAATTTTCTCTTTCAGCTTTTCCAAAAAATCATCTTTATTGTGTATTTTTGCCACTTTTCTTCATTTATTCAAACATTTACCTTCAAATCACGATCTTTATTTCTATTATCAAACTTCTGCTTTTTTGAATTGCACACGACCAACTACTATCAACACTCTATTTCCTATGTTTTCCTTGACAGCAAAGACTAGATACATTCACAGTCACCTACAGTGCAAAAGCAACCTTGCAGAGATTTTGTTTATGGCAAAAAAGACAAAATTTTGATGACCATCGTCATCCCTATCACCACGACGTCGCATTGCTCATCACTCGGTGAGTTGCTTCAATGATTTTTGAAGTTCTTTTAATGTAATACAGTAGTACCATTTGTAAAAGAGATTTCAATTAGCCCTTCTGAAGGTTGATATACCCAGGAAAATTGAAGAGACAAACCAACGACTGCTGCGGCAAAGAAGTGCGTGCAGTAAGATTTCATTTTTACTGTGATACGTGTATAAGGTAATAGTGGAAGAGGGAAACAAAACGGAAAAATGCTGTCTTTTCTAATTACTGAGATTGATTTTCATAACATTTTTGAGATTCTAATTTATATTTCTATGATAAAATCTGTGATAAGCAGCTATGTGCCATTTTTTATTTTTTAACCCTTTAAAAATTTTTCTACTGCTTGAGGTCAAGGAGTGACCAAGTTCTTTCGATCTGATAATCGTGTTCTTTGCCAAATCACAACTTCTTGTTTGTCATGGAGAGATTAAGATAGACTTTTGTGTTATTTTGAGGAGACATTTCCTTTCCCCATCCAGGATTATTTCAAAAAGGATTAAAGATAAAGTTTAAGTTAGGTCTAAAACCAAAGGGTAAACGCTGTTTAGACTTTGTGCTTGTCTCCCTAAGCTCTTTGTTGATATTTAGATATAGTTTGAAGAATTGGAGAAAATTATGAGGGAGTTGTCAACATTATAGAATTATGCACCAATCTTTACCCACTCCCCCAAAATTCGACGTTACTCTGAGTATTTACCCCCAAAATCGTTTTGTAAAAGTAGAAGGATGGAAAAGCTGTTCCACTAAAAAACTCGGGAAATTCCGTATTATCGCGCCACGATTTGAATGGATCAATTTTAACAGCTTTTTAGAAGGGTGTAGATATTTGAGCATGCATGCTTTCCACCATTTGAGTTAGGGGCCTTTGTGTCGACATTCCGCCCTGGGTTGTAGCATTGAGTACTGAACATAGCATTTTGGAAGAAACTTATCCAGATACATAAAAGCTTTGTTCAAGATGTTAAAGGTCGAAGCATTTTTAAAACCTTTCGATGAGAATGGTTTTGTAATTTATGGATAAAGTAATTAGTAGCAATACGGCTGAACATCTTTTGATTACATATAGCCTCCAGCTAATCAGGTCGTTGTTTTAGTGCAGTCGTCTCAACATACGCATTAAGCATAGGTCTGCCTATTGTTTATCGTAATTAGGGCTGTCACTGGTGCAGTCGTACTAAACCTTAGTGTCAAAATTGACTGCTGCTGTCTTCATTTGAGACATCATATTGTACTATTGCACATGAAACATGTCACTTTTTGTTCAATTTATATAAATAAAAGTTACTATTTGTAAAAGCTCCTTAAATATTGCTATTTGTGGAAACTCTGTTGATATCAACTTTTTCAAATGACAATGTGTATTGCAGGTTCAAGAAGAATTGAAAGTTGTCAGACCTTTTCTTATTAGAATCATACTGACATTTTTGTTGGATACATAATGCTATTACCAATTGATCAGACATGCATGTTTTTGAAAATATATTCAATCAATATGTCAGCTTTTAAATCATGAGCATTTTCTAATTTCCAATGGACACGTCAAGTCTTCAGGCTTAGACATCCACCAGACGGAAGATTGGTCTTGCTACCTTTCAAAACACTGAAAAGAATAATTGATTTCTCTCGAGCCAAAAATAGATCTATACTTTCATGCAACTGCAATTTTTCTAAAAAATGTTCTTGCTAAGATTTCAAGAAATTGTAGGATAAAGATGATGACGAAAGTTTGTAACATGTTGTCATCATTAAAAACATCGAGGACCATAGCATTGAGTATTTAGCCAGAGTATATATTGTTGCTTTCAAATGTTTGCTGTGATAAAATGGGCATGTTATCAAGTAAGAATTTAAAAAGAAATGGTGCTGGAAGAGTCAGAATGAAAAGCATAGATGCCTCACGAGAAATGATAAGACTAAATAGATTTGAAATTTGAAAATAGTGCTGCAATTTGAAAACTCTAAATGTGCAAAGCATTCCCTTCTCTACCTTTAAATTGCAATAGGATTTTCCGAAAAAATCACACGGCAAAGAATCGAATCACCAAGAGCCATATTACTATTCCCTTTTTCTTTAAATGAACTTAGCCCAAAGACTCCTAAATAATCTAGCCATTTTCATAGAGAAGTGAAAATTGTATTGAAGAATTTGGGTTTCGTCTGGTCTAAGCTGTACTAGATAAGAGCAACAAAGTATACAATGTTGATTCTTTTGACAAAACCCCTCTTTGCTTTTCTGTGGTGGCTTTATCTGTACTCCAATGTCATTTGGCTTTGTCTCAAAGTTAGCCTTGGTTTTTGACAAAGGTGCTTAGTCCTTAAGCCAAAAGATTCAGGGTTTGAGGCTCTACATAATAGGCTATTCCTTACATCAGCAGTCCAATGATTTTTTCAATCACCTGCTTCTTGTAAGTTAGGATTCACTGTTTAATTTGGAAATTTTTGTTTATCAAGATTAGTATCAAAGTAGCCATTGCTTTGACTTTGCAACAAAATTAATTAAAGCCAAAAAGTCCGGAAACAATTAACTTCAACTTCAATCAACTTGCTTTTGGTAAATAGGACTATGATTCACCTTGTGGACTCATAATCTAGGCCATAATTTCTAACGTGACTTTTGGCCCAATGATTATCATGTCCCAAACTCTCAACCTCATGACATTCAAATGACAACGTGAAATGTCGTATTTTCAATTTACATTGGGGTTGAAATTCCGAGTATAAAATTATAACCATTCTGTTTTAAACACCAAAGCGTGTACAGCTATTATTACACGGCATGGAGCCCTAAGGGCAACAGATCACTTCAACACGTATATTTTTTGGGGATTTTGTTTTCAAACGATGACCTCATTTGACAAAAAATATTGATTTAGCATTAACTGGCTTAGATAGAATATGTGAAACACTGTTGCAGCTGCATGATGAATCGGTCAATAAAAACCAATGTCTGCAAATTTAATTACAATATATGCAATTCATTTTTCTGATGGTATACTATATGCCAGGGTCTTTCTCAATACACCTTCTAAGAGAGAGGCTGTCTCCAACCCAATTGAAATGTCCTTGTTCAATGAAACGTGCTATTCTCCCCTTTGTTCGAAAATGCAAAGTACTTTAAAACTCTACGCAAAATTCATATCAAAAGAAAATTTTGAATATATCATTTATATCTTGAATATATGATGGATTTTAAATGATGCATCTGCCAAGGTTTTTGCACAATATCTAGAATTCTCATTTGATTTCAGGAAAGATATCTGTGGACTAGGTAACTTCCCATGTGCATCCATAGGTGAGTTCTTACAACTAATTCTTTCCCTGCTGCTAGCGTGTCAATATTTTGATATTTTAAGAGAGTACGCTTAGGACTTATAATGTATTCATTAAGCATTTCACTTTTGGGTTATTGAAAATTAATTTTTATCAATGTATCGCAGCTTTTCATTTTTTGGCGTCTTCGTTCGTTTTGACCACCCCCATTCCACGCCCATCTCCCACACTGTTGCAACTACAACTGCAATGACAAATCGTTTAATAAAAGCCTATGTGCGCCAATTTAGTTACAAGCTTTAATGCAGAAATTTTTTTTTTTCATTTGCTTTATACCTTTTAAATGCAACTGAAATGACGCCTAAGTCTGAAAGTGGCTTAGAAAATGAAACACCGTAGTTTGATAGAGAACTTACTTGAAGAAATCATTTAGGTCTGCGGTAACCGTTGTAAGGAGAAATGAAAAATGTAAGGAGGATAATCAAGTTTATCCATTTGTAATTATTTGTATTTGTCTTTCCAGCATCATGTTACGTATGCGATGTAATGTTCAAGATAATTAATGGAAGGAAATAGTTTAGAAAATCCTTCGTTTTCAATATCGTGATATCCAGTGCTTTCTGTGCTAAAGCCAGGGACACCAGATAAGGGAGCACGGGGAGTGAAACGCCCTTGTTGCCTTTTGATAAGATGGGCAAAAGGGGCAAGATTCCCCTTTTCATTAATGTGCCCTTGAAACCAGTCAATTGTGATAATCAGAGAGATTCAAATGAAATTCTGATTGTAGTGCTCAATTCATGACGACATTTCTTAGAATTTGTAAAATAAATCCTTATGCTGAAAGTTAGCCAATTTTTCAAATACCTGCAAAAGATCGAAATAAAATGGCAGTTAGTAGAAGGAATTTGTAGAAGCTGGGAGTTTTCTTTCAAACGCCCTTTTACTCATGCCTGTCTCCCTTGCCTCTTGGTCGTTCCGGCGTCCCTGGCTAAAACCACTTGAAAATCAGAAGCAGTAGGATATGGCTGCTTATTCGTGGATTTTCCAATCAATATATACTTTAAGAATTAACTTGAATGAATTAACTTAGAAAAGGCACTTAGAATTAACCAATCATATAATAAATGCAAACCCCCCTTCTTTGTACTTCGAAAAAATGAAATTATTAAGTCTTCTACCATGGAATTAAGACACAAGCCAAATTCAGGCAAATTAATATTTTTTTACATCGTTAAAACTTTCGCTGTTAGAAAGGTTACAAATATCTTCATTTTATTTTAGGCAAGTAGAAAAATGTTTCTTTTGTCAGACTCTCAAGGTATTTAGTTCCCCTGTTTACAAAATTGCTCAAGTTTGAACAATATTGCAGATATCAGTGACGAACAATTAAAGAGGCTAGTCCTTCTGGCAATTTTCAATTGTTTTATTTGTGTATTTATGCGATGAGCGTATTTCGCAGGTATGGCAATGCAGGGAGGTATGTGCAGCCAAAAATACAGTTGCAGCATTGTTCAAGATACCGGTCTGAACACCGCGTTCACAGTTGCACAAATGCTGGGACACAAGTAAGTCTGTACGGCTCCCTTCAAAGTTTTGAAAAATTGTCATGTCATGAAACGAATCATTTTGGCAAAATGCCTGTGTTCAAACTTCTCAACTGCAAAAAGTTGATAGTTTGCTATCTCCGTTGAGAAGAATGGCTTTAAAACAATCTGTCGTAATGAACAAAGCTTTTTAAAATAAGCACGAAATGAGTATCTTTCATACGTGGTATTTTTATACAGCTTTTAAAAATTTATACATTTCACGAAAAAATCATGGAATCTCTTCTTGTTACTGGAAAAAGCAACATATACGCCGATGAAGTTCCCATAAAACAATAAAATTTCCTGTAGCTCCCTACTCCTACCTGTCCCTGCCCCCAGCTACTGCACCCCTGAATGACATTAAAACCCTTTCAAATGTCAAATGTTCAAATGCAACAGACGGAAGCTGCAAACAAAGTGGCATCATTTTTACTTCGGACAATTGAGTGTCACTTCTACTTTGGTTAAATTCTAATTGATTTCACGTAACGAAAGTAGTATTGTGGCTTTAGGATCCTAATCTTCATTTCTAGCCTTGGACTGAAATCCTTAAAACGGACAACTTGTGGTGCATTTGGTGGGGGATCATACATAATGTCAGCATCTCGTTTGCGAAGTCCTTTTACCGATCGTTTCCAATGGTCCTCCTGCAGCCGAATCCAACTGGCACGATTACTTAGGTAATTCCCTCAAAACTTAAAGATTTTAGCATTAATATTGAGAATCTTTCACGAGAGAAAATTCAAAAGTCTCCAGCTTTACTGCTTCTTTGCATTAAAATTATATTTAGTTCCGATAGTAACCAAACGATTTCCTTCTACAGAACAAGTTGGCGCATTCCATATGTGTTTCATATTTCATATTTCATTTATTTCATAGCACGAACCCAGTAAGGGTGCTTGTCATCTCAAACCTAAAAAATTTAGGAAGACACGTTTCAAAATACTGAACAAACATAAGAGAAGCAGTCTACGAAAATATTACTATTCCTTACCTGTTTTTAATTGTATTACGTATCAGTTGAAACATTCAATGACAAGATTTCAACAATTTTTTTTGAAGATATTAAGCGCATAATTATTTAATTGTTTGACATCTTTAAAAAAAACACTGGACTGACAAGTACTGAAGAAACTTGGTCATGATAACGCTAAGAATAATGAACAGCAGAAATCGTTAAATATATAGATAATTTAAATCGTTAAATTACAGAGCATGTAGATTTTTAAATGTTTAATATTGTGCAATATAACTATCAAGGTTTATACTGTCGAGACAAGAAAATGATAACGTAACGAGAAGTAAGAGCTTTATAGATTGTTAAGATGTTGTCGAAATACCTTTTCGATTTATTAGATACTTTAGTGTACCAGCAAAGTTTATTTTGATTATTTCGTTAAGTGAAATTTTATGTAAAGAAAAATTTTGTGAGCAAGGAATCAGCGCATTATTTATATAAAAAAATTACTTACTCTTTACTAAGATTAAAATTTTCCGATACTTTGAGCTTAAACGAATCAAGTCTATATCTTTTTTGATTGGCCTGATTTTTCTTCCTTTTATATTTTTGAAGCTTTTAGTTGTCTGCCTATCATTGCTCAGATTAACTCCTAACTCTTCCAGCATCATTTGCACATTTTAATGCACATAAATTTGAACATATAATTGTCTAATAAAGCAGAAAAAATTATTTTTTTTTGACCTGATGTGTTGTTAATATACAGGCAAAGAGCGGGCAGATGCCTTTTGGATGATGCCAAACAAATAAAAGCGAAGAATGTCAGCCTTCCTGGACAGATGTATAGTTTAGATCAACAATGCAGATTCATTCATGGCGACAATGTAACTTTTTGCAAAACAAAACTAAAGGTATTTTGATTGACTTATTTCAATCTTGTTTGTTTTGCTTATTTTTCGTAAACAAGTCGAAGGTAAAGCATTTCGATTCCACGACTGTGAACCGGAGGAAGGTTATCCAACGATGCAGTAATTTTGAGGGAGGCCAATGCATAACATGATCGTCAACATAAAATCACACCCGGATGAAGGTTAAGGCGTTTTCTAAACCTTGAGGAAAAAGCAAACTTTACTGTTTAATGTTACTTTCTCTTAAAACAACGAGATTTTTCTGCAAGCAGGTGCAGAAATTATAAGGACAAGAAGTCAAATATTAACATTTAAGACACAGTCCAATAATAATAAGCGTTATTAAAAGACTAGAACATCACATCTCTTTAACTGAGCAAAAGATTTACTTCCATTGCTTCTACCAAAGACAGTATAACCTGAAATGACTGTAAATCGCGCAGTTGATGGTTGATAACGCACTCTTTTCACGTACTCTGTCTCTGTACTGCAGCTGCCCAACATTAATTTAGTGAAGGACTGCTCAAATCTGCTCAGAGCTAAATCAATCTTAAATTTGCAACACTACTGTTTTTGTGTAACCATTAGACAATTATTTAATATTTAGGAAAATTAGATTGATTTAAAGGTCATAACTTATGATTAGTTAAGTTGACAGATTGAATAATCCTGTCAACTTGGAAATTTTCCTTTTCATGGCTTTAAAGGTGTTTTACATTCTATATCTTATATCTTTATGAACACAAGCTGGCAAGAGGGTAATGACCATTTTCTTATGGTACAATATTCTGTATTGTTAAAAACCAACATATATCATTTAGAGTTAGCCAAACACATTGCTGATCTGGTTGCTATAGCTGCAGAACATTCAACAATTGCAGGTTTCCCAAACTGGTTTAACCGGTTTGTGGGTCATACAGCTGATTCAACATGAGTACATATCAATATAACTCTTTCCCATTTCTTCAGCATTTTTTTAAATAACGAGTAAAGAATTTTCTTACTTTTTTGTGAATTTATAACAAAATTTGGCCTATTTCTTTCGTTTCTGTTTGTGAAATCTTTCCAGAATTTGATTTATTCGCTTACATTTTCTGTCAACCAAAACCCAGAGCTACGTTTTTCTGTCTTGTAATTTTGTGTCTTCCCTGTTTTTTATAGAGCTACATTTGACTGGTTTGATTCAAAATTTTTTATAATTTTTATCTGCCTTACTATATAAACATAGCATTACACCATTTATCAACATCACAACATGACATATAATATGATAAACAATAAACATATTAACAGCGTCTATTTAAATATTCAATTGTAATTGTTAAGAGCTATTCTAAACATAAAGGACTATTGTCTTTCCAAAACTTCTAACCGATATTAGCAATAAGAAATTTTTTGTAAACAATAAAAATGTTATCCAGCAAAATTTTTCCTTGTCATTACTATACAGAGGTTCAAGACAAATTGATGCAGTGTCCCCAAAATATAAACCAAAACGCGAGATCAGATTGGAAAGTTTCTCAATTTGAAATTTTATGGTTGCAAAGTTTATCGATTTTAAAATTTATTGCAAATATCATAACTTCTCTGTACATATCATAATGTCATAATTCTTATAATTGTTGAACTATTTTAATACTGCTTTATAATACTTATGCCTTTCGCCATTTCCTGACGTTTATACCCAACGAAGTGTTAGACGAAAAGTACTTGAGTCAAATATTGCAGAACCGAAGGTTTATTTTGGAAACTTTTGTCTACCATCGCTATAAATTCTGAGGCCTATAATCTTGAAAATTCATCATAAACTTGATTTAAATAGGATTATTTTCAAGAAATCGATCAAGAAATATTTAACGATTTAAAATTTGGTTTCTAGGAAGTCTGCGGTGTACTATGGTGCACAAGAAATATTCAACAAACTGGATGCACAACTAACCGAGAACCAGCGGCTGAAGGATCTTCTTGTGACGAGTTCAACAACAAGGTAACCATGTTTGGTGCAATGCCTTCATAGATCAAATGGGGAATATATTGGTATCACATGAAATTGGCTAGGGTTTTTTACTATTTGTAAGCATGATTTTTAGATAGGAAAGTGGGGCTTTTGATTCTACGCTAATTTTTAGATGAATCAGAGGATATTGTCATTCTATACTAACAGGATGATGTCATTTTCCTTATATTAATTAATTAAGTTGTAAATAATGAAATATGTTTAAATTATAAATAAATCATAATAAACGATTCTGATAAATGATTTGATAGAAAAAGAAAAGAATGAAGGCTTTTTGTTGTAAAAGCAATTTGATATTTTTAGTGCTTGTTATTATTTTTGTACTGGTTCTAAATGTAAATTATATTTCAATACAAGAGAGCACTCACGTATGCAGTCGTTTGCATATTAGTGCAGATTTTATCCACCAATTTTCTAATTTTATACTCAGATGCCTATACTGTAACTAAAACATTCATTTAATTATATCGTCAACTTTGTTCAAGTGGTGCATTGGTGGCCAGTGTGTTCCAAGGATCGAAAAACCACTACCTATCAATGGTAATTGGGGGAGTTGGTCAGGATGGACCGCCTGCACAAGGACTTGTGGCGGTGGCGTTCAAAAAGTATCAAGAGAATGCAACAGTCCAAGGTAAGACATTTTGATAACCTGCTTGCCATTAACGATGCCTTCAGTCTATTGTCATTCTCTAGAGCGATTCACGCCAAAATCCCAGTAATGGTGCGGACAAGTGAGGTGGAAGGCTAACAACCATGAGGTAGGCCATGGAGGCTAGAAAAAGTATGACAATACTGATTATACTTTGCTTTATGAAATCTTTATGTCGTTGCCAACAAAAAGATCACTTTCAATAAAAAAGGTTCATGAGATACCTCTAAACTGGCTGAGAGCTGGCCACATAAACATGGGCTTTTCCCCCACCAAATCACTTTCATTTGGTCTTTGTTCATAACTTTTTTATTGTTCATAACATTACGTTATCAAATTAAAATTTTTCATTGGCCACATCTTACCAAATTTTTATCATTATGAACTGATTTGCATATTTAGAGGTATCCTGTGGTGTTCCTTTAGATTGTGCTGTCGAAAGTTAAGAAGTCCAAAAGATAGGTTTAATGACGTAACACTAAAGAGCTCAATTAAAGAGGCACCGACGCAAAATTTCGACCCCCGAAAATTGCAAAAAGATTTTGATCATATGAATTGTGAATAAAAGTTCTACCGAAAAATGGTTTTACATGCTTTGTATCACATACATGTTGCGAGAAACAAACAAGAGAAACCAATACGACTGAATTTTTGGTAACCTAGTATTTTTATGGTCCGGTAGTCACCAACAAATAATCGATTGATCATGTGAAATCCGAAAATAGTTGTGAGAGCTCTCGGTCGATGGGAATTTCTCGGTACAAGGCAAGCTTCTGTCTAGCGGTAATGGCTGCTCACGTCAATTAAATTAAAAGGGTTGAAATAACCAAGAAGGAATCAAATCAGTCAAAAATAAAGTTTCGAACCGCTCCCAACCAACCCCTTCTAGGCCTGCTAGGTATTAATTGCTAAACTTTCCCGTTATAAAATGAATATAATTATACTACTATACTACTTGCTAACCCCCACTGGTGAGACCTTGTCCAGAATAGAAAACTTTTTTTTTCTTTTTTATCCTTTTTGCGCCATGTTCGTTTAAAATTGGTTTGCTTTCAATTTTCATCGATCGTGACGACAATAACGCGCTCGTTCAAATTTTCCGATATTGGCCTCTATGCGACCCGCGCTCGCAGGCACTCGTACCCTTGCTCGCTTCAACTTTCTTCCCCTAAATTAAACCCCCTTTCTGTATTCAAGACAACATTGAGCCTTTTTGTGATAGTTTTAGCTGTTCACATAACAAACTAGAACGACGAAAGATATTTTTTGGCGATGCCAATTTTTTGCGTTGATGCCGCTTCCGTCGTTTTTTACAAAGACAGTAAACCAGCATTCTGTTTGCTTAGTCATTTACATGGAGTTAAGTCAAGTTATATACGCCAGATTGATTTTCACTTTAGACTGAGGTTTCTCTTACACCATCTCGGATTGCCTTGCTCTGTTCTTCGGCCCTGTTACGCAATGTCGGATTGCTGTGTTCTGCGAAGGCAAGAAACTGTTCTTCGTGTTTTGGCGAGGAACACTCCTCTTTTTAGCACGATTTAGTCTTTAAAGGGCATATTTCGCGTTAGAAGTTGGATATTAGAACAAAATCGTTTAGAGTGAAATTGTTTCGTGACATTTAATTTCGGTTTCATGAATTTTTACTGCCGTAAAAATCCAACCTCGATCCCGTGCATTGTACTGAACAAACAAGATAATGGTATTGCATTAGCCAATCAGGTTCATGACATATGCCCTTTAACAGTCAATGCCTTGGACGATTTAGCACGAGATGTCATGCGATAGGAAGTACTTCGGATTGGTTTTCACTTGCTCCTGTGTGAAGTGTCTGCCATTCCAGTTTTTCAGAGCAAAGTCCATGCAAGGAACGTCAGGTTTTTCTCGGCGTCGTGTAGCTCTAACTTTTCTCTGAAGATAAAGCAAAGCCAGCATCTTGTAACTTATGCCTAAATAAGGGCAGTGACTGTTGCCTTTGTAACCGTTCTGAAGTTTCTTTGTCATTCATATTGCTGTGAATTGCAAAAATAGATCAGTATCTGGTTTCCAGTTTGCAGGGATATTTGACTTTAAATATTTTCGTCAGCTGAGAAACTTTTTCTCTAATAAATAATTGGATTTTCCAGCTTGACAGACACAGAAATCAATTCCTATTTTGAAAGTCAGATTTAAGTATTTTCGTTTTCAATAGTTTAATGAATGTGAGACATATCAGTCCATAGCAAAATCTATTTTAGGATTTAATTAGCTTCAACAATTATTTTTGAAGCAATTATGCTTAATTTGTTTCCAAAAAGCCTTGTGGAAAATCTCCAACTTACTTATAAATGCATTTTTGAATGTCGTTTTTTATTTTTAGAAGAGTTATATTCTAAAGTTAGTCTTGGCAGAAGCCAGTGAAAATGTGAAGAAATTAGATTTGGAGGGTCTCGAGTACATGACTACTATAGCACTTTCGAGAAATCTTACACTCTTTTATCGTCGACAGATGATGAAGAATGCGCTACAGCACGAACTGTACAAAATGATATCTACACTTTGATGAATTGAACAGGATAGTTCTAAGTTGTAACTCTAAGTTTCACGCTTAATACAATCAGAAGTCAACTGTTCTTTTAACTGTTTCATAATTACTAAAAATTGATATCCATATATGAAAGGAAACAGACGTTGAATCATCTATGGGATCCACTAAGATTCTACAACAGTGAAGTCATTCTCTGGCATATAATTACTATACTACTAGCAATAAAATACTTTGACAAAAGTGCTAGTCTTCTCTGCGACGAAAAATGTGCTTAATAAAGTACTTTGACAAAGTTGCAAGTCTACTTTTGCGACGACAAATGTGCTAACTTAGCATTCCAGATCTCAATGCATTTCAGATCTCAATGGAATAAATAATAGTTTTAACCCCAGTGGGGCTCTCAGAACCTCTATATTGCACCAATGCTCGTCTGTAAAATCATTGATAACGGGTTTATTTTGTGTATAACATCTAGTACAGAAAAGGCAAGGCCATTCTTAGCATACTAATATCTCTCCGTTGTGACAATTTATTCGTTTTAAACAAAGACTTAACCACCCTGGTTAAATTCCCTACAATGTCTACGAGAGAAGCCTTGTTAAAAGTAATCAAAATGGCCTTCATGGAGCCGCATCCGTCATCCCCCCTAAAAGGGTAAGATGCATAAAACATTCCAACAATTTTTTTGCAACTCCGTCGCTTATAATAAATAGAAGAAAATTTTGCCTTATATTATCATTGGAAACTATGGTTTATTTTGAAACTTAAGCTGATAAAGTTATGAAATACATTTATGATTTTTGTAGTCACATTTTTATATATTCTAGAATCTACAATGCCCGCCAATAGTGTTGGAAAACCCTCTATACCCTGTTAACTCAATTTATCTCCTCCCTGTGCACTCCCCCCTCCCCCCGCTGGAAAATAATGACAATATTCCCCTCTGGAATATTAGCAGTGTATCAGATATTTAGCGAAATATTCATCCTCCATTCCAACCTTGTTCAAGGGGGGAAGGGGTCTGCCCTCTTGAAATAGGAAAAATGAAGGAAAAATTCGCATTTACTAAAAGCACAGTCTTGGTATTCCAATTTATTTTGGCTGCAGCTGTACGTTTCCAAGTTAAAGGGTAAGTAACTTCATTACACGTCATGAAAGATAACGAATAAAAATCCACTAAGGAACCGGAATCATAGAACCGGATCCTCTTTTTTATGTTCTGAACACAAATTGTACACAAGTGGTAGCACTGTCAGCGCAGACTAAATAAAATTGATCAATGTTTATCTAACAGTAAGAAGAAATGTTTATAGCAACAAAACTGACAGCTGAAACTGAAGTTCCATTAAAGTCACAAAAGTTAAAAGTTTCCATGGCAAATATCTGGTAATAAAGCTTTACTGGTAATTACTATTTTGCAATGTTGACTAACGATCAGATGAACGAGTATCGTTATGGCCGTGATTTACGCTGTGTGGTTTTTCATATACATAATTTTCTGTATTGTCTTACAAACTTATCTTTAGCTCTCAGCAAGTTAATCTGTTTTCTTGAGTTGAAAGTGGCAAAAAAAGGCTAAATGCTAAAAAGGCTAAAATACAAAGCGGTCTAAATCCAGCTTTTTTGGTTGAAACATTATTCTTGGGTGATGGCCCAAATAACTTAAAGAACACCAAATCTAAAACAAGGCCGCCTATTTCAAAATATAATATGGATATGATACCGTATCATATTGCTTATAGATACACCCAAATATATTCAAAGAAATTTCAGGACTTTCATCGTTCAGTTGTGACCTTTGCAAGCAGTACATGTGCAACATTGTTAATGTATGATTTATATTGTGTTACGGTAAGTTTAATTAGTTGGTTTTAATTAGCTTTAGTGAAGCTATATGATGTACCAACTTTAAATAAAGAAAGGAAAAATAGGACGGGGAAAATGGGGAAGCTTTGGAGCAACAAAGGGGGAAGGGGCAGATGTCTAAGCTCTTTCAGAAGATTAGACTATAATCAGACTGCTTCAATATAGAGAGAAACTAGTTTGATATAGTTATCCTAAGTTTATACTTGCTTCTATACAGTCAAGCATATATTCAGCAGCTTTTTTCCTTTCGTTAGAATTTAAAACCTTTAAAGTTCATAAATTGGAAGGGATATGAATAAGATGCACTTGGCTATCAAAAGGCGTTGATAGTTTTTACTCCTAATTTTCACAACAAAACATTGAATAATTTTGTTATTGCAAGAAATTTGACTTCATGTGACTTCATGGTCAATGTGATCTTATTCTTCTTCATGGGCCTATCTACTTCAAACTTGCAATAAACGAATGCCACAAAAAATAGGCACATAATGGCTGGAATTTTTTATTGTTTCGACTAAATAGGGTTATTCTTAAAGTAGAGGATGGGGAACACTGACGATTTTCTAATATTGACGGTCATGTTGATGGCAATGAGGATAGAAGTCTGGCGGTTTTAAGGGGGTCCAGGGGGCATGGCCCCAGGCCCCGCGCTTGTGGTAGCCAAAAGGGGTCCCACATCTAAGAAAATAGATTGAAGTTGTAAAGAACGAGGGCCCCGCAGATTTTTCTGGCCCCGCAGTCCCTAAAGCCGCTGCTGATAGAAGTACATGGGGAGGGTAGACTTGTGTATCCAAATTGCCAAGAAAATGATGAAAATGATTTGTTAAACGTTAATGAAATTAGGTAAGAAGTTAAAAATGAAGACAAATTCATATGGCAAAATATATAAAATCTAGGATTTTAACAGTTACATTGCTTGTTAGAAGACCAGGCTTGCTGTTGGGCCTTCTTACAGCCTTTTCCAGGTAAAACCTTTTTTTCAAAAGGGATTTATATTTGACAATAAGGTGAAAATACATAAACCTCTGACATTGAGAACAATCTGCACTGTTTTCCATCACGGTAATCTTACTCGCTTCAGTAAGATCTTTTAATGACCAAAGTCACACCTTCGCATATTATTATTCCCTCTAATTCTCTCTAAAAGATACCGTGTCTGCATCCAGCCATGGATAAGTATCAGCTTTTATGTTATTGACTTCACTCGCAGTATGCTGTTGTCACAGTCAACAAGGCGACCCATATATTCTTTGCTCTTAGGAGTATACATTTACTTTACAAACGGCAGATGTCAATTTTGTATAGGGCGGCTTTTTTCAATAGAAAACTCCTGGTTGGCTCGAGGAATTTTTTTACAAACTACAGAAGATACAATAGTATTTCTACTTATAATATACAGTTTCTAAGATGCTCTTCATTCAGAGTTCTTTCAAATGAAAGCCCCCCCCCCCTCCCCCTCCCTTTCCCTTGCTATACCACGTCCAGGGTATCTTTCTTCCTGCAAGAAAACCTTTGTTCGAAGTGTAGAAAGGAAGAATTCTGTTTAGCATGCCTTCATGACGTAGTGAAGCATTGAGTTTTTACAAAATCGTCCAGAAAACTATGTTCAAAATTCTTTAAATTTGTGACAAAATAATTCTGGCACAACCTCTCGAATGGTGATCTCTGATTGGTTGGAAAAGGAAAAATTTAATCCTGTTACTTTTTTTGGAAAATAAATTTCTTTATATATCCGGGAGTCTGAATTTATGTTAAAGGTCGAGAAGGAGCCAAAGACTTTGTATTTTTACCCTCACTTTTGCAGAAATGCTTCTTCATTTACTTTTTTGTTCAGTGTGGTAGAATATTTCATACCACTAGCTGAGGGTGACATCACTATATAAGTTTACCATTACTTATGATAATCAAAATAGGCATAAGCACAAATTAAATACGTTCTAAACCAAATTTCTTCCTTAGAACATAATATTTCAGTAAGCTAAGAATAAATATAGTCGCTACCCAGTTGATTTGTATCTGTATGATCAGCAAACACAATAGCGGGAAAACTTGGGTCTAGAACTCTCTGGTCCTGAAACTTTGATTCTAGAAATTTTTACGGTTTTACATTCCTCAAAGGGTTTGAAGCTATACACTTCTGTTGTTCATTTAAACCAGTGGTGACGCTAAGGGTTGCAGGGGTGCTACAGCCCCTCCGTCGAAGGTGGTTAGCCCCCTTGTCGAAACTTTTAGCTTTTGTTGAAGCAACATTTTGCTGTGCTCATATTTAGAAATTGGAAAATCGTTTGATACCTTGCAGTTTATCCCATTGAGTTAAGGAAGTATTTTAGTATTCTAGGCTCTTTTTAACGATGTTCAGTTTAATCTTTATTTGTGATAGGTTTCTTGGTACCACATACGCACAATTGTTTCCTCTTTCTTACATTACCTTTATTTGGTGGTTTCATGCTCCAGCTATTTGTCAAAATTGACGTGTCAACTTCGATACTGTTTGGGGGTGCTCGCAATTCACTATGCTCACTAATTACCTGAAATTCTTAAGTTGCTGTCACAAACCTCTGCAATACATTTTGTCAATCTAACATGGCATATAATTCGCAACATTCATTTTAAAATGATAATAACGGACTTTCCTAATAGTTTTGCCAAATCTGTATACCGGGACGGGCAACTACCCGAGGCGGCAGAAAATTTTCGAAATTTGATGCTTCCAGTTCCCTGGAAAATGCACTCTTTTAAGTAAATTTTACTAAAGCAATCCTCCTAATCCTATCGAAAATTCTTTTGTTTTTGCAAACAAATTGAACAGCAGATAAAAACAACTGGTACAATTTCGCCGTGGTCTTGAAAAATTCCATGTTGTCAGTTACTTCTCAAGGTAGGTATCAAGCAGCACTGGTTGCCAATTTAGATCCCTCTTTCTATCTTAGCATGCCTTTTTAGGGGAAATGGACACAAGGCACAATTTTACCTGGGCCTGGATTTTTAGATTTTGTGCCAACAAGAAATCTGTAAATCTTCAAATCATTAGTTTTTTTATCTTCCTTCATATCAAGAAATATCATATTTAGCCAAAGGAGGAATTACCTTTGCTTGATCCTTTATTGGTGTTAATACACAAAGGTCGCTGAAGTACCTAAAGTGTTTCTTCCAATGGGCAGATTTTATCTGAAATTTTCTATCGAGATACTATTGGGGGGTGTGACACCTCCCCGCAACCCCCCGGTCGCGACGCCCCTGGACTTGGGCAAGGCCCTTATTTAAGAAATTATTTGTAGGCTATTTTTTCCAGGGAGATGGTGCATACACATGTCCTTGAGATGTTTTAATAATCAATAGCGTAACGAAGACGCCGAAGATAGAATGGGTAAATGTGAAGCAAATAGAAAACATAAACCACCCTTGTTTCTGTAATATCTTGATACATCTCTCATTGTTTCTTGTTAGTTTGCATTCTATCTACACCCCTGCAATAGTATAATATTTGGTTAAGTTCTCAACAGCTTTTCTAAATTTGTCACCACTGAACAAAGGTAAAAGTCAAAACGTTTAGTTCTGAAAATTATACTTCGAAAATTCCCCATATCACCAAAACAGTGTAATTTTTCCCTATGTGGATGGTTTGATGAAAAAATTGTGCAATGTGATACAATCTCCACGTTTAAACTAGAAAGCAGCCCTTAATAATTAATTGTATTTCTAAAATTGAGAAGAACCAAAGTTGGTATTTTATTGGGGAAGTCACATTTGAGGAAATAAAGCCAGTTTGCTTACTAGGGACAGTATTTTTGACAAAAGTGGTGGGCCACTTTGAATGGCTAATGTAACATTCGCACCACCAGTAGTTCCTTAGCTAAAAGGTCCATGTAAGCAGGTTTATTGCAATACTGTATACCACAATGCTTCTAGGGCCTTTACACACTAATAGAATAAAGGACTTTTGCAAAATCCCACAGCGTTTTACTTTTATAGCAACCCCAAAAATATTGAAGACCTGGAATACAGAAAAACCTCGGAAAGAGACACGATAATCAAATAAACTAACTTTCAAGTTTATCTTGTGAATTATTTAATTCTGAATTTTCAGGCTCCCGCTCCCAATGTCAACCTAGTCCCCTGATCAACTCGCTCCGTTGGAAAATTTCTGGCAACACCACTGATCGAGACATTTATTGCTTGTTGATTTGATCTAGAGCAGGAGTGTGCAACATGCGGTCCACGGACCAGATGTGGCCCGCGAGAGGGCAAATTTCGTTGCCCGCGCGTAGTCAATAAATTTTTCAACAATTTGGTCCTTGTGTTATATTTATGGAGTACCATCCTTGCTAAAAATTTTATGATTCATTATTAGGCATACTTTCCAATAATAAGACAAACAACTCTGTCATTATCATAAGCATAGAGATAAATATCATCGCACATCAACTATGATCTAAAAGTTTAATGTGAGATTTCAATACACTTTCTGCGAACAAATAATGTAACATTTCAGATTGATCAATTTTTCATGTAACTGTTTGTGCAACGTTCCATGTAATTTTTCATCCAACTGTAAATATCAATCCATTCATTGTTCAATACAATAACTGCCGATGAATTTCATAACTATTCATCTGGCCTGCCAGTGCAGTAAGATTTTTGTCTATGGCACACCTAAAAGTTAAATTGGAATCCCTTGCTCTAGAGGCACGTCTATAATTTCAAAGTTTTTCGACCCTCTATGCATTAAAACGAGACCTAGACTTTAAAACTGCGCTTTTTATCATTTGTAAACTTAACATGAGACTTCTATCATTGATCAACCTTGCGATAACCTTGCTAATAACATCTAACACGCTTGAATTTCTCCATGTCTAGCTCAATATGCGGCTGTATTTTCTGTGGTAGAAAGATATGTGCGGGCTCCCTAGCAGCCAAAATTCCTAATCCTGTTTTAAATGCATTGGACTTTATTTGACAAAGTTTATGAAACCAATAATTACGAGTTACCGTTATATGAATTAGGCTCAGAACGATGATTAGATGTACGATGTCTGCGGTAGACTAGCAGGAAAAGACGCTATTGTTTTGTCATAGAGCAGTGGTCTTTGTGCTGATTCTAATCAATCAGCAAGGCTATTAACAATAACTGAAGATGATTTTCAACGTCGCCTAGATCTGTCTGCTTCACAGATTTCTAGCAAAATGGCTAAGAAGAATAGCAAGGAAATAGAAAAACGCTATTGTTCTTCTTCTTTTAATACTTTTAATCATTTTCTTCAAAGTCGATTATGATATACATATCCAAAAACAAATATATAACATCTACATTAGAAAAATAGTTTTTTCAGTATAAACTCAGTCAACTTGCTTTATATACAAAAATCAGTTCACTTTTTCCTTTGTTCATACATTTACAAAAAGACCTAGCAAAATACCAGAGGAGGCAATAAAATGCCTGCTGTTTATCCCAAGTTAATTCAACAAATGGAAATTAAATGCTTTCTAATTGTGCCTTGGTAGTTGATTGTCTCAACCCAACTCATTCCAAATCTCTTAAAAATTTTAACATGATTGAGCCTTGAATTTTAACATGAATTTTAACATGATCAATTTTCACCAAAAGCAAATTTTCAAAGCATTCTGTTCAAGGCCTTATTTTTGCATCTGTCGGTTACTAGTATCCGATCTGCAAATTACAATTATATCTTCCATCTTCTTGTTTATTTTGGCTTTTTGTCGCATTTTATCGAGCGTTCGACTATGCTCGCATGGTGCCGTGACCCAGTTAACAACTATCATCTTGATTTGAATGCTCAGAGTCGGAATGTATTTCACTATCAAAGGTGTCTTTCCGTTCTCCCTCTGTTGTTTCTTTCTTCCATTTCATTCTTCTGTTCTGGAACCATGTTTTCACTTGGGTTTGATTCAGTCCCAATCGCTCGGCGAGTTTCGTCCTCTGCGGCGTTGAGAGGTATTTGTGCTCGTTGAACTCCCTGTTCAGGACCATGAGTTGCAGTTCCGAGAAAACGGTGCGCGGCTTCCTGCATTTTCTTCCGCTTGCAGTTCGTAGAGTTGGCTTCAATCGGAAGTAAACGGGCAGGGTACTTAATACGGATGGACTTGGACCTGCAAAGTATTAAGCAGATTTAATTTGATACCATTTTTATCAAAGGAGCCATAATTGAACCTTCGGGACTGTGCTGTAGAGTTAAATTTTATGCTTAGTCACAATTTTGTTTATAAAAATTTTACCATCTGGATATCTCCTACACTGTTTTTCTTGGTAGCATTTCTAACATACCCTGTTATGGCAATCATTGTACGTAGTGACAATAGTAGATTTAGTGACAATGACAATTCAGTGACTTCTACCTCAAATTTCGTCCATATTTCACAAGTTATGAACTAATATTGCGACCTTGAATAGCATAAATATCAAAACATGTCAGTGCAGCTGAGACTAACATTTTGTTTGTTATATTTTATAATTGCACCACCCTCTGTCAACTTGACCCAGCCATACTACATTCCCTTTCATAGCTTACAGTGCTCGTGTGCACACACAGCAGCATTGACTCGTGCTTTACATGATTAATCTTAGCAGACCAGGTAAACATTTGCTATTGCTTTCGGGACGAAAACTTTCGATTTCACAAACCCACGATGTCCATGCTCTCATTAATGCTCGTGGACAGCTTTAGCTGTTTAATAAATGAAATATTCAGAAGATTTCTGTTTCGCTGGCACTTGGTAAACGAAGACAATTGACAACCGAGTTTAGCAATCGCTTAAGTGCGTTATTTGCAATATCATTAGACAAACAATACGAAAGCAAGCTATTTTCGCGACACCCTTATATTGTCGGCATAGAGAACGGATTTTCGCGGATTACACAGAATTACACTCATGTTTTAGATCAAAATAAAGATCTCTAGAAAACATTTAACATGTCGGAGTCCTTGAAAGATCTACAAGGCGCCATTTACAATTCAATGACACTATGGAACCTAGACCTCCTGCGCAGCTCTTGGGGCAATAGTGCCTGTTTTAATATGAAGGTGACAAGCTTGTTGCCCTTAGCAACTCGATACACTTACTGGAACATATTCAGGCTCAAATTCCACGAATCATCAAGTACGCCAGCAAAATTTATCCATTTAATGTGAAATATTGTACGAACAGATCTTGCTTTTGAAATGGACTTAATGGATTGCATCACAGTACATTAGTCTGTCTGGGTGGTTTAAATTAACGAGTCAGAGTAAGCTCCTTCTTCATGGCTTGTACTTTCAACGGCAAATTTCCTTCGTAAATGTTTTCACGTATAACAATGGAGAATATAAAAAAGCAAAGTGCTGTTTAGCAGAGAGAGGTGTTTAGATACGTATAGATATGGCATCTGTTCTAAACTGTCATTTACTCTTTTTGTTTAGTAATAGCTAACTGTACACATATATTTTTGTGTTATTGTGTTAAATGGAAAACGGCAAGCTAATGCGTTATATTTAATGTTATTTAATGTTAAAATGTTTAATGGTTGCATTTTTTGCAAAGTGTACCTTATGCTGGCTCTAGCCGTAGTGCAGTAAGTTTTTAATCTACTAAAAATGTTTATTAAAGCAGCTACCGAGCTTTCGCAACAATTTATTTTTGCTGCAATCTTAAGCTGGATGCCTTGTTTTACCATTTATGATTCACGAGTGGCCCTGGTTGTCCCAATCGCATTATTCACTCTTTATTAGATGCTTATTGGGTGCAAAAGGGTCGCACACGTTTTAACTTCTATTTAGAGGTACAGCACGGATGGTAAAAAGCTTAATAGAAGGCTTATATATATTATAAATTCAAGTCATGGATAGTTGGCGCAAGAGAGACACCCTCCTCCTCACGAGTTTCTGAATATACTCTCATACCGGCCTGTGTTTCAAGTTGTAGAATCTGGAGAATCTCTAGAATTGTGCCCATGCCGGAACTGCACACCACAAACTGAAATCAATTTGTTATAACCTTGATTTTTTTTGAACATATGATTTTTACTGACAACCGGAATGTTGTGATTATTAATCGAATATCAAAGGCAGGGGCAAAAATGTAATTTTAGATTTTCTTTAAACGACTGTACGATTGCCAAATGACCAACCTTTCAATTAAAGCTTTACAGCAACGAGAAGTGCAAACATTGCCAATGATAGACGAATTGGTCTCGCCGAAATTGGGTTCTACATTTACCGCGTCATAAACACGCAATGCATAAGATAGATATGTTTATATTAGTCTGTGCACAAGGGTAAAACAAACAGTTGCGGAGGAGTGTTGGGAGCAATAAGGATTTATTATTTAGAGAAGGATCATAGGTATTGTTATGTGGCGTCGCAGTTTAAGTTAAATGTAAAGTGAATTTGAGAGCTGTGACAACATGCTTGCTTTCAAATTACTTTGCAATCGCCACAAATACAATTGTTTGCATGTCTGCATGCTTCGGAGTTATTGTCTTTATCCAGTAAGTGGGATGTGAATCTAATTTTTAATTGCTCGCGAAGGTAAACCAATCATCAAGGAAAATTTCGATCCATGTCATGTCAGAACTCTTCTTCTCTTCACTTTTTCTCTTTATTATCCTTATGGCTGACTTTGTAGGTTATCAATCAAACAGCTAACTCCAATGTTTTTTTTCTCTTCAGTTGCTATCAATGTTGACAAGGTTATTTACATGGCTCTCTGAGTCTTTTTAGAGACAACACCTTATGTTTACGCTTCCAAAAACTGCAGGAACTCCAAATCAATAAGATCAAAATGCTCTTCATTACAAATGCTAGCAGAAGATGCTCAATCGATGAGGATAATATATCAGCTGCTATAGCTCTAATGTGAAGGAAATTAGCCTAATCTATAATGCGTTCAAAAAACCCTTGGTCCTGAAATTGCATATTCATAATCAACTGTCTATTCCTCGCACCCAACTCGGCCATAAGGCAGCTACTACTGGCTTGGCTGTAAAAGGCATTCAGCAAAATTTAGCCCTTATTTAACTAGTGTCTGTGCAATCTTCTGTTTAATTCTTGAGATATATGTACACTCTTTTTTTATAAGAACAATTCTATAAGAACACGAGCCTCAAAACTGGTCAAAAGTTAAGAACAAATTAAGAACAGGCTGAGGCTGAGCTTCTGCAAAATGCAATTTTGAACAACGTTTTTTTTCAAAATCGAGGATTTTTAGCCATGTGTGGGTGCTTTTTCGGTGAATATTCAAATTTGTCAGCAAATTAAGGCTGTCTCACTCTCTTTGTTGGCGAAAGAGGCCTGAACACCTCCTTAAAGCGAAAAAGCTAGCAATAGCACTGCTTACACCCTCTTAATTTAAGAACAAATTAAGAACAATCCAGCCTCAGATTTTCGAAAAAATTAAGAACAGTCAGCCTGAACTTAAATTTACTGGTTCTTATAAAAATAGAGTGTAGACAGTTAAAGGGAGTTACCAACTAACATTCTTACTCCTTGGACTTAATTTTTTTACAACGTAAATTTAAGGATCATTTCTTTTTCTCATTGAATTCTTTCTTCCTACCCGTGCTATGCGGTTAGAATTATCATAAAGCTTGATTCCTTTAGGCGCATTGAAGATCACTTAAATGCTGAACTTTTCTCAACTTCAGTTCTTCTTACTATTAGCCTTATTGAATTAGCCTTATCAATTTCAGCAAATGTAGCTATATTTGCAAGTACGATGCAAAAACCTTTTCTTTCAAGAAATAACTCTTTACGTTGCGTTTTTAGCAAACTCTCTACTTTCTAATTTTGATTGTTTGTGATTCTACATCGGTTTTCTCTATCATAAAATAGACAAGCTTCATTTTCACTTATTGAAGACTTCCAGAGTTATTGCTAAATTATCTGAAGACATGCTGTCAGAATCTCAATTCCGTTAAATGACTATGTTTTCTTTAAACTAGCTCTCTCTCTCTCTCTCTCTCTCTCTCTCTCTCTCTCTCTCTTGCCCATTTCTCAATGGCTGCATTTATTAATACTATACTGCCTGCACAGTGTTGATTAGAAATCTCTGCAAAGTCTCGAAGACTTTCATAAATCTGCTGCCGCTTAAAAAGGAGTTTCTAATGTAATCACTTCATTGTCTTCATATGCAAAATCTGATCATCGACAGCCTAGGTCTATCTTAAACCGTTGAAGCATTGTGCCAACTTCTTGATAGTCTCAGAACTTCTGCAAGCAGTTTATTAGATTTTAAGCCAAACGTAAAAACGTAACGCTAGCTCGACAGCCAAAGTTATGGTGAGCATTGGAAAACTTTGCAAATAAGCCCCTCTTGTGCTGATAACATGTTTCTTTTTCTTAATCAGGTAGTTTTTTCGACGTAAAATTGATAGTTTTGCATAGAAGACACATTAGTCAAGGACTCACTTGAAAAATAATAGAGATCCTGTATTTTGCGAGCAGCAGTCAGATAGTTGTTGCCTGAGAACATAATGATCCCAGTTTTTGTGTGCTTTTGCATTTTATGGTCAAACTTCATTAACGAACTTTGGACTTAAACAACTGTACTGTACAATATTTCAATAAAAATTTTATAGTTGCGAGTTGGGAAGAGGGGGAAAATAACTTGTCATTTGGTTCGAAGAAAGAAAAGAGTTTGAAGAATATGTTTTATTGTTCTACATTATTTGTAAAAGGACAGAACCGAAAGAAATTAGTTGGCAAGATCGAGGACCCAAATTTCGGTTCTAATAAGACCGTAGCAGACACAGTGATCAACGAGCAACCTCTGTATATTGAATATAGTAATTATATGCTAATGTGTAACTTTGCGATAATCTGAATGACTACAGAATAGCGCGTCAAGAATGTATACTGACGCTCCATAATCTATTACTCAGGATCCTAGCGTGGGTGACTTGCGACGGAATTTCTGATGATATTGGCAGCTACCAAAGTTTAATGATTATGAGGAAAGATAGTCTATGAGAGAAGTAAATTTAGTGGTAGAATTCTCATTAATTTTATTCCGCATAACGGACCTACTTTGATGGTTTTAAACTATATGTTGAAAGAGTCTTGTCTGTCAACACAAAGAATTTATTCCTTGTCGTCGTTGAATTATGTGTTAAGACGGCTATGGAATCTTTCAAAGAAGAATGTGTTTTCTGGCTAGTAGGCTGGAGGCAACCGTAAACAGTCCCTGGAACCTTGGAAGGTTAACTAAAAAAAATTTACTGAAGAATGAACACCCCTGTATAAGCATGAACAGTTCTCTTAGGTATGAACAAAGGCCATGAAGTAGTAAGAATTTTATATATCGGGCACGTGCTACCGAACACTTTCATATTTATTCTCTTTATCAAGATAATGTAGAAACGCAAGTCAAATTTGCTACAGGGTTTTGTGCTTTTGACTGCAAAGGAAATATTAACTTAAAAACACAGCGAAATACTAAATATGTAGTCTAGTAGTATTGTGAAGTTTTCCTTTAAAGTTGCAAGAACATAACTTTGCATTACAAGTATCATTTGCCGCCGGTGCCATCATCAAATTATTCTTTGCAAAAATCCATCAAACTCATCGTTGCACAACGTTATCTACTTAACTCGCCATTCTTGGTATAGTAGTTTATGATGACAAATGGAACTATATTTTGCTATGGAAAGTTTCCTGAACTCTTGAAGCATGTGGTTCTTGGTGTCTTGTAAAGATAGTTTGTATCGCGTGTGTTTGAATTTAATATCCAATTAGTCGAAGAACTTGTTTGCTCTTAGTTATGAATAAGTTGCAATAAACTGATTGCCAAGGGTATGTGATGGAAAACCAATAGAAAGATGGATTCATTTGTCTACGACAATTAACAGAACAGCTGGTTAGAAAATGACTATTTTAGGCATAATGCAGCCTTGTGATCTCACCAAAACAAGGAAAAAGGCAATCTAAGAAAAGTTCCTTCCTGTAAGAGTATCGCATTTGAGAGAGCTTAGGTCCTTCTTTCGTGAGAGTGTTACAAGTTTCTTTCTGACTGCAAAGTCATTTTCGATACTTGTTTTGAAAGTTTATGAATTTTTAAGCGAATATGCTCTTCCCTCTGGAATACAACTTTTCAAAATATTTGCCAATAAGCAACTTACAGTCCGGAACAAACTAATAATTGTTATTGTTTTATCATTGAAATGGCTGGCTCTAAGGAGTTTAGCTATTTGTGAGTCCATGCGAGTGAAATAAATTATGTATCTAGAGAACGTGACAGAATTTTTCAGCATTCAGTATCAGGGAACATTATTGAAGACTAAACTTCTTTCGCGACGCTGCGTTGGCAATTAAATTCAGAGGCATTAGTTTTTGAGCATTTTCTAAATACGTTTTTCTTTACACTACTTTGCAGCAATTTCACAATATGAAATTAGAAGCATGTTTACAAGGTACATCATAAATTCATACCTTGGAAGTCTTTTTCGCTCGATACTACACAGCTGTGCATAGTTACTGGCATGCCAATTGACCCTTCGTGTTGGTGTGCAACCCCATGGGCTAGTCTGTATGAGAAGCTATGCCCAATACTCGATGGGCTAGGACTAGAGAATCCATTAGTATGTGGAAGGTTGTAACTTGGCAAGTGTCCGTTTCTGCTTTGCAGTAGAATGTCTTCGATTCTGAACGACGGTGGAGACGGACGGTCGGATGGTGGTGAATAGGGTGTTGCTCCGCTAACGTAGTTTGGTACAGGGTAGCTGGACATATGTTGAAGACCATACGCACTTGCTGCCGTGTGCTGCTGGTGAGGATGCTCCATCTGGTATGGGTATTGCTGTTGACAGTACATCGTGATGGCCCTGCGCTTCTCCTAGAGCTGGGGCGCACAGTTCCTTAGATGATGTAATATAAGATGATCACGCCGATAATGACTGTACTGCCGTCTGTCAATTCTAATATGCAACAGAAAACAATGCAGGACTCTGTAATGGCTTTAAATAGTAGGCTCGCAACTGTAGAATATCTGCAACAACGCTATGTGTGTCCCTCTCTGTCAGTACCACTTTTCCAACCTTTTCCGTGCGATTGCAAAGCAATGCTAATAGGTAAATTGTAAAGATCAGTATTTCTATTGTGTTTCCTGCAATGTTTTATTTATAGTATATATCCCAGCTGAGATCAAAGAACAAACTGACAATCCGGAGTCTGGCGTACGTTTATATACTCCTTGTACGGTTCTACAACAACCTCCTTTGTCGCTGATTCAGAAAGGGAACCGGTCTCTTAATCCATTTTTTGATTGACAGGTGTAGTCTCAATAGCCATACAAAGATTTCTTTAAGTGTTCCACCTATCTCCGCTAAGTCGTGCATTATTTTTTGCAAGGCCAGGATCGCAACGCGTCACAATCCCTCTGCACAAACATCACAGTTAACTGTACCTTTGCCAATAGCGTTGCAAATATTCCCTGTAACTGTGCACCAGTAACCTCTTAATTATCTAAATATTTTCGTAAAGGCAAAGATCTCTGAAGATAGTGTGAAGCACACACCCGAAATCGAGCAATTAGCTATGCGATTAAGTGATAATGAATTAACCCTTCACACGCAAGTCAAATCACATTCCCTTTATGTACTCTTTGGCGTTTTGAGGATTATAGTTACATTTTTCGTGTAAAGAATCGTCTGCTTACGTGAAACGCGGCCTTGGGCTCTAAACCAAAACACGACCGAGTACTTTTAACCTAGTTCCCAGTGCTCCGGACACTACATTTCGTAAATGACGCATAGGCGCCAAGACTCAGCACTTCATTGGTGGGCTCGTTTTGTAACGTGCCTTCAAGGTGTAATATATTTAACGCGCTAATTCCATGTGAAACTGTTTTGCATATAGGACAATTGCAGAAACAGTTTTTATTTATTGTTTGCACGCTAGTAGCCTGCTCAGTGTTGCAAACTTTTTAATGCCTTAACTGTGTTTTAATGGCGCTATCGACTTGATTTAGCGCGTATTTGCCATAAAATAGACAAACTGCTCATTCTTAAGTGATAACGAGTATCTCGGACCAGTAGCAGCTAAACTACCTCTACCTACCCTCTCCCTTCCCATCAACGCTTACTATCAACGCTTATGATAGTATTTACTTGCTGATCACGGGACAAAAAATGTTGCTAATGATCAGAGATGAAGTTAGTTGAGCTAAGTTGATCTTAGACTGCAACGTAATTTGAATTTCTCTACCACACACTTTTGATCATCTACCAACGATGTTTCTTTGCTCTCTGACAGTCATGTTCTCTCTTTTTGACCTGATCATGTCACGAAGATTCCATGCACTGCACACATTCTTACACATCACCAATATCTCGACCACTTCCTATCCACTATGGTTGCTATAGATGACAGGGACACAGATTCAAGTATCAAAATATATGACGACTTTTTAGCTTTCTCTCCTGTTCTTAGGGATAATTTAAAAACTCTCCCTGGGAAGAATGAACCTTCTGTTTATTTTTAACTAGACAGTTACTACCTATCATGTATTTTTTACAGCTGGCTTAATAAAAATGTAGCTAAAAATATAGAGCACAAAACGAAATGAAAATTTGCAAAAGATTTTTTGGTAATGAAAAATAGCTTCGAGAAAGCAAACATTTTAAAACATACATAAAGTTAAGATGTTTTGGATTGTTTGCTTTTTCAAAGCATCTTCAAAGTAAAAATCACGTTAAACAATCTATAAGTCAATAGTTATATTAATACCTGAGATGAAACCTTGTTTCTCGAAGTAGAATTCTTTTAGTGAGGTAATGAAAAAGCAAGAGTGATAACAGAAACGGTCAAAGAAGCCTCTTTGAAGCTGATTTCTCTTAACCCTATTTGCAGCTCATGTCCCTTATAGGCACAGTGCTATGTATATCAGTCGACAAAGTCATCACCTCTTCCTCCAAAAACTAACAAATTACTGGATCCCTAAACCGAAAACTGAAATTACTTGTGTGGCTTAAATTGCTAAATCGTTTTTGCGGTTACCCAGAAGCATGAATCTTTGGAAAGTCTGTACATTCATGACAACAAAATTCTCAGGTTTTGGCTTGTCGTATTGTTTTCGTCTCGGAATGGTATTTCATACGAGCCCTGGGAAAGTGAACATACATCATATCCATCTTTACTGTATCTATTTCCATCAAGCAATAAAAGGGATTTGACACACAGACGATTCAGCAGCTAGAAAATGCCTAAATTTTTCTGTATTTGACTTTTTATAATCCCTGTTCCGCCTTAAAATGTCAAGGCCATCTTCCTTCGCTTGGGCTGGCCTTGTCTCTATGCTCTTGTGGTTTGCTCTGTCTCTGTATTATGACTATACTGTGTGGTTTGTAACAGTCGATGAAAGAGAAGGAGTGGAATCGTTATTTATGCCTAGGACGTCCCATTGATCCAAACAAGCGATTAGGTATGTAAGATCATAGCACTTTGAGCAGATTTCCCAATTTAATTGAAATCCGGTTGCCTTCATTGGTCCAAATGCAATGGTCCCTGCCTTTTTGCCAAGGCGACTTTTGTTTGAAGACGGCTTAACCTTAGTAACTGGGCCATATTCAAGCTTAGCTGGAAATCCAAGGTCGTGTTTCTTCTGACGATATTTGATTGTCAACTACTAAGTGCCAGTCTCTTCCTTACAGTCATCAGTAGAGACCGCAACAGGATCCCAACCTCTGTCACTGTTGTCCAATGTAACCACGCCAAGGTAAATTTTCTCTTTTCCATAGTGATAAACTTGTCAATGGCTGAATGGAGGCTATTAGTATTGATTGCATGAACTTTAAGAGATTGAACTCTACCGGTGCAATTGGGGGGCTGTGGGGACTTCAGATCCCCATTCAGTGCCTAAAAGCATTTACTGATTTGGGTTCGAGTCACTGACTTGAACAAGCTTGTACCATAAGTCAGGTGAGTCGTCAGCTATCTGTAACTCCAGGCGTAGGGATCACGATAGGGGCACTGCTTGATAAGCACACTTCTTAGTGTCCCAAAAATTACCTTCGGTATTTAGGTAGTCCATGTCTCCTCCACAGAATCCCCGTCGAAGTGTTAAAGACATAGCTATATTTCATAAACCGCTAAATCCTTCCTTTATCTTGGCTTGGACCATATCACTTTTTTGGTTCGCCTTGTAATCCCGCGAGAATAGTACCCTTGCAAACAATGCCTTCTTAATCACCACTTCACATAACTTGCCACAATTTTCTGTCTTACTACTTGGATATCTGAGGCTACCAGACTGTGCCACCCAACAATTTGCTTCTCTCGCTTCTGTGATTTCTATGATTCTGATATACATGCGAAATGGGAAGATAAATCTAGATTCCTATTGTTTAGAGCTATTATTCTGCCCATTTGTCTGAACCAATGAGAAGTGCTTTATATGCACATGTGCATTAGGGTGAAGGTCTTGACAAAAAATTTTCCTTCATAGTGCTTCACAGGATTTAATGAAAAAATTAATGAACACAACTATACATCATAATTGCATCAAATGAACCAGAATTATATTCTCCTTGTACTCAAGGCACCTCTTTCTTCGCCTTTTGATTCTACACTAGCCCATTGCCATAAGAGCCATGAATGTTCCTACAACAGAATACATATAGCTATATTCAAAAGGCCAGTAAAATCCCCTTTCAAAATATTTATTTCTTTCCATCCTTATTCTTAAACAGTTTAGAAACAATTAATAAACAAAAATTTTCAATTACTATGAAAAGAGATATAATTTCCATGGGGCTGATTCAAAAACATGTTAGAAAATACAACTTATTTATAAAGCAAGATAAAACACCAAGAAAGAGAAAAACAGGGGACTTTTGGTCAAGAAGAACTGTTACTTCTTGAGATCCTTTAGAATAAACTTTGTAATGGTGTGATGCATTTAGAACTAAATGGTAAGCAATGTCCACGAGAGACATGTCTGCTTGTTTTTTATAAAAGTTCAATACTGCAAGGTTATTGGGTCATGCTTGTTTCATGTTGGAACGAAAGCAGGTTTCTAGCATTCTAGCCATCGAGAAAAGTCTCTCTGCAGATTGCACTCGTTGCTGTGCAGAAGCCTGCAAATAGTTACCACTTCTCCTACGAAGCGAAGTTCTGCAGGTTTTAACTTTGTAATTCTCTTCATAATATCATTATGCTTCAATACTGCTTCATTCTTTCTCAACAACAAGATAGGAAGCTAAGCATTAAGTTGTAGTATATTGACATTTTCACCGTAATGCTAAAGTAATCTATTACGTAAATCTTGGTTATAACAAGACGAATTAATAGTTCCATATTTGAAAAGTGTTTTGCATGGCGGCTAAAGCCCTGCTAGCCCAGTGGCTGTGCGGTGCCTGGTGAAAATAACGCCATAGATTTTAGCCTGGCCAACATCGTGTTATAATTGAGTCATATCTCAGTTCTTCTCTCGGCCCCAGCCTATTCCTGACCTCTATACTGAACTATTTCCTCATACTCTTCCTTCCCTGAAAGTCCTCCCCAGTTCCCTTTGCGCTGTTCTAGCATCCATTGATCTGTGCAAGGCTCAAGTTCATTTATTTCCATCACCAATCTACCTGGTGTGGTACAGAGCTTTAATGGCAATGACTGTCCGAAGTGTACTTAACGCTTCACATTATGTTATAACATTACACTGCAATAGCAATTTAGAGAATTTTGAACAGAGCAAATTGCCAATTAGTTTTATTTCGGGATTAGCGTAGTTTTCTATCAGAATTTGAGAACGACATATCTGGTTTCAAGGACTGTATTTTTTTTTCTGTCATCAGATCCTTTCGAAGCTCGCCCTGATACGAACTGTTTAAACGCTAGAACTTTCTTTCCATTTCAATGACTGGAGCAAAAGCTACTCGTCCTTGCGCTTTCACAGACCGAGAGTTTTATATTTGAGGCTGTCTTTGTTTTGAAAGTGCCAGTTGTTACTGCATGTAATATATGGCATCTTAGCTTGGGGTGAGGGAAAGGAGGGTCGTTTGCTTTCTCCCTCTATTTTGAAATTTTTCAGAATTATCCAAAGATTCGGATAAGAAAGTTTCCAAAATGAAAGACCAGCACTGATACTTTGCTCTTTCACATTTGCTAAGTTTAAAATCATCAGAGAATTGGTCTCTTTGCGCTGCTCCTGCAAAGGACGGCTTTCAAGAAGGAAAGTTTAGCCTAGTCTCCCTTGCAATACTATCCTGTTTTTCTTTATGCCCCAACACATCTTCTTGTTGGCTTAGAATCAAACGCTTAAAATCGCTCAGTCATTTGCAAGAGACATGATCAGCAACCAAATATACGAAACCTGCCTTAAAATGATAATGACAGCGTCATGCTCCTCCGCTTCCCAGCTTCCGCGCTCTAGATTTTGAGGCTCCGGTACCCAAGGTTCCTTAATCTTAGCGTTTCTTTGCATATGCATATCGAAATCGTAAATAGTGCGCTGAGGATGTGACTAGATCCCAATTATCTGTTTACATTTTGATAAGATGTTTCATAACGAGGGAAGAAGGGCAACCTTGAAGAATTGGTAGTGCAAATGTTCACTATAACGATGTAAGATAAAACAAAGAGTATTCAGGCAAATAAGAAAAGCAGTTGAGAAAGAAAAAGAGTTATGCTGATCACGAGATGCAAATCGATCCATTTTCGTTATTACCAAACCATTAGCCAGTGTGGTGCGGCTCAACTCTGTGCTTATAAAATAGAAAACAGCCTACCCCGTGAAACCAAAATGCACGACCTTGCACGTCGTTAGCAACTGTAGCGCCAGTTTTATGCATTCCGTTTGGATCCATTGGAGACTTTGGTATCAAAAGAATAGAATTCGATCACTTGTCAAAGTTCTTGATCGAAAATCATTAAAGATACTCTCCCACTTCTTAAAACCGTTCTTTGTAAAAATATTTTTACGACTTCTATCTTAATTGAGAAAATGGGCCCACGTCTTATTAATGAAAAGGCGTATTAGATTGAAAAGCTTTGACTTCTAACGATTAAAATACAGTCTATGGTGATGAACCTTGCGAAGCGAATCCAAAGTTTCAGTTACCAAACACTGGCTTACTAACTAAAAATGGGGTGCAAAGTTGGGAATCATCCTTTCGCTCATGTCAAAGGATTTAGGGTGTGGTTGTGAAATAAAATCAGATATCGTAGAATATATTTTTGACAGTCAATTCCTATCATAATTGTTGTATAAAATTGAATCCCCCGTGGTCTAACGATATCTAAATTATCGTTATAAAACTATGCATTTTTTATCTTGTTGTTAGTTGTTATCTTGTTATACGTTTGTTAAAGGTTTAAACTTTTAACTGTTATGCTACAGCTGTAAGTAAATAGGGATGTGTTGAATTTCACATTCCCTGTTGAAGATTAACCAACAATGCTGAGTGAGTTCCACCTAGTTCTTGCTGGTAACTCTACTAATAGAAGGAATCTCTGGGCATGCGCGGGATTTTGTTTGCTCAATCTCTGTAAATACCCGACCCCCTGCTAAGAAAGGGCGTTTCCTTACCGGTTGCGTGGAAGAGAGGTTGCAACATTTAAAAAATCATTGTTTAGTATTTAACTAATATCAGTGTTTGGCATCAACACTGGTCCGTGGACAAGCATCACAAAAAAATTTGTTCATTATTAATAAGGTCGGGTGTTGGGTAATTGCTGCGTCCTAAAAAGAGGCCGCTGGACATGGAGAATGACAGATATGGACCATAACCAAACCATAGCACACAATCTATTATGTTCATTCAAGCTTTGTCGTCAGCAATATTTGTATGCCCTTCAAGCAACATCATAACTGGGCTTTGACTCACTCAAAAGCTTTTCACAACACCTCAGAAGGTCATTTACTAGCCTCTTTTGTCTGTGTTATGGTTATAAGTTAATCAAAACAAGGAAACTTAGCTGCGTCACTATTTATGCTTATGAAAACAGGCTCTTCAAATGTGTAGTTTTTCCAATCTAGTCTTTGATGATCATTCTCTGTATATGAGTTCAGCAGAACTTTTTGAGATCTGTTGCTTTTTTATCTAGGTCAACACTTGCTGTGCTGTTATCGATTTGTACATTAACTTTCGTAATTTACGTATCCAGACGTGATCTCTGCTTATGAAATCGCCATTATCTACTCCAGACAGTAGATTTTCCTGGAAATGTGAATAATTGTAAACATTAAATCCGCAAGTCACGCCTGAACCCTCACTTCAGTTTATTTTGGCTACACGATCTAGTTCGCTAAAAATTGTCTCGGACATTCCTGATAAAAGTCAGTTGATGATGATGATGTGTTTTCAATAAAATCTTTTTGTGAACATCCATTTAAGTTGAAGGTTAAAGGGTTAGAAGAGTTATTACATAATTTCACACTTTATAATGAGCTTTTGTTGCAGCAAGATGAAACACCAAGTTGGCCTTCGAGACGCAAATTGACTCATAAACGCATTCAAACTTTTTCTCGGTCACTGAAAACAGCTCATTTTGGTTCTAAGGTCACCTGACCTCAATAAATCCTTAGGCCTCCTTTACATTTCATGAAAGTTGCAGGACGAATGCTGTACGTGCACAGGCCTGTCAAATATATCAAGGGAGGCCAAGTTCAATTAAAGCGTAGGGTTGTTGTGGGGCAGTCTAGGGTAATTACCCTTTCAATACCCGCCAATCAAGGATGTTTTGGAAATATATCAAATGATGCCACTAGTAATATTCGTAAGAAACCTCATTTGCAAGCAAAATTAAAATCGATGACACAATTACTGTAAATCCTCGAATTAGCCCACTTAAGAAACTTATTAATTCAGATGGGTGCTTTTTTAAGGGAGGCACGGCCTTTTAAGAATCATGTAAAAGTTGTCATACAATTTCGTAGCTTTCCTCGATTTTCAAGTTCATTTCATTGCACTTTTTGCTCAATAACGCTTTCTATGATATCATACCAAAGTATAAATCAACGCATGAAATTTTTAATTCAATCAAAAATATTGATGTTTATGTTGTTCTCACTGTCAATGTCTCGTTTACTTTTTATATTCGCCTCTAAATGTGTTTTCAATCATGGACTCAAATAATGTATCTTTCTCTTGGATCTAGATTAAGCTCCGATAGGGGCGTATGTAAACGCAAAAATTGGTATATTAGTGTGGGGAGTTTCTTCGAGGTTGGGTGATTGTTGTACCAAATTAAGAATAAAAGTCTCTGAAGATGACGTTCTTTTGAGTGTCATGTTTCTCGAGGATAGCCGGTGTAATATGCGTTTTGGTACCCTATGCAAAAGTGTAACATTGTGAAAGGCAATGTGTTTCAAATCCTGTGATTTCATCGTAGTGCGATATTATGACACGTTATAATTAACAAATTGAGCACAATGCTTTTTGAGTTTAAAATTTCACACTTTTCAATGAAGAAAACTTTGGAGTCGCTATTAATGTTGTACTTTTTTGCATAAACTTAACAAGGGAAATCATAGCACCGCTTCTTGTTAGTACCCCCTTGCTAGAAATAGTTCGATTGTTCTTTACATTCTGAACAATATGAACCAGAACATTTGCGTTCCCAGACCGGTTTGCATGCTAAATTCCACCATTCGTTTCGGTTCCCTGTTTTTTAAAAGCTTGGGTACGTTTTTGTATAAGCAAAATTGTCATGCGTTTGTGTACCTGGACCGTTTTGCATGCTAAATTTCCACCATTCGTTTTGGTACCCTATTGTTTAAGTGCTTGGGTACGATTTTGCAGAACCAAAATTGCCATGCATTTGTGTACCTGGACTGTTTTGCATGCTAAATTTCCACCATTCGTTTTGGTACCCTATTGTTTAAGTGCTTGGGTACGATTTTGCAGAACCAAAATTGCCATGCATTTGTGTACCTGGACTGTTTTGCATGCTAAATTTCCACCATTCGTTTTGGTACCCTATTGTTTAAGTGCTTGGGTACGATTTTGCATAACCAAAATTGCCATGCGTTTGAGTACCCGGACCGAAATGCATAAGGTTACCGAAACGCATATGACACCGGCCGCAGGAAAGAAGCGAAAATGGAAATCACAAGCATAAAAATGTTTGTTCAAAGTGTCAATTAAACCCACTTTCGCAAGAATTCTCTTGAGAAGTTGTGGTAGTTTTTTTCTGAAAAGTACGAAATTGAGAATTCCATTTAACACACTGCTTCACAGCATATAGAAAATCATGCTAAAAAGTCGCAAATATGTCTTTGGCTCTTTCGACCATTTCCAACCTTTGCTACAATGAATGAAAACCAAATTTTTGGCAAGTTAAGTTAATCTGTGATAGTCAAGTAACATTTACCTACAAAATGGTACTCTAACTTAAGGAATTTTGGTGCAAATTTTCTTGCCAAGTCTCCTTTCCAAGAAATTAACTTATATGACGAGCATTTGAAAGTATCTTGAAATGTCTTTCAATGGGCGAGATAATAGTTCTTGTTAGTTTAAATCAAAGCTTGTCTATCGATTTCTTATGTAAAATACGAAGGGATTCTACATGTTAATTTTGTATGGACATTTTTTCAAGGTGTTGCATCTTTTATTACGTTATATTATGGCAGCAGGAAGTTTAATTCAAGATGCTAAATCTTGGATTGATGTATAATTCAGCGTAAAAATTGTGATTTAGACAGGATGCAATAGTGTCGTTTTGATCTTCTTAGCAAGAGTGATGTTCAAAGTTTGAGCTTGTCCAACTCCGACTTTTGATTTCGATCGCTGAGATTTCAATGATGCTGTTCGGGAGCTAGGGCCCATGCCTGCCAAAAGTACTTGGAACACCCAGCAATTTACGCTGCATTTGATATCTTTCATTCCTTTCATGAAAATTTGCTACTTCCGCCCCCTTTCCTCTAAAACAATGTTGATGAATTAGAAAAATATCAAAAAAGAAGCGCAAAAGAAAGTGCTTCCTAAAATCCTAACCCGTTTGATAGTAAACCAACATTTTTTCTGTAGGAGAGAGGGGGATGATTGATTTTGACCTTGGAAATTGATGGCAGTGTTCCAAGACTTTTAACAGGCATTCATCCACCTACCGGCCAAGGTAGATTTCAGGAATCTAGTGGAAGCAAAAATTGGGACTGACACTGACACATGACTTATGCGTGTACCTTTTCATCAATCGTGATTTTATAGTATTTTCAACTATGGTTTGAAATTCAAATCTTCTAAAGAAGAATATCGTGCAATTCTCCAGTTGCAATCTGTTTTAGTACAGGTTTCAGTTGAGGCAATAATGACATCATGAATAACTTACCAGTTGCATCTTCAGACTATTAATACTTTTGTGTTAAAGTATAAATAGCACATTTTAACCTGGAGTTATAAAGCGGTGAAAATCGCAGACAGACTTTTGAATACACATTGAATGAAGTCTTTAAACGTTTATGCAGTTTGCATTAGACGCTATTTGGGATATAGATTAGGACGGTTCTAAGCAACTTAGCAGCTTCACCCAATGACGTGTACACAGTACCGCCGAGAGGGGGGGGGGGTAGCCGGGGCAACAGCGTTAATTTTTTGCTGAAAATATTCACAAAAGTAAAAAAGCTTATTATTATTCTTAAAACTCGTGAAAAAATACTGTAAAATTGCAGTGAAGTTAGAACCACGTTCAGGCCAGTCTCCTGTTGACACTCAATGTACATGAACCAATGGGCTAATCAGACTGAAGATAAACCTGCATGTTCTTATTCACGGGTATCTTCTGTATGCATTGCAGAAGCAGGCAAGAAGGCCTTTTACTTTCAAAGAGCAAAGGTATTTAATAAACTAACAAACGAAATGTAGTGTGAACCTTCTATTCTAAGATTTAAGACTTTTTGTAAAAATTTTAACTTCGACTTTTAAGATTTCATTTTCATCATGTATATAATTTTTATATGGGTAATCCTTGTATATTTCAGACAGGTCCTTAATTGATAACAGCACGTTGTTGCTGACCAAAGTTAACCTGTATAAATATGATATTATTATTATTATTATTATTATTTTTATTACTTTATATTCTGCTGTAAAAACAAAACTTGGACTACTGTAATCCAGAGCTACTCCCCTTTTAACATTTTTTTTCTTTTCTCATTACTACGATTGCAATAGTTTTATTTTGTAAAACAGGCTAGCCAGTTACAAATTACCTTGTAATAGTGAGATTTGTAATTGTAGTTTTAACTGGAATTCAAAATGAAGAGTTTCCATTATTATTAGTTTGATAACTATATAGGCCCCCAACCGAAAAGGGCCCACTATTTGTTTGTATATCCATATTCTTAAGACTGCGGTCAAGTTCACCTTAAAAGTTCTTTGACTAAAGCATATGATTCAGCTCCTATGGTTAGCGAGAAAAATTATCATTCTCGCGATTTGCTATGTTATCGACGACTTGATGGGGCTTTCTTGTACTCGCTGTATAGGGGCCTCGTTTCAATCTAATTTCTTGGGGCCAAGGGTGCCTTTATTACGCCACTGCCCATCGGCCTAGTGGCTATTTTTGAGCTATTTTGTAACGAAAGGAATCTGAAGAGGATGTACGTCAGGGCAGTAGCCCTTTGGCTTTACTCCTTAATCGCGTGGTTTTCTCACTTCCATTGATGTTTTATTGTTTTTGTCTCTGCCATTATTTGCATGACTTGCGTTCGTCAAAGCTTTCGTATTATTTATCAAGCAAATGTGTAATATCCTGTTCTTGATGCAGTCAGCCCTTGTCATCAACCAAATTTTCTAGAAAAAAAGTTTCGGTTTTCAGTTGGCGTACCTTATAGCCATTACTATGCTACAAATGGTTGCACGAGGTAAACTGGTATAGACACGAGGCGTGATGCTGTACAAACAACGTGTGCCATCCTAGCGTCCTTGTGCAAAACATCAAAATATATGGGGGAGTTGAGCTCGGTTCGTTGAAGAAGTGATAATGTCTATAGCTTTGAACCGCCCCCGTCCTCCCGGTATGGCGCATGCGTATTGAACTCAATCCCAATTGCGCATTGTTTGTGATTGCAAAGACGGGGGCTGGGTGCATCCCAAATGAGTACACTCAATTGTTTGCCCTCCACCGAGTAAGTTGAGACATGCCTACGTAAGCGCACAACACGCTGACCTGTTGACAGAAAAGTAATCAGTCTCAATTTCGTTTTTGCCGAAACGCTTAGCACCTGTTTCTAATGCAACTTAACGGTTTTACCGATACAGTTTTGCCGATGCCTTGTGCTTTCCGACAGTTACCGAGGTGCTGCATACACGGGATAAATGTTCTAAAAATAATGCACGGCATTGCAATCACGCAATGCCAGGTTTAGCGCATAGCGGCAACGACCAATGCTCTAAAACTTAACCACTTCTCCGCAATAATTCAAGGAATTGCACTACTAACTTGCAAAGCATGTATTTGCGCAAGGACCGAGATACCGGATGGACAGGGGGCCAGTAGCATAAGTAAAATGCTTTTGTTTTGTGAAATATACCTGTTTTTCACTTATTTATCAGGGCTGCCCCCTCCCCCCAAACAAAATGTTTTATCTTGTTCTTTGTATTTGCGTATGCACCAAGGACGTGTCCAGGCACTGAGTTCAGTGAAGGCAGTTGCGATGAACCATGGGAGGCAATAAAACGGAGGAGCGAAGCTTTCCGAAATCGTTCGGTTGACACGTCCTAAAAACCTCTATATCAGAGAAAAATATTCGTAGATATTTTCTAGCATCATTTTGTTGACCTTAAACGAGTGATGCAGAATCGTTTTACAAAGTGGCAGTCGTTTACAAAGTTCGTGGTAAATGGCCGTTCTTTGAAGCTCGTGGAAATTCAAGGCCCCTAACAGAGATTAAACGTTGAAACCTTGTTGTGGAGACAAGCGAGCGAAAATCTTCAAATGAGTGGAGCAATCCGTCGTCCTGGAGCCAAAGAGCATGCGTAATAACGATTTGGTTTGGCTCCATGCCCTTTGACACCATGCGCAGCATCTCCGCAACGAAGCCTTTCAGAACGCTCTGGGGTTTTTACGATTTGGTTTTGGGGACCCATTAATTAATATTTTGATCGCCCGTGCCTCGGTGATACCAACCTCCATGTTATTTCCAGAGCATTCATCAGTATGCTATTGAACATCCCGGAAATATTAACCATTAGCGAGAAGTTTCCATTAGATAATGATCAGTTGCATTTCCTTAGCGGTTTATACTGCGTGTGGCCAGGATTTCTCACATGTTGCTATCGATTACCCTAGTTCTACAAGGCTGATATAAACTCATCGATCAGCGAAGAAGATACGTATGCAGACAGAACTTTCAAACATTTTTCGTTCTGCTTGCCATATCAAGTGATATAATCTGCTGTCAGATTTGTCAGCAAGATATTCTCGTTATATTTAAGGTGTAGTAATCTGTAGTCAAATAAAGCCTAGCTTTTTGAGTAAACAATGCTTTAAGATTTGACCGCTTCATTTTTTCCTTCCTCTAAAGTTTTCTCGAAACTCTTTGAACCTCTTAATTTAGGATTTTAAAGATATTTTTTATTTTAATTTTTGATAGCAAGCTTCATCTAGTAAATTTGCTTTTGGTCGAGATTTCCTTTCATCCTATCAATTTTACGGATCAAGTGATTTTCTAAATAACCAAATACTTCATTTAGATTTGGTTTCGATACATAATGACTGTTACGATGAAATATTCTGACGTCATGCTACAACACAAATTTTGGTCACGATTTTCAATATCTTTCATCGTTCCATGCTATAACGTGTGGGCATCGTTTCACGATATAACATCATTCCACGATATAACACCGTTCCACGATATAAAATCGTTCCGCGATAAAACATCGTTCCACGTTAACTTGCAACTTAGGCCAAAGAGTTAATTTATTTGGAAATTTATATTCTAAGTAATAAAATAATTATTAACAAAAACTAAAAATTCACCTTGTTTAGCATGTTGGTCTAATTTGTAAATTCATTATTAAGTTTCAAGACTGAGAAAAATGTCATTTTGCAGGCCTTCCTTTAAAGGGGAACCATGTTTTGGAGAGCGAAGACGTTTTCGGATGTGTAATACAAAGGTATGATGATTTATTTCTTGCAAAAAGTCTTAAAACCATTACCTACTTGAGGGAAGTTCAAGCTTCAATATAGCACGACATAGATTTAATAAACTTTCGAAAAGTTGGGATTTATGTAGACAAAAAATGACGGGGGTTCGTGGTATGAGTATTTATGGTCTCAGATGTTTTTCAAAGGCAATTTTGGTCCCTTTTTATTTAAATAGTAGGCATCTTTCTGTCTCGTAAGACAATGGTAGAAAAATTGCAATTCAATTTCAAAAATTTAAGGTATATGTTTGCCATTTTTTTATAGTACTTTTGCTTTTAAATGGTTTTGAAAAAAGCAAACATTTTATAACATACTGGGTAAAAGCTTTTTCGTCTGACACTCCTCAGAGCATCGAAATAGGCCAATTAGAAAAACGCAAGTACAAGATTGGACTATCTCGATCCACAACTGGGTATATATTTTTCATCGTGTTGTTTCGGATCCTTATTCTGACGTTTTATGCTCTGAGAAGTTTCAGACGAAAAAGCTTTTAGCTAATATTTTTTAAAATGTTTGCTTTTTTCAAAGCCATTTTCAAGTACCGCCAAAAAAACTATTCACTTTTGCTTTTACTTAAAGGCCTGCCCAACAAACTCGTTAGACTTTCGTGACGTACAATGTGCAGCATTTAATCACAAGAATTATCGTGGAAGAGTGCATTCTTGGAAATCGTATCATCTTAGAGGTATTGGCCATTTTTGTTTATAAAGTGGTGAATTTATGTTTTCCTCTTTCTGAACTATACTTACTAATGGGATTGCCTTGTGTGTCATGTCTTAAGTGTCGATTTTCAATTGTAAACAACTTTTGTAATTAATCAATGAAATACAGATTATCTTACTTTTAGCACCCAAATTGAGGGCACTTCTAAGAAAAAAGAAGTAAGAAGAGTGGAATCCCTAAAGAATCCATCTTTGTTTTCTTTTTATTTAGATCCTGGCACTTAAAGTTAACCTATGATTAGTAAACCACAAGGCCCCTTCTAGTTAGCCGCAATCTAGAAATCTGATACTATTCAGAGTAGTTCGAATCAATGCATGTTATTTCCATACCGTTTTTGTTTCAGGCAGTGAATGTTCCTTAGTATGCAAAGCCGAGAGGCTTAGATATTATGTGACGATGAGTCCAAGTGTAGTCGATGGTACAATATGCAGACCTGGATCTTTTGATCGATGTATTGAAGGAACATGCAAGGTAAGTGCCAGGGACCGCCAGGGAAAAAGCTACGTCTTCTTTGTATGATTTTTAGTATCGTGAGCAATTTGTCCCGTTGCCAAATGTCAAACAAGAAAGCTGCCTAAACAATCCTAAACAATAACGTATCATAGAGACCAATCATATGTTTGTATCTTTAACGATGTTTGATAGAGAAAAGTCTTGATTCATGACACATGGCAATCTTTTAAAGAGCTAACATTGGAGTCATTTTCAATCGCAGTTTAGTACTAGACTAGACTATCGACAATATTTTCAATCTAGTCGTTCATGTTAGGAACATAGAATTGTGGCAACAGTGATACCTATTGAAAAAGTTAATCTCGTCCGTATTATTTTATGTTGCATACAATAGTTAACAGTAGCTGTTGCGTATTAAGTCGGTTTTTTGCTTAGCAATATTTTTAGTCAGATAATATTATTCTTCTTGATACTGGTACGTTGAGTCGTTGATACGGTAGTAGAATCTATCTACAATATAAATCTATTTGCCATGTCTTTAACTTTGTTCTCATTTTCCCATCACTGTATTTCCTCGTTTCCCTTTCTGCATAGAGAGTTGGATGTGATAGCATTATTGGTTCCAATACAGTAGAGGATGTTTGTGGAGTTTGTGGAGGAAACAGCACTACATGTCACCAAGTTCGTAAAGATTTCAAGAAAAAACATGGAATCGGTAAGTGCTAAACCACTCCTAAGCCAAGAGTAAAAATGGTCTTTATTTCCTCCAGTGTTGGTTTTAATTCTCACTAAGTCGCGATATTAGCTTTAAAATAATTCACAATGCGTGAATTTGATTTTGTTTGGACAACCACGGCATTACTTATGGCCACCGTAATTTGTCCAAAATCCATGGATTATTCAGCTTAATATGAAACCTCACTTTATGATTTTTTCCATTATTTGGGTAACCATATTGGCAAAATTTGTAATTTTGCTCTAGATGATTAACCTCTATGAAGTGCTAACAAATCCTACATTTTCAAGGCTACTATTGATAGGTCAACGGTAACAAAATTCTATGTAACATGAGCCAGAGTAATTTTATTTTATAGCACTTTATTTGTAGGATGAATTACGTTCTTTATCAACCTACGCCTTTTCTCAAATACAGTTAACGAAACCCGGGGCTTACAAGAAACCATTACTCGATGTTTTCAAACTATTTTTGAAAGGTTAATCTCAAATAATGGAAGTTTCGTTTAATCCCTTATGTTCAGTTCAATTTTAGTTGTGTGTCAAAGTGTGGTCTTTCGTGCTGTTAACTGCTCAAAATGAGAAATATAAAACTGTTATGGTGACACAAATTAGACACGAAGCGTTAGTTGCTGGGGCTTACTATTGTGCGACGTCAAGGGTCCATTTCGGGTACATTGCTTTTGGAAGTCGGGATGTCAAGATTAATGTTTAAATGTAGGATGATAAATGAGTTACCGTGGTTGGTAAACCTAAGAAGAAACCATATATGGTGATATTGTGAAGCAAGGATGGCACTTAGTTGTAGAATTGCCATTCTGTACAACTCAAATTGGTCTCTACATAACAACTAACAATGGAGGAAGTTCATAATTACAATTATTTTTCCAACACTGTTTAGCCAGTAAACGTAGCAAGCTAACCACTTAAATGGCCACATAGACATAAATGTACCAAATGGCATATATTCTAAGAGAAAGTGTACACCAATTGCTGCTATTTGTTATTTATTGCTTCTTGATTTGCTTCTCTAAAAGCACTTGCAGCTTTGAGATAAACTCCTGTTTCTTTCCTAGGTTATCATACAGCTGAGTATATTCCGCATGGATCAACTAGCATAAATATCGTTGAAAAGATTTCTTCAAGAAATGTCCTGGGTTTGTTTCTTTTCAATTTTTTTACAATGTTTTCAGTGCAGCAGAAGATTTTGCAGTTACTACAAACACATGAAACACTGATACAGTTATGTTTTTTGAAGCTATAATATAGGATAAAGAGAATATATTTAAGACATGCAGCAATTGTTTATTGTTGCTTCGACAGTTATGGCTCTGGGTGTAGCATTGAATGAAATGTGACACAGATAGCATGCAAACTTTCCAGTAATGATTATGTCACAAAGATAGCATGCAAACTTTCCAGTAATGATTATGTCACAAAGAGGAGGTGCCTGAATGGGCCTAGAATTGAATCAAAATGACAATCAGAATCAAGCTTGCGATGCTCTTCTGAAAGCATATGAAGATAAAATCAGCCTAACGTAATGTAATGCTGGTATGATTCTTGTCTAGTAGTACCTCACAATTGCTTAGATATTCAGAAAATTGATGCTTATTTGGGCTAGATTAACTATGAGACAGCACTCTTTTTCCATCTCTCTATCCAGCTAGTCAATAGGCTACATATAACGCAGATTAATGAAAATTCGTGGTTTGCCGGTCGATCATAAAGTGCTTGATGCGGTATAAGCAGAGCTGTTCAAGCCCTAGTGTATAATGCAGGATGGTTCTTAGTTGTTAGCATAACTCTTGTATTTTGAGCTTTTATTATTATTAGTTTAACTCTTGGATTCTGAATCAACACAAACAAGCTCAGATTGCAAAAATAATGTACATCAGCACACATCCAAAGTGTGGTCTTATAAGTAGAGGCCAGGGGAGGCGCCAGGCCCTAAATTGTGGGGTGGACATTGAAGGGGTGGAGCTGATAAAGGGGTCTGGGTGAGAACCGGTGCAACACCGTACGAGAAATCGCGCTCTTTATTGATAACCAAGTTTGACATATTTTGAATCCCTTAATAGAAGAGTTGAATTTCATTGGCAAAGGTTTACACACATAAAAGCTAACAACATAAAATTTAATTTCAGAATGGAATTTTTTAGCTAGTAATGGTTTTAAACTAATTAACGGGGCTTCCTTTGTCTATTTGATCTGCCATATCTCGATAGATGTTAATTTGAACAAGTTTCTCCAACCTTTCGTCTGACCTTTGGTTTTTCCAACCTTGAAAAAGTTTGGGTACAAGTTTTAAAGTTATTTATTGCCAAAAATCTTTAACAAGGAAGAAAGATAAAGACAACACGCTAAGAACCAGCTGTTTAGCACGATAAAACTGTGTTTTATAGATCATCTTCATTTTAGATTCTCACTATTTACGAAACTGATGATCCAACACACCATATTCTATGTCAGCTAAGATCTGAAAAGAACAGTATCTGACCATCAAAATGAAAGAAAGTTCCGATCTCAGAGGAGAAAACTAACACCCCCTTAGAAAGTTGATCTTAAAAGAAGTAGGGTGGACATGTCCACCCCAGTCCATCCCGTGGCGCCGTCCCTGGTAGAGGCCGATTATCATTAATTTTCAAAACACTGTTTCAACATCGTGTCTTCTGAGCACAGCTTAAACATAACTTTGCTAAACAATGTTTCAACACAACATTTTTAAAAAATGCTGAAATGTCTGTTCTGAAATGAAGCTCACATCTTTCGCCATGGTTCTCACATTGAAGTTTATGTTGATATTGTTTATTGCAGCTATCGAAACAACATTGGGCGAAAACATTTTAAATTCTGGCTATCAAATGGAGCGCCCTGGGGCCTACCATAGACTTAACAGTATTATCAATTACGAGAGGACTGGAATGCTAGAGCGTATACAGATCAAAGGACCCATATCTAAGGATATAAAAGTTATGGTAAGTTGTTAAATAATATTCTTATTATGCACAAAACTATTCATCAGTTCTTTGATGTTGAAATTGTGTTATGCTTCGTCATGCTGTAAAAATCCTTCCTCAAAACTGCTATTAAACCATCAAACCGATGATGCTTAGAGATATATATATTAAAGCAAGTTCCCTTGATTAAGTTTATGTTTCACATCATATAAGAAGCTAGAAATAGGCAAACTATGAAATAGAGCGAAGATACAGATAAATTATTCTTATGAAAATCGGATATTTTATCAGCAAACAGGGCTGTAAGTAGTCTGCGAGCAGAATCTTCTTCAGAATACTGGGTCTGCGCGCAGGCTAGGCTGTAAGTGGCTGTTTTACTGCGACAAATGAAGTAAAGCGTTATTCACAAGATGGTTAGATTTATATGCAAAGACAAATTGAATACCGAATGCGGCTATAGATCTGATGATACGATGATAGAAATACACATACCTAATCACTATTATAATAATATTAAGATACCATCAGAGCTATCTCATATTTATTGCTTTTTGTATTTTTGGAATTGAGGACTGTAGGCGAAATTTAAGCCTGAACTTGAAGCTTTAAGGGAATATCTAATACGAGTTTTGTGAAAAAGTTCTTGTGCTTTGCCTTTAATCTAATACACAGAGCGTTATGAATACGACTTGTATACCCAAACTGAATAACGACAACCAGCATACATGACTTTGTTAGTATAACTTATATTTGTTATTGTTGTCTCTCTCTCTCTAGGTTCTCTTCCTAGCAGACTCGTCATCGGTATCAATTCAATATGCCGAACAACATACTGCAAACAGAGCTGTTTTTACTTCACGTGACCGGCACATTTGGAAGCATGACAAGGCGGCTAAGAATGCCTGGTCTAAATGTTCTGCTACTTGTGGTAAAGGTATGTCTTGCAGAGTTTTATGGCTGGAAAATAAAGTCAAACAGCCAAACGTTGTCAAACGCAGTAAAACGAGGTCAAACGCAGTAAAACGAGGTCAAACGCCTTCAAACACAGCCACCAAAGCCCTCTGATACAAAATAATAAACATATAAGTCATTATTGCAAATGTAGAAAAAATAAAGGGAATTATCAATCTCACAAGCAAGGATCATTCTAATATGCAGGCATTGACGCAGATTTACATTTCAGTTTATTAAGACTTAGTAGGGGCAGAACGTATTCAAGGGAATTCCATTAAGTATTTGAACTATTTTTTCCTGCACCCTCACACGGACCATTTTGCACTGCCTATCCTACAATTATAATCCAAAACCAAAATTGTCCCTTGATCATGGTCATTTGCTCACATAAATGAACTTCTTTGTAAAACAAATGAACGAATAGATCAAATCCATCAGTAAAAAAAAAAAAACGCTAGTATACAATACAGCAAAAAGAAGTGCAATGTTTAGAAAAAAAACTTAAAGGCTCTTGTGCAACCGGCATGCTTAGCGGCAGCTTTCTTGAGAGTTTGATTGTGTTTTGTATTTTCATGCAGTTCGATATTGTATTTTCATGCAGAACAATATTTGGCCGGTTTTGAAAATATAGTTGCAAAGCATGCTGGTTGTGCAAGTGACTTTAAAAACAAAAGATTTAGATAGTATCAGCGATTAATAGACAAAGTCTCTTAAGTAGAAAATTAAGAGAGGAATCTCAATGTGTTATTGAGGTGTGTATCTTTCTAGTTATCATTGATACATCCTTGAACACAACTAAAATTTCCGATGAAAAAGAACGGCAAACAGTTGCATCTCCTGAGGAGATATCAAACCAATTTGCTAAGAAAACATCAACCTATCATCAAGAAAATACTGCATACCTTTTTATTATTTATTTCTATGTCTATGAATAATTACCTAATATTCCTAAATGAACGTAAGGAATGAGTGCTTTGAAACTCAAGAAGTTTGCTTCATTATTCAAATATGACGGTGTCTAACTTGCTTCCTATTCAGACAGGGCTTTAGATAAGCAGTTTAATACTGTCCAGTACCATTCTCTTTACTTTCACTTTTAAGAATGATACGAAAAATTTTTTCTGAACAGATAGACAATACTTGAAATCCTTACCCGCCAATTTTCTATGTGCAGGCGTTTTTGCTTAAATAACACAGCTACAATCCCGGACAAAAATGTTGAGACAAAATGCAATTTTTGTAATTTTCTACTTTACCTTGCCCCTGTAAATTCGAATCCCCCACCCTTTCCTTCCGAAGCAATGTTGGATTTGTAGTTCTATCATTCCTCCTTCAAAATCATGCATTCAACATTGAATTGGAGGAGTGGGGAAAGTTATTTTTTAAAGGAAAGTGAAAATATAAGCTTTTCTTGAAAAGTCATAACTATTTTTGTCCGGGATTGTCGCTCATCAAAAAATTTTCATCTACAGTTATAAAAATCAAGTTCATAGATGCATTGTTTGAGCTTCAAAAGAAATGATTCACCAATAATATTAATGGTGCCAAGAGGTTCTAAGGACATTTTACATCTTCAGGTTGACTGGAAGATATGGCAAATAGGAAAACCTTGATTTTAATAAGTTAGCACTCAATTTGAAGTCGGTAGTAAACATTTTGCAAAATAATGAACCTGAGGTGTTTAAATTTTTTTAATGTTAACGAGTAAAAATTTAATAATAATTCAAGTTGAGTTTCAAGTAGGTATTATGGCGAGCTAATATTACTCCTTTTTTTTAAGGAACACTAACCAAAAATTGAATGTATATTCTTTTGCAACGGCAGGTGTACACAGTGGACAGTTTGAATGTTTTGACATAATTACCAATAGCTTCGTAAACAAGAAGAAATGCGACAAATCGGAGAAGCCGTTCCTCGTCAAACCTTGTGAGAATCTTACTCCATGTGAAAAACTGTGAGTCGACTTGAAATAGTATCTTACAATACTCACTGGCAAAAGCTTTCAATTCACTTACTTTAGTCAAGTAGCTTGCCGTTCATTCAAACTTCAAAGGCTTTGCATCTTTCCATATTCCTTTAAGATTAAGGCATAAAAGTAAAGTGAACTTGAGTGTGTATTTCATATACAATATAGTGTTGTTCAGTTTAGGTGCATTACAAGTAGGGCAATGAATAAATTAAACTTAAATTTAACGTAGCATTGAGTCTTGGTGAAACATAACGAAACCTATAGACCTTGCATGCTGCAGCAGGACTCTTTGTAGTAGAGTGTTGCTCTTGATACTATTATATATTGCAATAGGTTGCCAAAAGGGAGTTGGACGCATGGTGCATGGGGTTCATGCTCAGTTTCTTGTGGAGAGGGTGTAAAAAGAAGAACGGTTGCTTGCACAAAGGTTGGCACTAATATAATCATCAGCGAAAAATTCTGCGGAAAAAAGAAACCAAGATCTGAGAAGAAGTGCAATCATGCCAGATGCCCTAAAGAAGCAAGTTTTTGGTTATTTGGAGAATGGAGCAATGTATGTCACTGTTTATAACTTTTTTTTAAAACATACCATTGAAAATGACTTCGAAAAAGCAAATATTTTTTGACCTTCTAAAGCTTAACGCATGACACTCCACAGGGTATAAAACATCTTAATCCGGATCGATATTGTGAAACTAGAAAGTATATGCCCAGTTGTGGATCGAAATAGGCCAATCTTCTGGCTTGGCGAACACTTGACAGGTATATCTACCCAATCAGTGTAGCATTTCTATAGACAACTTTACTTATTGGAGCCAAAGGGTGAAGACGAACTTCTTCTGTCTACAAAGTAGTAGGTTTTCTTATGCTTGTTTGGATTCCAGTCTTTTCATTCTTTAGTTTTGGAATTTGCGACCAGCCTTTCAGAAACATCATGATGATAGCAAAATCATCTGACTTAATCGTATCGATAAAATCAGCATTTAAATTTCCTAAACAGAGTAGCAAGACATAAGAAGGACAAAGAAAATACACAGTTATCAATTTTGCTATACTATATCATTTTATGTATTGGACATTGATATGGAATTTATGTAGCAAAGAAAGTCAGGATAACATAGGGAAATAAATAAAAGAGCATTACTACTAGCGTATTCTGATTATTCAAACTCCTTTGTGGATCTATTAACCAACATGAAATAATCTACTGTCTATTTTCAATCAATAAGAATCCTGAAATATGAACCCCTGGCCAAACGAATAAAACCTCCGTGAAACATCGTCACACATATTTTACCAACATTGTCGTATGACCTGGCCAAATGAATCAAACAAATGTTAAACATCTGTGATATTCAAGCGCTGCCGCACAGCTTTCTACAGTGACTGCGTTGTATTTGCCGAATTAATCCACTGCGCTTGCGTGCGTAAAACAAATGTTCTAATGGGTGGCCAAACGAGCTTTGCAAAACATCATAAAAAGAGGGATGTATCAATGTTAGATGATGTTTTATGTTGATGTTTTATTCGTTTGGCCAGGGCTTAAATTATGATATCAGATCACGGAATTTTTCAAGAGCCGAAAATCTGTAACTTACTTCAAGATGATATCAAAACAGCCAAAAAAGTCAATGGTATTCAAAAACCTGATTAAAACATAGTTAATGAAAACAAATGCACAATTCTTTTTTCCGTTAATGTCTTGTGAAACCCATTAAATTGTTTCACGTTTGAATTTATGTACATCCACTATTGTTGTACCTAACGGTAACTATATTATGCATTACAATGCTACACTTTGTTGCAGTGTAATTTACTGTTTAATTTTTTTAATTTTCTCAGTGTTCTGTTAAATGTGGAGAAGGAATTCGACGTCGTGTAGTCCAATGCACAAGTTTAGCTGGCAAAAGGCTCCCTTCATCACATTGCAATATTGCAGAGAAACTACCGGAAACGGCACGCTGCACTGTTCCATGTGTTAAGTGGGTTGCAGGGGAATGGGGAAAGGTACGTCATTTCAATTGATTTGCATACAGATTTAGCAGCTAACGCCTTGTAATCTTGCAATCTTAATCTTGTCTTGACATTCAATTTGGTAAAATATTTAGCTACACCAACGCTAATTAATACCAACTAACTTGAAATACAATTGCTCAGTATAAATCATACAAAACCAATTATATATATGTATTGCTTGCTGATGTCACAAGTACAATTGAATAATGAAAGTCGAACTGAGTTGTTTTTAAATATTTGTAAAGTTAGGGAGTACTTTATTTCATTGGGGATCGTATCCCATATTTGACTACATATATATTACATAGTATTGAATCCATATATTTTGTACTTTAGCTCTCTTCCTTTGAATTGGGGATTTTTTTCAAATTACATGGGCATTCGTTCCTTGAAACAGGACCCTCGCTAAATGCTTTACACATTTCTATCGCATCGATCATGGATTCTCTATAAATTTTACAACAGCTTTCATATATCCTACCCATGTTCTGTTGGTAGATAATGAAAGCCGACACACTATCTCCTTTTCTAGTGCCCGTCAAACTGCAAGGAAAAACAACGAAGATGTATCTTGTGCATCAATATGCACACATTTGCCCATTCAACGGAATGCAGCGACTCAGACAAACCACCCGAAGAAAGGACCTGCCCCATCAATGATTGTAGTTAGTTGTCGGTGTAAATATTCTAGAGTCCTTTTAATAGGTACATCCATTAAGACTGTTTTTATCGAACGATATAAGACATATTTATATGAAGGAAGATATGTTATGTATATGTCGCTAAGTTGTTGTAATTGCGGTTTTTAACGCCTCTTTGGAGCGTAAAAGATAACGTTTTGCTTTCTTGTTAAAGGAGAAAACTTGTTATAAAAAGTAGATAAGTTATTGAATCGAAATTATAAGTTATGTAAAAGTATTTCTTGTTCAATCTTCCTAAGAGTTTTTTGACTTGCAGTTGAAAGACTTGTATAAAAGATTGCTTAAAATTTCCCCGCGACCGTTAGTTACAAAGGCTTGAAATTGTCCCTATACATACGAGCATTGCCAGCTAGCTTGTATCAAGAGATTTATGATAATTGTGGAGTTATACTAGGAGCCGTGCTTGCACCTATGTTTTTACACCGACTAATGATTAAGCTTTTACTGGAACTTTTGGAATATTGACAGGGACATCGATACTGCATGACAATGTTTCTGAGCTAAACCTGTTCCCGTGGTCGTGGAAATAGATGTAAATCTTTTTTATATACATTCCAAAAATTTACATAACAAGTTACTGTTATACCTTAACTACACGCTACTTTACATACACTACGAAGACGATGCCCCGGGGATCATCAACACCAGATGTAAGAGGCGTAACATCTTAAAGAGCGAGAGGCAAAGACAACGCACTCAATACATTTTGTGTGCTCTTTAATTGCACTAAAATTAACACACTAATTAATTACAAACACCTATATATACGTTAATACGTGATGTGACATTGATTGATAACTAACACGTGATATGACATGTGATTGTATACACGTGTCCTATTACATCAACTCTGTCTACCCCGGGGCCATAAGATAGAGAGGAAAATATGCACGTCTGTAATAACAAATACTTAAAGATATAAGATGGGGAGGGGGTTCGTCTGTGAGAAGTTAACTTTAATCGAAGCGTTTTGGCTTCAAAAAGATACTTTATTGGGTGATTTAAAATTAGCTTGTTAGCTTTCAATGGCAAATCTTCATTTCCATATAAAAGGATTTTCAATATATTGTTATCTAGAGCCTCGGGTTTACCATAGGCTTCGAGTACATTTTTTGCAGAAGCGAGGAGATGTAAATCTTCGGAGAACGTGGGAAAAAACTTTGGAGCAAAACGATTTTATGTGAAAATTATCGTCGTTTACGTTCAAAGAAATTGAAAGTTCAAACAATTCTTTAAAAATATCAAGATATCTCAGTAGATACCTTCCATAAAGCTGAAAAGCCTAATACAATTGTTATAAAGTTGTTTTTGCGAACTGGTTGTTTAAGCCAATGAATCCTGGCCTCGAATAGACAATATGCAGAAAGAACCCCTTGTTGATGTTATTGCTATTTTGATCTATTGAAATGCTGAAATAAAGAATATCGATACGTCATACCACATGTTTTCAGGCTACATTCTCTTTTTTATAAGAACCAGTAAATTTAACTCCAGATTGACTGCTCTTAATTTTTCAAAAATATGAGGCTGTACTGTTCTTAATGTGTTCTTAAATTAATAGGGTGTAAGCAATGCGATTGCTAGCTTTTTCGCTCTAGGGAGGTGTTCAGGCCTCGCTTGCCAACAAAGTAAGTGAGACAACATTCATTTGCCGACAAGTTTGACTTTTTACTGAAAAAAGCACCCACACATGACTATATATTATCATTTTTGAGATAAAACGTTGTTCAAAATTGCATTTTACAGGCACGGCGCCGCTGGGAGGGCTGAAGCCCCCCACTTTTTCAAATATAAAATATTTTAACCGCTTTTTATCATTATTTTTAAACAAAATATGAAATAAAAAGAGAATAAACTATTTATATACTGCTTGATTTTACTTGATCTATTTTTTATTATTTGCCTATTATTTGCATCAATTCAGTAGATAACTTTCTGTATCGTTGCAATGTCTGCATTTTGGATGTGTAAACGTACAGTGTCTCCCCAATTTTTCCTAAAAGTCAATAACCAATAAATATCAGAGAAATGTCGAATTTTATATTCTGAGCGGTGTCGTATTTTGTTAAATTTGAGTCTGGGAGATGCATTTTTGGCCATTCTAGGGGTTTTTTTCAAAAATTTTCTTTCGCGTCGGACCCAGCCATGGTTGGCCTTCCTATGTTACTAAACTTGATTCTTAGCCCCCCCCCCCCCCCCCCCCCCCCCCCGCCCCCCCCCCCCCCCCCACAGGTTGCAATTTCGTGGCGCCGTTTCTCTTTTACAGTATTTTCGACCTAAGCTTATTTTAATTTGTTCTTAACTTCTGACTAATTTTAAGGCTCTTGTTCTTATAAAATTGTTCTTATATAAAAAGAGTGTAACACATTGCCATGATTAAGGCAAAGAATTAACATGACAATTCGCTTAGACACACAACAGAAACGGTATCGAGCAAACACATTACGAAGCGACACAGTCTCATAACAGCCAATATCGATGTACGTGCCTATTAATAGCCTGGTAGTAAAAAAACCACAAGTTATCATTATCACACAACTATTGTTTCTAGCAATGTAATAAAGTTTGATTTGGTTTTAATTTGGTAATTACCTTGTTTAGTGCACCGTGCATTCAAAGAATTACATCACTGCCCAGGACGTCATTATCACGAGTTGTTAATGCAAAACGTCACAACTGGCAGGTGGCAAAATCTTTAATTTGATTTGAAGCTCAAATGAAGAGAGAAAAGTTTGAGTTTTCATCAATTTGAGGCAACTTTTCTAAGAAAGTGAAAACTATAAGAAACAGGTAATATCTGGACTGGGGCATCGAGTACTTTGTCAGCTAATGGTGCCTGGATACCCCTTTGACCACAATAGTGAGCGAGGGCCATGCAAATACATTTGGTGGGGGTAACTTAAAGGCACCACGCACTGTCTAAAAGTGAGTGGGCTGATAAGGGCATGACAGAAAATTTTTAAGGGCCACGCCCTTTAGAACGCCGGAATATATATCACGAAATAAGACACCAAAAAATTAACAAAAAGGGTTCCCGGACAAGAAAAACTGCCACTGCGAGGATCCGTTGGATTAGAACTTCCACTTTATAATTTTTTTTTACCTTTTGTTGCAAAAAAGTGGGGGGTAACCTACGTTCCTACAATGGTGTAATTAAAGCATGGACTAACTAACAACTAATTAGCTAAAACTTGTAACCAATTAAAATAAGTGCATGCTTTTATGCTTTGCTACCAATGGTAATCAAATTTATTTGATGTTAATATGAGTTTTCACAACGTACCGTACATACCCAATATATCATATACCCACGAAAAAATGGAATTGTTCATCAATTTTTACTTAAATTTCAATAATATGTCGTTTATTGTATGGTTAGGAAGGGAAAATGTTGCTGAACCTGTGTAGAATCTCAAACTTAATACCTACCGGTTTCAATTTAAACAATTGTTTCTATTGTGGATGCCTTTTCCAAAAAAGCTCCTCTCTGAGCACCGAAATATTCCACACAAAAATTTGACAAAATGGACAGATGCCAAGATACTGATCGCGTGTTACCCATTCGGTGCACTGCAATGAGGCACTGCGGTACCTCCATCTGTTACCTCAACGGTGGCGCATATCAACAATGCTCAACACACCTTGCAGCACCATTATGCTTGATGGTGCTCCAGAACAACACAAGGTGCTTTGTAATGCTGCTGAATAACAAACAATAAGAGAATGTGTCTACCACGAGAATAACAAGTACGTTTATCGATTATTAGCATCTAATCGTTTAAATGCTGTCGCTTGGCTTTAGAATTTCATATTCAAAACAATTTCAGGCCTATTAAATCTTGTGCTGACTGATACAACGGCGTTACCACGACCGAAGCTTCTTCTGAATCTGTTTCTGTTGTTTTCGTGTCAAAGAGGACAACGAATTTAATCCTGACACAAACTGTCTGCTGACAAGAAAGCTTTGTCTAAAAGCAGAGACGACTTGTAAGTATTATTTCACAACTAAGAGAGGTTTTGTCAATGCTTTTCTTGATAAATGCCCGTGTTGAAAGTTTCTGGAGGGTCAGGCCTAAACATGACTTGTATTGAAATTTTTTACCACTTACAACATTTAACTGTAATCTTACATAAATTTGCTCGCAATAATTTGCTGATGATGGGCTACTACTTAGCATATAGCTAAATGCATGTAGTGTATACATAAAATGGTTGTATCGGTTAAATAACTTCAGATTTATAGCTAAACAAGTGAATATACGAGTGGGACACACGCCAGCCAGATTCGATCCTACAGAAAAAGAAACATGTTTTCATAGCAAAACCTCATCGGAACAGCTATACTGAAAATAGAAAATGCCAATTTACGTTCAACGGATCTCTAACTTCCTGTGCATAATAAAGGCAAAATTTCTTGTCAATCTCGTTTGAATTTATTTCTCTTTTGCCAACTTATTTGTTTAACTATGGTTTTCGACAAGGCTTGAATTCCATCCAAACTTGTCAACACAAAGGGACTGGTAATGAATCAAAGAAGCAGTAAAGAGCCCTATGCGTTTAATGAATCAATTTTTAAAAAGGTTTTCAGGGAAAGTGTTGCCTTTCCTTTCAGCTTTTCTTATTGATCAAATTTCTTACTGTTTTGATCTTTGTATCAATTTGCTCACTTGTCATAAAATCTTGATTTGCACCATTAGCTGGAAGTTATGTGAGGTTAAAACCAGGAATCTAGTGGCGAGTTGGGCTCGGGGTTCTGCTTGTTTTGTTTGAATTGTCCAAAAACTTGAGAGCTGAGTAATATTTGGGTGTTTTACTTGATTTTCTAGCTGTGCTTAAAAATTTATCTGTTTTAAAAAAGTTGTAAGCCTCTAGATGTGTTGCTTATTTGAAAGCATGCTTTGCCCCTGATGGGATATGAAAATATTCAATGGCATAGCAAAAATGCAGATTTCTCTGAAACTTTCCCGGGAAACCCAAAAAAAATTAAATTCTAGCCCAGAACACAGAATTGTTCTCACATTCCCTGCAGAGATGTTAGTTAGAAAGTTTATTGTTTAATGATAATGCTGTTTGCTGTATCATTCTAAGTTGCTACTTGAGTCAGTGTGACCAGATCTAGCCTCATATTGTGCTTTTAGCATAATATTGGTCAAAAATCGTCATTTTGCTTAAAATCTAGCATAATTTGGAATCTAACATAACTCTGGCATAATTTTCATATTTTTTAAAAAAATAATTGTTTCCATTGCTCTGTTATCCATCGTTACCAAATGCAAACACTTTACACCAGCATCCATGGTTATCATTTGGGAGTAAATTGTGACTTTCCACTTTCATGGTTTTGCCAGTTTTTTGGAATGGTTGGCAGCCAAATGTTTTACGGTTGGCGGCCAAATTCAGCCAGCTAAACAAAATATACAAAAAAGCTACATTTCTACTAATTGTGAGAAGTGATAGTGTAATAAGATTTTGCTTTGTAGGCTTCACTTGACTTTATCTTGAATTTTCTGTTAACTGTTACTTTGTTTCATGTTTTCGTCATTTGCATTATTGAAATTATTTTAAATGCGGCAGATTCAGCCAACTATTGCTTCTTTGGCCAAACCAACGACCAAAACAGATAATGTTTGTGTACAAAGGCTGAGTACACTGTGTTTTAGATGAGTGGTCAGAAAGGCCAAATGGCAACTCTGACAGCCAGAGTCTCCAACCTCAGAGTCTGGCCACTTATCCTATTCTGAGCATGCACTAGCCTCTTTTCAAATGGGGCTGCCTTGATTTGAAATTTAGCATATGTTTGCAAACCTAGCATAATTTTATGACAAATTTTGGCATAATTATGAAATTGAGATCTGCCCATACTACTCTGAGTTTCATGCTTAATGTGATCATCAGGCAACTGTGTATACGCATTTAGCGTGAATGCCCAGAGACACAACTTAGAACTGTCCTTTTCATTACACCAAATAGCAAGTTACAGCTCTGTCTAACCATTACAGACCAAAATGCTGTAATTTTCATTATATGTTAATATAGATGTAAAAATATTTAGATCTCTCAATTTTTGGATAGGGAAGAAGTTTGTGCTTCTGTCAGCTTTAAATCATTTTCCCTACCACAAAGAAATTTCAAGAACTTTTCTTTCAAGAACATTATTGACACTGAGTCATGGTAAACAGGCATCCTTTGCATGAAGTTGTTTACTTTCAGTTGATCAAAGATCATGACTAAGCAAATTTGAGTATACCTTCTACTTTTATCATGACTCATCACATTTAAGAAGCTGAGATTTGGCAATATCTGGACAATGTCACCATTGAATAGGTGTCCTAAAGCTGAACCATCTTGGAAGAAAATTCATTAAGTTAATTTTTTTCTGCACATTTATTTATAGCAATAGAAAGTGTCCCTGATCTTAAAAAGTCAACATAAAGTGTTAAAAGTTTAGACAAAAAGTGCAGACAAAAAGTTAAGCAGTTATTTATTGTAATCTGATTTCAGCACAATAAACATCAATTGGTTAAGTACAATACAAAATGTCAGTAACTACATCTGTCAAAACGAAGAGAGCTGTCAATTCTTACATTTAGACCTTTATCCATTGAATCAGTAAAATTCATTAGCAAACTTTAATGAGATACAAGCTTTTGTACTCATGAAGAGTGGAGAAGAATTGAATCACAATTTTTGATTATTTGATCCTCTGCTAAAATGATATTTTGTTATGGGAATTGTGTAGGCTTGGACTTGGTATCAAAAAGTCTCCTTGTTAAATTTCTGGGACTTTGTCTCTGGTAAGAGCCCAAACTGAAACCTTACAATTTTATCTGATTTCTCTTATAGACTGTTTTGCTGTTTCATTCCATTTTCAAGTTTCAAAGAAACTTGAGACAATGGGTGCTCCTGATTTATTTGCCTCCAAGATCAATGGTTTGGATGCTAGAAATTTAGCCCATCAAGATGCTAATGCAGAAAATATTAACTGGTAGGCATTAGATAACAACAAATACTTTTTTTTCAGTTTTTTTCACAAGTCACTTTTGTATTTCTGTCAGCTTGTAATTGTTTGCTTTTTCAAATAATCTTTCCTCTTTAATATCTTTTCAACCCAATGAATGATTGCTCATTAAATATTGATTGTCTTAATTGAAAGCCTTAATACTGCATAGCAGGTCATTTTGAAGATTTAAAAATTGATAAACGTTAAAAGATTTGTTTTGACTTTGTCTGTTTCTCTGCCTTTCTTATTTAAAAAAAAATTCCAAGTGAAATGGTAAAACTTCTTCTTGATTTTGCAAGATAATATGAAAGGGATAAACAATATACCACCCTATCTGCTACAACAGTGAACCTTGTTCCTTTGTGCTTGGAGCTTTCTAACATCCATTCATGTCCTATTATATTGATACTTACATATGAAAAAATACTTATGATAGTTGATAGCGTCTGAATAGAGCCTAGGAATCATAAATTTGTGTGAGCTCCAAAGTTGCTCTGCAGGTTTATGTAATAGCTTTTATAGTTAGGTACAAAGAACATGAATTTTCATCAATCTGTTAAATAACTTTGCATGCTTTTATAAAGGTACACCATAGAGGTCAAGAGAATACAATGGCCTTTTGTTCTAAAACAGTGGGAAAATGTGACATCATCATATCAAAACAATAGACTTGCTCCCCCCCCCCCCCCCCCCCCCGAATATTAGACCAACTGTCTGCCCCTGCTTCAAGGCCTTAGTGATATTCTTACCATCTGAAACACTAAAATATCAATACAACTATCTAACCCACAAACGCTGGACCACATCAGTTTAAAAATTAAAATCTAAAAAATTGCTTGTATGTTACATTCTTAAACTTGCATAAAAATAAACTTTAAGGCACATTGTTTGTAAGGTATAAACATCTTTTAACAAACTGTTTGTGTTTGCATCACATTGTTTTGAATTTTGAATGCATCATATTCTTTTATATAAATTAGGAAGAATGTTTCATGTTTTACAGGGCTATGTCTCTTCTTGACACCTCAAGATTGGCCACATTAGCTGTATCTCTTTTCCTCATTATTTATGGAAGTTTTAGGTAGGTTTATTATTGTTGTATTTTGTCCTTATTACGGAGACAAAATTTAGTGTATGTCCACAACTTGTTGTGATAGAGGTTTTAATGAACACATTAATGTTCCCAAGACAGATGTTGCACAAAATGCTAGCTTGAGAATTTTATGACAGCCCTGACACTATTGTGAGTTGACCTAAAAAAGTGAAGCAAAGTTCCATGAAAACAACAAATCTTTGACACTGATATTCTGAATTGAAATGAAAGCATAGTTGTTTTGTTATCGAGATTCTCGCTGTATTTATTTAAATTTTATTAGGAGCTTGAGTGAAACAAGATAGGTAAGAATGTGAATGGCACATACACAAATTTTTTGTGCATGTGATTTACCACACAGGCAGTAATTTCTTTATGATGAACACTGTCAAGATATTTCAGAACAAAATCAATTTGGCAAAATGTCACCATTTTGCTTGCTTATCTTTATGCAGATTTTTATAGAAATTGTTATTGTGTGTATATAATGTGATATTTTATGGATGTAATGACGTACAATGTCTACAGTTAAAGAATTTCCATATCACAAGCTCTTGTTTATCTTTGCTTTCTTTGATCTTTGTATTTCTTTAATTTCTTGGTAATCTAATTCATAGAGCTACAAAAACTGACAAGAATAAAGAAGATATCGAGGAAGAAGATGGTTCTTCCTCTAGTTTTCTCTGGGAACAAGGTAACATATTGAATATCAATGATGTTTTCTATGATTCAGGTTTTATATAATGCTAGAGTGTATGTGCAACACCGATGCCTTTAAGCTATCTTTTACCATATCTGATAGATACTGTAAATCCTCGAATTGCCCCCTCACCCGAAAAAGACCCGCCCCCCGAATAAGCCCCCACCCTAGAACTACAAATCGTCAATAGGCCCCCCTCGAATAAATCCCCATTGCTACCGTAAATCTCGAATTGGACCCCACAATTTGTTGACTCTTGCCATTTGAGGTTGCCTATGGCGTTTTCTTGAATCACCACAACAAATTCTTACTTTTGGTAGTAATTAATTAAATGCTCATAAGTAAATTCCTGCTAAGATAAACGAGGTCTTTTGATAATGTCTTCTTAATGTCTACAATAATTTTATTAAGCCCTCCCCTCGTATATGCCCCCTTTAAATAAGGACCATCCAAAAATATCAAAAATAAATAAGCCCCCAGGGGGCTAATTCGAGGATTTACGGTAAGCACTTAAAAAACCTCTTAGTTTTATGTGTATGTTTAATGTTGACGTTTTGACAGACAAGCGGCACTGATTAGGCAACCACAACAGGCATATGCTTGCATTTCTGATGGACCTATTTCAATCCACAACCGGGTATATTTCCTGGCATAGAGTTTTTGATCTATGTTCTGACGTTTTATATTCTGAGAAAAGCTTTAGTAACGGGTTTCACAATGTTTGCTTTTTTCATAGATAAGCTTGTGTTATGTTCAATATGCATTCAATTCATACCTTGGCCATACTATATAAATTGAAGGGGTTGGGGTAGGAAGTTTCTTTTACCGCCCCCAATACCTTAGTGAACAATGGTTTTTTGTTCTAAAACAATTAGAATTGTGACGTCATCTTATTAAGACAATAGGCTTGCCCCCCCCCCCCAATATTTGACCAAGTGTCCGCCCCTGGTCATACTGAACATCTTTTGCATTCTGCTCTGTCTATCTCATTCAACAGTTCTTTTACTTTTTCATTGACTGGATTCTTTTCAGGTCACACAATCGAGTCAGCACAGGCCTTGCTCCTGCCATTTGGTGCATCCATGAGCTTATTAATCATGTTCTTCTTTTTCGATTCTCTCCAGTTGTTATTCACATTAATGACTGCAGGTAAGATATTCTCTCGTAGCCTTATTTGCTTTTTTCTTTTTTGAATCTGTTACAGTGATAATTTGTTGTCAACCCTAACTAAATTATTGTCAGCGCTTCCAACAGAAGTGGTCAATCAAAGAATAGATAATTTTAAAGTCATTTCGCTAGCTAAATTAATGCTGCTTTATAAGAAAAATGAGCGTCAACTTTCAATTTTTTTTCATTAGACTCAACCTTAATTTTTCATGATTTCAGTAATTTACGTAACTTGATAATATCAGTAGTTCTGCATTTCTGCTTAATCATCGTTAAGAATTTGAATTCCTTTCCAATCATATTATGAGCTTGTTATTTGCCATAACTCATGGTCATGGAAGCCTATCTTTTTTTTGGAATATTTAACTAGTTCCGGACGGGTAGCAGTAGGTGGCAAAAGGATCCCCTATTTTTGATGCTGGGGGGGGGCAAGGAGACAGATCATATGCCTGATCTTTTTTGATAGATTGATAGGATTTCCTATCTGGTTTACTGATTCCCCCTCAAACTCTTATTGCAATTTGTCAAAGCCCTTCTACAAAATAACAGCTTTGCCATGTTAGCTTGGCCAGCATTTATTCTTTAGCTGCATCCATTGAGAACGGTATCATATAACATAGCTAAGAATGATTTTTCTTTGTAGTTTTAGCAACAGTGGCCTTCTCATTCCTGTTACTGCCTTTGTTTCAATATTTGACGTCACCATGTTTTAATCCAAATATCAAGTAAGTATATAATGTTTCTTTTCAACTGCATATGGTTAAAGGGAGACCGATTTCTGCAAATGATAACTCACCCCGTCGAATTTTTTTCCGGTGACAGTAGTGGCCTACAAAGATTGAATGCTTTGAAACCCTTCAAATATTGAATGAATGAATAAATATATGAATTTATGAATAAATAAACGATCGAGTGAATAGATGATTGAATGGATTGTTGAATGGATGATTGAATGATATTCATCTACAACAGTTTATAAGGCCTCTACGTATTCGTTTTTCTTTGTTCTTATACTTGCTTTCTGCCAAATGATGAAGATTTCAAAGTCATTGGGAAACCAAGGTCATCCTTTAATTTAGACGTTTTTGAATCTGCCTGCATTAAAACAAAAGTCTGTGTGGTGTGTACATAACAAGTTACTTTTCTATTTCGAACTCTGCAACTATGATAAGGGTGGAAAACTGATGGGTCACAAGCAAGGGATCAGTCAAACTCGCCATTCTTCCTCGGTCCCTATCTAGATGTTATTGTCAGTTTAGTTTAGGTTTGTTATTATGCAATGTTTTATATTCCAACGACTGTTAGACGTAAAGTTTATTTCAGTAGCACGTGTTCTGTTTCTGCTATTTGACACCATTTTGTTTCTGCTGTTTGGTACCATTTTGTTTCTGCTATTTGGCACCATTTTGAATTTTTACAGTACCAAAAATCTTTTAATAAATTTTCTCAATATAGTTCATTACCCGTTCTTAGAATCTTTGATTTTATCAGTTGTTAGTACATCTTTGTGATTTTAAGGGTTCGTTTGTCTCATATCCCTAAATTGATTTGTTAATCATTTCCTTGATAATTAAATCTATTTTCTCGTTAGGATATCGTTTGGGATTTGCGGCAGATTCACCTCTGCTGAAGTAATGTCCCTCATAGCCTCCGCTGTTATTGTCCTTATGTGGATACTGACAGGTCATTGGCTTTTAATGGATGGTATGTTCAACGATTATTGTTTATTTCTGCTTTACTCTTTGCAGTCAAAACCTAAAATCCTCGCAAAACGTCATTAGAATACCATTTTGCTTGAGTTTTGTTTTAAAATGTAGAAGCTTCCAGTTGTGAAGAGTGACTTTGTACCCCTTCTCCACGAAAAGAATGCTGGTCGTAGTGTTAAAAACCGTATGCCCAGGGCATTTTTTAAGGATTTTTTAGTGTTGGGGCATTTTGCAAAAGGGCTCACGCTCACCACCAGAAATTTTCTGTGGTTTATAGACCCCGCTTACCCTAAAAAATTCTGGCTTGTTGCAAGGGCTGGATGGGTTGTTACGCACAAATATTTTTAGGATAACTATTAGGTTAAGATGTGTTCTTACACTTGCGATGACTTTTGGCACTTGTAGCAGTGGAGCTATTTCACCATAATTGAAAAGAAAATATTCTGTTTCTTTTTGCCTGTACATTTCCATCATGTTTACACTTTTGAAAAGGCCCCACAGTGGCCTAGACATTTGGAATAAAAGTAGCACTTAGCTCGTCAGTGGTAGGGGAAGTCGTAGGGCAATTCCCTCTTCACTGAGTATGTTAGATAACGCTCTGCGTATGGCTCTCGACTTCAGAAACCAGAACATAGTATAAGACAAATAAGTCTGCAAAATGTTTTTAATAGTTTGCTATTAATGCTTTAGGGGAGCTGTTGATAATCTGCAATCATAAAGATTAATGTTTTAAGACTTTGACAGGAATTGTAGCCTGAATCACCAACAAACATACGTAGTTCATTTCAAACGCAATTTATTCCCCGAAATGAAATTCGACCAGTTGAAATAAAATTCGATGGTTTTCATGCATCTTAAATGATTGCACACAGACGCGGTGCTGTAGCTAAAGACTTCTGTCATGACCTTCTTTCACCGACTTGTTTAAATGTAGTGCGTTAAAATTGCGGCCTCACTTTTTAACGGAAGCTTCAAAGATACTTTTTCAGTGAATAAATTATTACCAAAGACAGGGCTACAAATAAAATCCCTATTCCATATTGTATCTCGTTGCATTTCATCTTAATCAGTTATGACAAAATTTGTTAAGTTGGATATAACGAAGGTTGGATACATTTTTTCTTGTTCGTTGCAATTTACTTGCTGTAATATGACGAATAAAGATCTCCTGATAGAACTCAAATTTTTGTTGATGCAATAGTTATGAATTTTGCACATCCTAATGCTCTCTAATATCTTATGTTGTCTCCTTTCAAACACTAGCTGCTAGTAAAAGTTTGAAATGATGGGCTGAAATGACGGGGGACCTTTGGTATTCGGTATTCTCGTACATTTTCGGAATGTTTGTCTTTAAGAATACATATTGATGTCCGGTTGATTCATGTAGTATAAATGGGTTTTTAATATAGGACGACTTCAAGATTTATAGAGAGTAATTCGAAACACAGATTTGCTGTCTAGATTGACCTTGCATTATGCTCCCAGATTCCCAGGCTCCCAGTCTCAATTCTGTTTTATACGTACATCATCAGTGACAAAACGGTAACCCCAGTTTATCAGTTCCTACAATCTAGAGTGCTGATCGATGTCAGTCTTGACACAGCAGTTCTATTTTGAGGTGTACGTTTTAAGTTACAATTAAAACATTTCAGGTTGATCTCAGGGCTTCATTCTACCCTTATGGTCACTATCTCAAGAGATACAACAGGGGGGATTATTTTGGAAATCATTTCTTGTGATGGAAGCTTAACCTATTATTTTTAAATAACTCTGCGTTTGCTTTTTAGCCCTTGCTATGGCTCTTTGCATCGCGATGATAGCGTTCGTTAGGCTGCCCAGTCTCAAAGTCTCAGTTCTTTTATTGTTTGGTCTCCTTGTTTATGACGTCTTTTGGGTAAGTTGACTTTCAGTTCAATTATTCATTATCATTTGTCCCAACGATGTCTAGTAGGTTGCAGGAGATTCTTCTGCCTTGCCAAACTCTGTCGAAATCTTATTAAATCAAAAATAACCAGCTAGAAACCTGCGGGTAGGCGCCTGTGCCAGGGAAGATGTTTGTAGGCAGCATTCATTGCAAGATAGCCAGTTGATGTATATTCCACGCTTCAGTCTCCGTTATTCAGTTTATCTTATCGAGATAGCAATTGTTGGCAAACAGCTTCATATCATCTAGCCTGCGTGCAGACTCTGTTGACAAAATTGAAAATATGAGAAAAAGTAGAGTCTGCGAAGCCGAGCCGATTTTCTTGTTCACAGGTTCCTCAAAATCAAGCAACCGAATTTGATTGGTTGGGGGAATTTCGATTGCCTTTTTCAGTTTTCAAAGTGGCGCCTTCGCGGCGAAGTATAAATGAATGGTATCAGGATAATAGAATAGGTCTGTTTGTTCTTTTGAACAAATAAAATTACAGAAAAACATTGCACGCTAATGAAGTTGTTGTGCTAGTGCTTAGAATAAAATAACTTTGCTCTATATTTTTATATTTTTGCTTCAGGCAAAACAAATGTTACTTTTGATCAGATGCTTTATTAGCCGTTTAAGCTTTGCGAAGTCATTTCCTCTTGTCTACGTTCAGTTATGTGTCTGTTTATGGATTTGTATCAATATTGTGCGCTGAAGCTTTGCTAATTGTTGTTTTGTTCTTTCCAGGTCTTTTTCTCAGAGTATATATTCAAAGTCAATGTTATGGTTAAAGTTGCAACACAGCCAGCTTATAACCCGGTAAGGCTCAAGTTTAGCACGTCCAGATACAATGTCTCGCCATCATCCCTGCTCTAAGATGCTATCTTTTTTCAGTTCTGATATTTACTGGTCTTAATATCAATCCCGTATTGAAGATGTGTGTGTGTCTGTTTTAATTCACTTTGCTTGTGTATTACTGTTGAAGGCAAAACTCCCAACGATATTACTCTTTAAACTAAGTCATATAAGATAAAATCTCATTATGCTATCTTTTTATACAGATTCTTGTAAATCGGCGTTATTTTAAAGTAAATCCTGCTGGTTTCTTGTTCAGAATTTGTGAATTCAGTCGTTTTAGGCTTTTGTTTATCGTAGATTTGATAGTTACTCATTAGAACTCTACTCTATCGATAATTTTTTCACAAAAACATGTCCGTTGTCGATTATTTGTGTTTACGGGATTCTTTTAAGTACTCAAAGTCATATAGACATTTTTAACCCTAATAGTCTGTACATAGCTTTTAACACAAGCTCCTAAATATAAAACGAGTAGCATGCGTATATAGTGCAATCCTCTGTGCCATTCTCTACCCATTCAAAATCGGAGTACGTGTAAATATGACGCCATCCAAATTGTTTGGATACGTTGGTTGGGATATGTCAGTGCAATTTCCATACTTGTAATTTGATCTGGTTATCCTATGAAATTTGTAACTCGAATAAACAATTTGAAATTTCACGTTTTGCAAATTTAGTGAATCCAGTGCTAATTTATCTCTGTATCTAGAGGCAAAATATGACAGTTCTAATGTATGACGTCATAAAATTTTTATTTTTGGGCCTGTTTACTTTTGACCACGTAACCTAAAAAGCACCATTAAATACCTCTAAATGTAGAAAATCGGTTGATTATGTTTATAATTGGGTAAGATATTGCCAATGAAAGGTTCAAAATTTCCTAACTGATAACTGTTAATTTGGCTTGGTTCACGAAAGTCATGTACAGTGAGCAAATTACAGATATTTTGATGGTCACTTTTGCACTTTATGTTGTCTTTCCAAACATTGTCGTTAACGTGTGGTGTGCAGTATCAGGTAACAATATAACGTTGAATATAAGATTAAATTTTGGATGAAAAGAAATTTAATCAAGCGAATTTTATTAACGACGTTTCGAGTACAGTCCGTTATCAAGTTTTGTTTCCTAAGCCACTCTTGTGAGCACGAATATCTCAGTTTATTAGTTACGCTACGTGCTCTTTTAATTGCATATGTTTTTTTCTTTTTTAGGTTAATTCTTTGGCTTATAATGACAATAGTTTACCGGCATCCGCAGCAAAAGGTTTCCCTAAATTATCCCTACCTGGTAAACTTGTTTTTCCAAGGTTAGTTCACTGCTTTTTTTCGATTTCCTATCCTTTTCGGTTTGCTCTTGTATTCGTTTTTATTCCGATTATGTCTTTAAATCAAAATACTGCGTTTTATTAACAAAGCTACCTCATTAGTTGATATTGTTAACTATTGAACGTACAACGATGTGATTATAAAGTTGTGTTGTTAAGTTTACACTAAGAATAAGACTCATTTGCAAGAAGATGAGCTGTATTTGTCTCACTTTCTACTGCCTCGTACTTCGTTTCAAATAAGCATCCGCATCGTAACATCTAAGCAAGGCGCATGACGTCACAATCGTGCTGTAATTCCAAACCAGGAGTTTGGTTCAACTAATGGTTCAACTTCTGAAGTTTTTCTAAAGTCAACTGATCAGAAAAGTAAATTCTATTTTGAACTAAGAACTCCTGAGAGTTTTAAGTCGGTTAAGAAGATTTTCTTGGTATTTGCTACTTGTCTACTCACTTTTCTAATCTAATTATTCTAATCACTCTGGCTCTAATCCTAATCCTTTGTTTTTCTTCTAGCTCCTACAGAACAGGACATTTCTCGATGCTTGGTCTCGGTGACATCGTATGTATTTTTAAAATGTTTGTTGCTCTGGCACCCTGATTATTGTTAAGTCCAACTTGGCAAGTTTTCGATATTTTTTGAGATTTCAATATTATTGTTCATGGGGAAAGTTACTGTCAAATTGATATTTTTTTATCTACGTAACTGCGAATTTCACTATATCTTCCTGATTTATTTGCACCTTTTAAAGAATATCAAGAGGAATAAATATGGCCAACCCCACATCCCTTGCAAGGCAATTGTGTCTTGTCCTTTGATACAGCTCAGTTATTTTACAGGTTCAATTGAACTTCAAGCTTTTTTAGAATGATTTATGCATGTAATTTCTCTTTCGTATTCTTCTTCTGATAACAGGTTTACAACTCAGTTATTTTACAGGTTCAATTGAACTTCAAGCTTTTTTAGAATGATTTATGCCTGTAATTTCTCTTTCGTATTCTTCTTCTGATAACGTTTATAAAAATTCTGATGTCTTTTTTGCATGAAATTTCAGGTGATGCCTGGCTTGCTTCTGTGTTTCGTTCTTCGTTTCGATAATCACAAGAAACGCATGAATTTGAACGAGGGTGAAACTTCAAAGATAACATATTTCCACTGCTCCCTTATCGGATATTTTGTTGGTGAGTTCGGATTTTGTTTGTTTTGTAAATGTTCATAGTTGTAGCATCAACCATTTAGTTTTGCTCTTCAACAAAAATTTCGCAAGTCACTTTATTTATAGTAAATCATGTTTCCTGATCGTGGAAAAATATCAATCTTTTTACTCCTAATTGAATACCATAAAATACTACACTACAAAGACAAAGTTTTCTTTGCACAGATCACTCAGTTTGCTAAATTCTAATATACTTCCTATCCCATCTGGAAAAGTTTTCTAATATTTACCTAAATATTTACTATGGCTTTGAAAAAAGCAAACATTTAGTAAACTAAAGCTTTTCGTCTGACACTCTTCAGAGTTTAAAACGTCAGAACATAGACTGAAAACTCTACGCTAGGAAATATATATACCCAGTTGTGGATCGAAATAGGCCAATCAGAAACACGAGCACATGACTTTTGAGGTTGACCAATTGATTTTCGTCGTTTTGCTCTGTTCCTACTAACAACTATCAAAAAATACTTTGCTTTAACTCGTAATTGACACTTTGAGAGTTATGCGATTTTTTCAGGTCGTTTTTTATCTGGGTGAGTGTTTTAATTAACTTTGTGTCTGTCTGCCCGAAATTTCACTATTTTAGTTTGCCTGTTTGCTATGTGTGAAGATGTCTCTTCCCTTGTAATTGGACGATCCACTGTTAAGGCTCTTTTTCATTATATCTATCAAACGAAGTGCCACGAATAGACAGATGCAATCGATCTTTTCCAAATATTTCAGTTGACACCGCTTTTCATCACAGCCACTTTCAATAGCCATGAATTACTTTTGTAGGCTTGTTAACCGCAACCACAATCTCGGAATTATCCAAAAGCGCTCAACCCGCCCTCCTCTACCTCGTTCCTTTTACAATTCTTCCGCTGATAACACGGGCCTATGTCAAGGTAATTATGTTTTATGTGTATATATTTCATTAATGATTCATGATCTGACTGTGAAGACAGATAGAGTATTTTAATATCACGTTTTATATCATAGACTACCCCTTGGAGAGGCTTTCTTAAAGCCCTCATTTTTCTATAATCCTTGAACTATGCATTTCCTTGCACAGTCTCTGGCGTTTTTAGTAGCAAAAATCCCTGCCAAGAAAAGTTGGAGCACCGCTATATACACATTCGTTGACAAAGTTAACAAACTGAGGATTTAATTATATCAACGCTGTTGCTGTATTCTTCCCCTCCACCCTTTAATGTTGATCTACATTCGAAGTGTTTATACTCAAATCATAGTTAGGTTGGAACTAACATTCATATAATTTTGATATTAATAAACACTGTAACGGCTAACCAATCAAATTTATCCCCTCATTTGCAGCAAGAGTAACAGCTGTCTCGTTGACATGTCGTTGCTTTTTAGGCCCTTTAAAGATAACAACTGATTGTATAAACTAACTAATTACATATTACTTTTGAATCGACTTAATACTGCGAGGTTAACTTAATGAAGAGCAAATATATTACAAGTTTAAAATCGATATATGAAACTGGCACAACATAACAGAAACACATTTACAGACAGGAGTAAAACAACATTGTACTATATAACACTAATCAGATCATGTTGTATTGCACGGGGTCCTATCTTTATTTTAATGCTTTCATGACTGGTTCTTATCCTTACCGAATCTAATCTAACCTTAATGGAAAGATTCAAGCGACTACAATTGCACATAAAACATAAATTGCCATGCATGAACCCTACAGAGAAATTAAGCCAATGTTTAGCATATTCACATTACAGGTAATTATGTATCATAATATAAAGAATAGTTTACTTCTCGTTCATTCTCTTGAATGTTTCTTAAATGTTTGCCTGCATCAGACACGCAGAGGATTACACACATTTAATGCTTGCGTGCACCCAAACATTGGTAGTTTTACCAGCATATAACGACATCAACAAAAAGCAAGGACAAAAGATCTTAGTAAGATAAGAATCCATCAATATAACATGCTACGTGCAGAGCAAAATGTAGCAACGATTGGCAATCCATGTTCTTGGAGCCATGGAAATAAGGACGCTGTTAGCGACTACAGAAGACCCTTTGCCCTATATTATTTCGGAAAAATGATATTCTACGCCAATCTGATAAAAAGCAAGAGGCACATAGACTTTATAGTAAAATTCAACATGCTTTTACATACAGCAAAGCATTTTGCATACAACAGCTGTGACAATAAAGATACATTTGTTAAGATGGCCTTTCCGTGTGGCAAAGTTTGTGTTCATTGCGACTGAGCTTGACAGAATTATCCTGGACTTAAGAACTGGAAACAAATTAAGGGTCCGTTATACCCTTATCTTGTTTCTCTGTTTTCTTATTCGCTTTTCTACTATCATTTTGTCGCTAGATCTGAAACTGCCCTTTGTTGAAAAGGATGCGAGAATAAAGGCATGTCTTTATGTATGCATACCTTTGGTAGAATTGCAGAAAGTCCTTTGGGCAGAATTCATAAATAAAATGCAAATTTTGTCCTTTTACCGAGCATGTTTTAAATTTGCGATCAAGATATTTGTCAATATGTGTTTGCTTGTGACCTTGGAATTAACAGTATTTCGGCTGTCCTTTTTCGGTAAAACCACAAAATCTTGCGTCATAGCGTCAGGCTATTCTTTCCACAACATAGAAAAATTGTGCAATAAATCTCCTCAGAGTTGTGTATCATTATCACCCATAGTTTATGCTTAATACAGTTCGAGTAATCCGTGCGATTTTAACATTTTAGGGTGACTTAAAGAATATGTGGCAAAACCCATTTAATGAACCAAACAAAGGAAAAGAATTAGAAGTGTGACGTCATTCTGTCGGATCATTACATTCCAGTTCATTTTTCTACAGCCAATGCAGCTGTTCGATCGTAGTTACCTATTCTACAGCATTTTACTGATCTAGTGGACTTTTTGTAAATATTTTTTGTAGTTTTTCTTGAAAAGTGACATTAGTGTATAATGTAAAAGCATCCAACAAAACTATTTATAAATGGCCACTATAATCAAGCGACATGGCCATTAAACAATCAATGAAATTTCTTTCCGTTTCACAGTAATGTTTGAATTTGGTTTATTAGGTCGTTGTGTCCCAAACTAGCTTAAACTCTTTCATTTTCAATCGTAAAACATTCGTTTTAAAATATCCTTGTGTTTACTTGATGTCCGGATATTTAGTGAATGCTCTCCACTGCAACAAAAATTATGCCATATATTTAAACCACATTTTGTGCCACCCTGTGTTGCAACTCTCAAAAGTTTATTTGGAAAGTTTTTAGTCGTATTATTTTTTGTTCAAAAGTATCTACATTGCAATAACCGTTGCCATTTCAAACTGTGACACTAGGAATTGCAGCTACTTGTTAAGCATGATAGATTTTCACTGATGAGGTGTATTAAAATAAAACGCATCCTTTAAATTGTCTATTCGCCTGTATATTGATTGATTCTTGCTTTATGTAGGTTGTGTATATTACCAAATTTACATCTCTTTTATTAACATAAAATTCTTCTTCATGAAAGAATAAGTATGACACTTCTATCTTTGTCTCAGTTCAAAGAACATTATTACTTTGCGATCCACAGCTGCAGACTAGTTGTATAGACAATATTTGCTTCACCGTTTTGCGAAAAGCATATATAGGGATAAAGGACCTCGAGGTTTTCGGGGGCTGTTGCCTCTAGCCGCATTCATTAAGACGAATGCAAAAAGGTTTCTTGACAGTCACAAATGTACTTATAATTTTTATGATATAAGCATTTTCACTTTATGTTATCAGTTGAAAGGTCCTTGTAGTAAGACATACGCAGTGTATCAACCTTCTGTTTTAAATTGGCGTGGCTCTTGTACGCATGGATTGCTGCCCCTCAACTTTTCCAATGTACCTTTTATGCTTTCGGCCTGAAGAAAGCGGCTATCTATAGTGACCCCTTACTAACATTTTACACTATATTTTTCTCAAGTAAAGTTTCCTTCTTTGGCATCATCGTTGTGAAGTGTCAGTCGCCTTTCGGCGCCATAACAGTGACGTCATCAGCATGCTGGTCTAACATTTGCTCCTATCTGTTTTGAAAAGATTGTCGTTACGTTTGTCTGATATTTTAAATATTGTCAGTTATCGGTCATTAAAATAAAAATTTCAATGCATATATGCCTTCTCTGCAAGACCCTAAACAGGAATTTTTGATGGTCAGGTGGAATAAGATGAAAATCAAAGGAATTCTTTGGATTCTCAGCTTACACAGACACAGACAGTAAATATAAAAGCCCCAGGGGCGGCTTCTTGAGGATGTCCGCTACCAGATTGATTTCTTGATTTATGGCGGTGAAAAATTTTGCCCAGTAAGAAAGAAATAAAGCCGAATAACCAATTCAGAAGACCAAAGCTCGCATTTAAATGTGTATCATGATTGTAGATAGTTATTATTCATTGTAAGTTTATTGAATAAACTCCATCTTGTAATTAACAACACTCTTTTGTTTATTTTCGTTTTGGTAGGTGCTAAATTTAGCTATACCTCAGCTACTTTTTTAAATGCTATTTTAAAGAACTTAATAATGTTAAATATAACAAAAAATTTGACCTCCTTGCTAGGTTACGGTCAGGTGAAATGAATTAATTACGTCGTGCTGAAAGGTTAGGCCACATTTAAAGCTTTTAAGCTTGATGCGGAATGGAGGGTAGCCTGTATTCCAGGCCCCAAACTTGAAAGTAGAGGCTAGAGCACAGGTTAGGGGAGTATCATGAGTTGTTTAAGGCGTCACATCCAACAAGCGATGTCAATATAGTATGTGTATGTAAAGATGAAGGGATAAAATGTTTTTCTTCAGAAAATCTCTTCTAGACGACGTTGATTTTAAAAATTTTTAAGATTTTTTGAAGCGATTAGTAAATTTTTGCGGCGGTGAGTGGGGGTGAGCTTGGAGGCCAAAAAGGATAATACTCGAGTTTTGATGACATCCAATAAAGAGAGGAAGGGGGGCAATTTCTCTTTTTGCAAGACATTACTTTTTCTATAAATATACTAAAATGCGTGCGGTACAATATGATGAATTTAAATAATGATCAATGTAGGTAAATTGTACCAGGAAAATTTTTTTAAAATAATTAACGCCGTTTCGAGCATAGCCCGTTATCAAGTGAGATAGAAAAGCGATGTTAGAACTAAAAACCGTTAAAAGAATATAGAATTCGACGAATGGAATAGGAAGACGAATGTAAGAGCATGGAAAAGAAATATATGGAAAAAGCTAATAAAAATGAATATATATATACATATGTATATGTATATATATGCACACTACTATGAAGAAAAGAAAAAAAAAGAGGGGAGGGGGGGGGGTTTATTGAAGATACGTAAACTGTTTATTGAGTCCAGAAGGATATAAAGTTCCAAGTTTAAAAATTATCCGTTTTTCCAGTGACTTTCCCTTTGCACTGTCCGTTGGGGCAAACAAAAGGCCAAGAACTACCATGTCATCTTCTGTGTGATTCGCCAGGTTAAAATGTTTGGAAATGTTGCTATCAGGATCACTGTCGTGTTTGTTGTTGAGGTGGATTTTGTTCCTGACATTACGTAAATGCTCACCAAACCTGTTGTTAATCTGGCGTGATGTTTCACCAATATACAGAACATTACATTTGGTGCAAGAGATGCAGTATATGACACATGAGGAAGAACAGGTGAAGCTTGATTTAACAGAAAATGACTTGTTACCATTAGAAATGGTGGTAGATAGGTTGATGTAGTTGCAGGTTTGACAGAGGTGGTGGTGGCAAGGTGAGGTACCAGGAGATTCAGGTGAACGAAGGCTGCTGCGTACACCTGTATCTATACAGTTTACGTACCTTCAATAAACCCCCCCCCCTCCCCTCCTTTTTCTTTTTTTTCTTTTCTTCATATTAGTGTACATATATATACATATACATATATTCTGTATTTGCGTATATGTATATATATATTCATTTTTATTAGCTTTTTCCATATATTTCTTTTCCATGCTCTTACATTCGTCCTTCTATTCCATTCGTCGAATTCCATATTCTTTTAACGGTTTTTAGTTCTAACATCGCTTTTCTATCTCACTTGATAACGGGCTATGCTCGAAACGTCGTTAATTATTTTAAAAAATTTTTCCTGGTACAATTTACCTACATTGATCGTTATTTTTATTACTTTTTCCTGTCCACATTATTTCTTCCCACATAAGTTGCGTTATTTCATTTGGTAACTTAGGGTAAGAAAGATTAAGCAACCGTAACACAAGAGAGTTTTACTATTGTTAATTGGATGTGATCTCGATTAATTGTCTGGACGCCACCACTTGGCACACAAAAAAGTGGTCTTGTCAAATATGTTTTTTAAGATTAGACTCTTCGATGCAATATAGACATTCAGTCTTTATTTTAACAAGAGCTCCTCCTCCGTGCCCCATGCCTTGTGCGACCCTGTGGCTCAATTGTGTCTTTATAACAGATTCATATCTCTTTAACCTTTTAAATGTAAAATAATGCTACATCAAACTGAAAAGCTCGTTAAAAATATATGTGACAATTAATATGTGGGGCTGATCCTTGTAATACGATGAAATAAACTTAATAATGTTAAAACATATTGTCAGGAAATAAAGGTACGTCTTACGAGATTATAAACTTCAGTGAAAAGAGGAATCCTTTTTATTGCAAGAGGTTTATCCTGAATCATGTGGAAATCTGTTTTTAGTTTTTGACATAACCAAATCAATGACCAATGTTTTAGACTCATTTATTAACAATATTGTTGTTGTATCTTTGTCACGATCGCAAGTCATTCGTTCTGCAAGTCATTCGTTCTGTCAACCTTCAACCTTCACATCTAGAATTAGTTCATTTGACAGTACAATTTTTTAGAAGATAATTTAAGTGATTTTATCTCCCTCGTTAGGTTGGCAAATTTGACAACATGCCAGTATTCACAAAAATAGCAGGCGTCAGTCCAAAGAAAAATAATTTTTCGCAGAACATATTCTTGCCTCGTAAAAAACTTCATACCTTATGGGGTAGAATTTTGAAATGTGGACCATAGTTCACTGATATAGCTTCACTGAAAAATAATTTATATTCAGGTGTAGCTGATTACCACTACAACATGCATTTATCTTTCTCACAAGACACATTATTCGATGCAGGCTAGGGGCTGTACCTTGATTTTCACAGGGTTGAAGTGGAGGGTTCATAGAATAGAAGAAGTTGGTAATCCATTATCAGTTTCAGCAAAGCATCCTGCAGAAATGTGTATGGACCATCGCCCCTTGCTCAAGCCACACTTGGCCATCCCCAACCTCACTCCCAACACCTGCAGGTGGGCACTTTCGTTTTTTTTCAATATTCACTGCTTATGAAAGGGGGCTACGAATTCCCCTTCTTGTTGCCAGTAACTGAAAAACAGCGAGTATGTTAACGGTCAAAGGTATCTAGCTTCCTATACAAATGATTTGTAATCGAAGAGAGTACGAGATCGTTGTTATATTTAGATGCTTCAATCAGAGAGTCGGTTTGCCATAAGCAATGGAATCAATTATATTCAGATTAAAGTTTAGAATCAGACAAAGAATATCTTATCTTAAAAGAGATTCAAAATAGATTATCTTAAATGTTCTTGTGTTCAGTTAAATGTTTATCAAAACCGTTATGTGGTAGAGGACATTAAAACGGGAGTAATATCGTGTTGGGGCCTCTGTTGTGCGCATGTAAATCTGTCATATTGATTTTTGGACCCGTTGTCTGTGGCTTCTCTAATCTTTCTTAGCCTCGTGTGCTCACTGTGTGATGCGATAGCGATTTTAATTGGCACCTATTCTCAGTTGCTTTCCTACTTTTCTAGATGTTTGGATTTTGTTCTTTGAGCTGATGAAAAAATTCGTAGCGATAAGAAAGGAGACAAGATGTGTTCATGCCCAGAAATGGCATTTGGCACAGACGGTTTTCTTGTATTCCTCGGCGTTCAAAAGGAGAAAATGGGTTTATTGATGTCTTTTCGCATAATAAGAGAGAAAATGAATCGATTTTGCTTGACGTTTTGAATTCTAAGCTCTCTCTTTCCTTGACGTTTTGAATTCTATTTTAATTTAACAACTGCATAAAATCCTTCAAAAAATTCATTAGTGCGCTTTGAACGTACACCTATTCCTATTCTGTGATCCTGTAAGCACCACTAGTTACCAGGGACCTTGCTGTTCACGAAGGCTATTTATCCAACCCTGAATGATCAGGATAAATGTATCTAGCAAAGCAGTTCCTGGATCTGTGGTCCACCGAGCCGAATCATTAAGAATTGCTGACGCGAATGCAATTGCAGACTTCCTAACGTAACTTGGAATTTATCACCCGAGTAGAAAGATACTTCAGAAGGTAAAGCTTGTTGGATCTGCTTCTTTGGATCATAAAAGAGAATCATTCAAAGAGACATGATATTCATAGTAAATATAGTACATTCTATTTCAACATTACATGTTTAAAGCAAGGAACCCTTTGTCGAGACAGTTCTTTGTGTGAAGCAAGTTGGAATAGCAAATATGAAATACACAAAGGACAAATCGTTTCATTCCAAAATCTTCTTTCATTGTAGTCGTGAAATGGATTGTCATAAAGAACACATTCAAAAATCGGCTTGCAGATGAGGGAGAGAGTGTAATGTGTGGTATTGGAAACTGATAAAATCACGACAATTTCTTTGTCGTGTACAATAATGCTGATTTGAAATTATAAACCTGACATAACATAGTCCCTTTGGTGTAAAGAAGGACCTTTCGTGGCCTTCCAGGGTAATTGCTCCTTCCCCCTCTCCTTTGCTCCGAAGAAGTGATTTGTCGTTTGCTTGAACCGCTCGCCATTGCCATTGATATAGTCCTACATGTTACTGTTATCTTTGGGCTGATAGATAGATCATGCAAAGTAAATTTCATTGTTCAAACGTCTATAGAGAATTGTATATTGCTTTACTCACGGGAGAAACTGGGCTTTTCAGTTTGCATATATAGGAAACTTATGAAACTACATAAAATGGGCTACACACCGTTTATTGATCAATTGTTATTATACTACACAGGCAAAAAAGATATGCAGTGAAAATCCCCTTACTAACGGACACCTCTCGGCAACGGACATCTATCAACAACGGACGTCTCTCAACATTTTCCATCTTTCACCAACAACAACAGAAAGTCCCGGAATTAAGCGCAAATGGGGCTGATGCTGCGACAAAAGCACATTTCTGGGCCTATTCAGCTTCAATAAGACTCTCGTCTATTTCCACCCGGGCTTATTTCAGAATGGGCCTAAAGCTGTATCACCAATAGTATCCAACTTAATCCGGTCCTGGAAACAAACTGATCCAAAACCGGGCATCTTCAAACAACAGAAAGCTTCAACCAACGGACAGCCTTTTAATGGACACCTCTATATATGAGACCTTACCAAAAATGAATCGAAAACCTTGTCCCCACATTTTTTCTTGTGGTCATTACTATGTTGAAGTATCCCCCAAACAGACAGCAATTCTGGTTTTACAGCCTGTGTAGAGAAGAAGGAGCTTTAAATTGCTCTGCATTCAAAGAATATTTGTTATGTTGAGACGTGCTTTTATCAGGAAATGATACTGAAGATTTTTCTTGCTAGTTGCCATGGTGATAACCTTAAGCGTTCTTTCCAAGAATATATGACGTGATACCACGAAAACAAGACGTAACATGAATTTATTTCAACGTATTCTTTCGCTTAGCAAGTACGTGCCCTTGTCTGTTTCACGAAAAATTTAGACGACCAAAGCTTATTCAGTTTAAGCGATAATGTAATCTTTTGAGTAGGTCTATCCGTCGCAAAAATTTAAACGCTTATGTTTAGACGTAGCTTGTCTTTGAAACAATTGGTTGAGAATGAAGAAGTGATGTTCAAATACGAAACATTCATTCTGAGCGCTTCTATTCGCCTCAGCTGCTATCTTTTCTTATTGTATTACAAAAATTGAGCGGGAGTCGATCTCTTTAATGCCAAATTTCCTGAAAAGCTTCCAGTTTTCTTCTGGTTACTATTTTTCGGGCTGAATACTTTTCTTAAAAAAACCCAATGATAATATTGGGTAGCGACATGATTTCTAGGATCAGAAAATTCCCATTTTGAATTCACCACCGAATCACGGATGTAGGAGCAGGGCTAAGGATGGACGTGGAGGTTGTTTGGTGGTGAGGTTCCCGGTAGCACCGCTAGCCTTCATTTGGCACGGCTAGCCCAACCAAATGAGTCCATTTATTAAGCGTTAATGACGATAACTGGCAAAACTAGGGTTCGGAAATGGGAGAGGATATTGCTTAGCTTGTGAATGTTTTCAATGTGGCCCTGAGTAATAGAAGTCAAAGATATAATGACTTCTGCAAATGAGGCCTAACGTAATGATCAACTGTTTGGTGCCTGCATGGTTTGACGGGTCTGTTGATTCAAGTTTTGTAATGCTTCGCGATAAACAGGACTTTTAATCTTATAATACTGAATCTATGTTATCACATTTAGCTTCCATCTTATGATGCAAGAGACACTGAAGGTTACAACTGTGGCAGGCCCCATCTTTACCTCGTCGTTTTTAAAATTGATAGATGGCATTGTGAGCTAAGAGGTGATAGCAACAATGGCATTTTGAGCTTATTGCTCCACACGACCGATATAATGCAAAAATTAAACACAAAAGAATTGACAGAATGCAACTTTTTTATGCTTCTTCTTTTTTCTATTGTTTTTACACTTTTATTGATGTACAATCAAGTTAAAGATGGAGGCAATTTTCTTTCGATTTTGAGTCTTAGCTCTTCAAATGAAAGCTTGATAAACGCCCAATATTGACAGGTAAACACAATATTGTCATTTTGTCCTAAAGTTAGTTACCGTTCTTTTAAAAATCAGCTTTATAAAGGGTAAGGATTTTGAGATCAAGGAGATGGGGACAATCAACTGCGTAATGGGATCAGTGTTTTTTTATTTTCTGATTCTAAATATTTTTTGCTGACACTTGTTTATATATATTTCGGTTTTTGTAGCTCTTGATGTGCCTTAAGGAACCTCTTTTCAGTTCGAGAAAATGCGTAGAAGTAAGTGAACTTGAGAGTCTTGTTTCTTACACGTGCCATTGACATCTTTAAATGACATAATTTATGATAATGACATAATTTATTTAAAATGTTGGTTTTGATTAATATTTTTAGGCATTAGTTTTCGAACATTTTCAGGGCATTTACATAAGATTCCTATTATAGCCAAGTTCTGTCACTAAGGTAAGCAAGTGACATAAGTTCTATTATTGATTTGTTTTCTTGGAATACGAAAAGGCATGGCTAGACACGTCCGTACATGCCGCGTGCATTTTCTGTTTGTTCGATCACCACACCCAGTTCTTATATACGAATCTCATTTCTAAGATTGCGTTTTAACGAGGTTTCTTCGGCCCACATAGTTTGAATATAGCATGAAATAGGTGTATATCGTCAATGAAATTTCAGCATAAACTAGCTAGTATCCCCTTCCAAGTTGTCTACGACAGGCCTGGACGTCATTATGAACGGAGAACTTGCAGTGAATTGTTAGTGATAACTACTTATGTTTAGGTACGACTTGCACAACACCAGACGGGTTTTCACTTACACGACACCAGACGGGTTTTCACTTGCACGACATCAGACGGGTTTTCACGACACTAGACGCAGAGCACAGAAAGATGGCGTTGTGTTTGTAACAATTTCTTTCTCGAAGTGTGAAACCCAGTGGTGTAGTGCTATTAAAATAAAAAGGGGGGCTCTTGCCCAAAATGTTGCTAAAACGATAAAAAATTAGAAATTTGCCAATTTTTGGCATAAAAAAGGCCTAGCCCCCCTGATCCCTCCTGGGCCCCCCTGAGCCCCCCCTAGCACTACACCTCTGGTAAAACCCATCCGATATGAAAATAAATACGACATGAAAGTCAATCCGATATGTATATCAATCCGAAGTGAACTATGTCCGGCGTAATTGAGCCAATTTAAGCAACTCAGATACATTTGTAATCGTGAATCAAAAAGCGCTATCGTAGTTGAACCTTGAAATAGCACGCACTGCATCATAGACGTACATGCGACAAGATGCAGTCGTAGTTTACAAAAGACACGTTTTCGCAATTAAAAAGTGACAGTATGAGACCGTCAAATTTTTTCGTTTGGGGCTTCATTCCTGTTCGCATGATAATCTTTAAAGTTAAATTATGTTTTATAGACATTATCTAAGAGGTTTTTACAATCTGCTTTTATAATCTGCTTTTGTTAAATGAACTGTAACCAAGCCAAATCTGAGGAACATCTCCAGCACCAAGTTTGACATTCCTTGTGCAAAGCTTCTAGATAACAAAATTACAGTAAGCAAAGGGTTTGAAACTAGTGAAGAATAGATGTGACCTCAAAGAAATAAACAGCTTATCTTGCTTTTGAGTTAGAAAATAAATATTCCAGTATCAAGCTTAATTGAGAAATGAAAACTCAACTTGCGTATGGAGGAAGAAAATTAAGAAAAGTTTATGCTTTGCATTTATTGAAATACATTTGCACATTTACGGTGATGCGCAGTGCATTGTCGTATTTACCGCAAAACGCACCAAGTGTTCGTATTTACGACAATGTCCACTCACGTTTTAACAAGATACACCGCGTCGTCCTATTGTGAGGCATTATATTTACAACCACATTCGTCGTACAGTTGGCGAACGGACGCACGCACGAATTGCGTAGTCCTATTTACGAAAGGTTGCGATATCATATAAACAAGACATGCCATTTCGTCATGTTTTCGACAACACACTCTTCATTCTCTTGTTTGGATAAGACGCTCTTTTGAGCCCGTATCCAGGCCAGTGTAGTAGAGGTGGCAAACTACCTATGTCCAATTCAGGCGAAGTTTAGAATTAAGTTTTTTGCAGTTTGTATGTGGTAATTGAAGTGAAGTTGTTACAATTAAGCAGTATATGTATCCGTCTTTAGTCCTAGGTGAGTAATGAGAGACCCCAATAAACAATTTTCTCTCCGCTCCAATGAAAACGACGAGAAAACCTATTCAAAAGATTAGGAACAAAAGTCTCAGGGTCGCAAACAGCCGGTATTCTCGTGCATTAGGAGTGGCATTACCACCCCGTGCCACCCCTTGGCTACGGACCTGGTGTCATATGATTTAGATAAAGACAGACCAGAACACGTCGTCAGACATGAGACAAGAGGCATCACTGTATTTATGAAACGTTTTTAGAAGAGTTCAGTGTCATCATATTTTAAGCACGATCCTCCACGTCGTCCCCTTTTTGATAAGGTGCTCAATAATTTCCTATGTTTAACAAGGCGCATCAGTTCGTCACCTTCACGATGACTTGCTTCCACTTTCTTGGGCTAATACCTTAAAATATTTTGGGAAACACATTTTATGGTTTTAGCCCAAGGAAGACCTCTGATTAACCTCTGATTAACCTCTCCGCCAGTTTGTTGGGAAAAATTCCCTGTATAAGTGGCAATCATAGTAAATCACATAAGAATCATCTAATAGAATAACTTTTTTTCTAACAGTAATGCAGAAAAAATCACCATAATTGTTGACGAAATTTACTAAAGTACCCTTTCCAATGATATAATTTTTTCGTTCATTCAAGGACGCAAAGCAAAATAGACTAGAATTATAGACAAGGAGCCTTACCTTTGTTCTCCAATTAGCACCCGTCCCCTTCTAATGAGCGCTCCGCGCTAATGAGTATCACATGTCTAAAACGCCCCTGGGTTTCATTGACAAGGTAAGGCCTAAAGTGAGATCGCTGTATTGTCTTACATTAATTATTTACATGAATTTTCAAAAGTAAATTTAAAATTCGTGCATTTATATAGATTATAATTTTCAAACAATCTGCTTTGCTTTTGTTGCACGTGGTCTGTCAATTTGCTAGCAGTTTAAACAAAGATTCAAAAGAGTTTCACAAGGCTTCTTTAATTCCATGAATCGCTCTATTTCTACACTGTGGCATATGCAAGGGGAAGCATTGCCCTAGTGATTAGTCGAAAAACGCAAAGACACTGGTTGAACTTGCTAGACTGTGTTTGATGTTTGTATCATTTTTTGGTATAAGAAGATTCTTGATTCAAATCCATCCAACAGGTTTTCCTTCTATCTCAGAGCATTTAGGGCGTGGCAGCAAATTATTTTTTGGGCTATACCCCAAAGAATACCCAGCTTTTAGATGATGCGTCTGTCTGCACATCATTTTTAACTGAAAGAAAAAAGTTAATTTCTCTTTCTTTGAAAATTCACTCGCTCCGTCAATCAGAATGATTCAATATACTTTTCCACAAAAATGTGAAGAAACCTGATATGCTTTGTACTATCGACGGTGGTTGTTGAGTACACACGAAACGAGTCTTCACTTGTTTAAACGCTGAAAAAGACTTTAGGCTGATGACATTGATGGTGTTTAAGCTGTTGATTGCTTTGCCTGTTGATTGTCAAAAGCAATTGATTTGTGCATCTGAATTCCCTTTTTACTTGATTGCTAACCATTACCCGCTAAGAGATAGGATAAACTAATAAAAGTCGGTGAACAGCTTATGTCAGGGAATATCTTGAGCGATGGTGTCCCCAGTGGCTCTATCTTTGAGCCACTTCTCTTTAATATGAAATAAAATAAACATAGCAATAATAATTAGCTATTCTCACGGAATGCTTGCACAGTAACCTATGACATGTTTACAGCAATGATATCCCTCGCTCTCGGTATTATATCCTCGTACTCAATTAACTCTTTCTATATTGGAAGAAGATACAGACAAGAATGTTTCTGTTGCAGCAAAGTGCAGACACCCCAAAGTGCAGAAAGTGATTACGCTAAGAAATGTGGAATGTATTGATTGGAATAGCGATATCAGCATTAGAGACGGTGTTTCAATTTTTTATCAAGCAAAAGATGCAAGGTGATTCTATCAATTATAAAATGCCTATAAGGTACTGTGTGGTATTCATGCAGATGTAGCTAGATTGAGCGTGCCAATGAAAAGATGGAAGAAAGATGGCTAGCTGAAATTGGACGGCATTATCAACAAAAAAGACTTCGAACCACGATGCAAATTCCTTTCTCTTCAGTTATCCCTCCATAAAAAAGCAAATACTACAAAAATCAATGATGCATTTCGTCCAACTTAAGTCGTTGAATTTTTTGAAACTATTCTAATGCTCAATCCAAAATTCACGGAAGAGCATTAACTTACTGCGTGTCAAGTCCATTATGTAATTTCATTAGTGCCGCTCCCACTCTATGCTGGTGCTAATTAGTGCCTCCCCGCTTTAAGAGAAACGTGACTGACCAGTTTCAGACATATTAATGTTGCTAATTGGCTGACGGATGTAATTCTATTTCGCGGAATGCTTTGGCCATTACATGAGGCTGCCTTATTTTTAACTTGCTTCGCAAGGATTTTGCGCACTCAAATGGACGAAGAATGGTGTTTGCCTCTCAAACCCTACTTCCACAATCCTCTAGTGCAGGAGTCATATTTCTGCACGACATCTATAAAAAGAAAAGTACAAGTTATGAATAAGTAAAAAGCTAATAAAACACAATTCAAGAACTTATGTAAAACTAGGATTGAATTCAGGCAAACGTCTGATTTTCCTGGGAGTCGTATTTTATCTAGGGTTTACAGAGCTGTTATGTAGGGTCCAAATGTGTTTTTAATTTTCATTTGAACTGATGGAGCGAGGGGATCTCCCTTAATTCTACATTAACTCTATGCCATGCAACGTTACAATTTGCAGAATATCTTAGCTTTGATGTACAAAAATATTTTCAAAGCTCCTCCATTATACTGAAACCTAAGGTTTTCTCCGAAGCAGGAGGTTGCAAATTCCAAATAACCACTGATACGGGGGTTTACGTATAAAATTTGTTCAAAAAATTCATAGTAAACGCCAGTTCTTGAACCAAAGGTAGCTTTCAAGTCTCGTATGAAAGAAAAAATTATCTGCTGTTGACATACTTGTACCGACAAACTTGCAATTAATTAGAAAAGACTGAAATGATCTATTGTGTTTTGACACTTTATCCATTATGAAAGATGAAGATTCCCCCGGCCTTACTGGAACCAATCAGAGATGACGTTTCAAGCGCGCATCACCGTGTGTGCTTGCTGCCATTTTTTCTTCGTTATCGAGTACATGGACAAATCGTACAAAACTGGTCCAATTTTCTGTGAGTTTTTGCCAAGTTAGATGTTGAAATTCGCCTTTTGCAGCATCGGCATTCGGAGATATGATCACTCCAATCAAAGAGCATGAATAATAAAGAAACAGCAACCAATGGAGCTTCTTTAGAGGATTGCAGAACCAACGTGTTCCCGCTGGTGAGTTTTCATCAACCACTACCGCTGTCGTAGCGGTTACATTTGGCCGTCATCGAAACCCGTCATTTCTGTGTCATTTTTGTTAATTTACTTATTGATACATTTGATATGGTGTAATTATAGGTTTATGTATCTTTTACTCTTTCTATATTTGTTTTTGGATGTGAGTTACGGATGTTTCTTGAACGTTAAAAGTACTGTCAATTGACCTCCACAACAAAACACGCAAACAAATATTTTCAGCACAGCCCATTCGGACAATGCCATTTTACCATGATTTTATGTCATATAAAGGTTCATTTGAATAAAGATTGTAACACTTTGAACTGTACATCTACTGCCAATGAAATCCGGTCTTTTGCGTGTTTGAAAGCTAGCAAATGACTAGACTATGATACCGGCCTAATTGTGCTCGCTCTCGTAAACATAAATTGATAGCTTGTACAACGAAAGGTTTTTATTGCCCAAAAGCCTTTGTATCCGCAATAAATATGAGATGACCCTTGTTATCAGAATAATGAATATTTCATTCCAGAAAATTTGATTTTCTTAGAACATTAGAAGAATGAAACTTCAATTGCTTTCAAGAATTTAACCAATTTCCTGAATTTGGGTCTGGGCCTAACCATGCGAATCGATGGCACTGAAACATTCGACCAAGATTTGGACTCAGATTTCAGTTTCATCGTCGTAGGGGATTAAGAGACAAGGCGTAGGTTACAGATGGGAAAACGCATTCGTCTTGCATTGCCAATTAGATTGTTAACGATATGTGGCGAAGTGGAAACTTAATTACATTCATAACACAAAAAACAACCAGGTCTCTTGTGCTGATGTCATAATGATAACCTCAATTGATCGATCACAGACTTTGTTTTTGGAAAATTTTCAAGAAATTGATATAGTTACATCTTCATGATTTTATATTTTTTATGAAGCAACAGCAATATGGCATTGTTTGTTTCTAAAATGAAGTAAAAGGTTGTCAAATTGTAACTTTGAACAATGAATAAATCTTATCTTATGCCAAAAATATCTTAATTAGCTTGTTGGTTTATATGCATCTGTTTAGGCATGAAATCAACAAAGAAATATCCAAGTAATGAAGATTAAGATTTTTATGGCTGAAAATTACTTTGTTTATTACTGATAGTTATAGTATAACCAAATAATATGCAATTCATGATTTATATATATATAATTATTGCTATTATTGGTATATAATTTTATACATAGCTTATGTATTTATTCATCTATTTATTTATTTGTATATATATTTATATATATATAAATGTATTTGTTGATTGTGTTGATATCTTATCATGACATTAGTTTTGATCAGCTTTATCAATAAAGCAAAGGCTGATTTGCCAATAAGAAGTGTTGATTTTTGCATAATATGACACCTATGGCTATATTCTATGCTCCATATAATCCATTTACATAAAATAAGATTTTAAAACATTTAGCTTTTTTTATTAATAATATTGACTGTAAAACACATTCAAAGCCACTTTGAAAATCTCTTTGAAAATCAATATGTATGTATGAAAAGCAAAAGAAACGAAATCTTGCTGTTATAACAAAGGAAATCATGAATTAGGTCTTTATAGATACAATGTATAGTAAAATGGGGATTAACAGAATCGTGCACATGAGACTATTCACAGAAGCAAATGGTAGATTTGCACTTTTGTATCAATTAGTTAGAATATTTTCCATTTATTATATTTATAGTCATTAGTTTTATGTATATTATATTAGTTATCATAGTTTATATTTTCATTTGAATTTCTTGATTTCATGTCAGTCAATATAAATGTAACAATTTCTTTATTAGATAAAGCCAATGTAAAGTTAGTCACAGCATTTTCATACTCTAGCAGCTACGAATGACATTGTGCCATTGAAAGGCTATTCATGTATTTCTCCTTTGATGGAAAATTATTAGTTGAGTCAAAATGTTGGTTTATATATATATTATTTAATTTTTGTTATTATCACAATATTATTTTTAGTCTAATATCACAATTTGTGCTACTGTCTGTTTAATGTTTTACATTACTCACTGTTTTCACTATTATTTATTGGTTACATTGTAACAAAATATGTTCTCCAACATTCCATTTGCATATTTTTCTCTTTTGGCAAGGAACTGGTTTGATTATGCATTTTGTTTGTATGTTCTTTGTTTAGTTTTGTCATCCATGACATGACTATCTTCTAACAAATGTTGTGTGTGTGGCAATATTTATTGTGTATCTGTGTATATTATTTATTGTCAGCAAGGAAGTGACCTTAGATAATGTTGTATCTTATGTTAATTATTTGTTACTTGGAAACTTGATGTCCAAAGCTGGAAAGCTTGTACAAATATCATCATAGAGAACATACAGGAGTAAGGAGATTGAGAACTTTTTTACCCAGAATCATGCTGTACTGATTAAGATGCAGTTTTCAAATAAAAAGTTTCAAAACTGCGTTTCTATAGTATGAGTTGAAAGTTGAATTTACAAAGTGTGAAAAGGAACTTGTAAAGAGTCTGTTTAGAAGCAAAAGATGACTTTTGTAACAAAAAGGGTTGTCTTTGAGCAAACATAACAGAAACATTCAGAGTTTGTAGTGTAGATAGCAGAAGCATTCAGAGTTTGTAGTGTAGGTAGTTTCTATACAAAAGGATGTATTCTCAAAGAGGGGCTAATGACTTCTGAAGCAGAATTTTCAATACCTAAATATATATATTGTTCTTTTGTTTCGTATTCCTTATTTTACGCTCCAGATGTATGTGTTAGTTATTCTGAAGAAGCTTATAGCGAAACATCAACCAAGTTGTTTTTTTATTGAGTATCTATATATATATATATTTAGGTATTGAAAATTCTGCTTAGTTTGACATTTAGTCTGCTTATAGGTTACATTTTGAACAGTTGCAGTTAAATAGTACTAATGCTTTGTATCTTAAACAAATAATTGGCAGGGTTCTATCTCATCTCTTTGGATTGAGCAAAAGATTAAGCTATTGAGCACATGCTTTATTGTTATTTGGAAAAACAATTTGGTGCCAGTGAACCAAAAGGGAGGAAATGTTCCCTTGCCTTTCATGTTTGGGGTACATTCTGGGTTTCTATGGCAAGCAGGGAAAGTTTGCAATCCTTTATAATATGAATAAATTATGCTGGGATCAAAATAGAATCATCATTTAAGTTCTAGAATATTGATGGTGGCAGTAAGTACCCTCCAGTGACTAAATGTGTTATTGACTATGAGTTTTAATCTGGTCAACAATTTTTATCAAATGAATTGTTATGCTTATAATAATTCTGTTTTGTCTCAAAAGTGTTAAGCCAGGTAAATGTTTTTTGAGGAAGTGTTAATTTTAAATTCTTGACTCTAGGCTGATGCAAGAGGACTGCAGTGGAGAAAATTTGCTGTTTTAAGTGGTGGAAGCTTTGCTAGGATATCTGAAGATCCAGTGCTTATTTCCTATGCCAATGCCATCCAGCAAGGGATACTTTGCTCATGGCAGAAATGTCAGCCAAACAATAGAGAAAGTGGTGGAAAATTAGTAGATTGGACAAAAGAATTGGTAATTTTTTGGTATGGAGAGGAGCCTCATTTTTCTGAAATTGTTTCACCATCATTAAGAGGTTAGTAGAGATTATGAATTTGATAAAAACATTTTATTATTATGTAATTTGAAACCATAACTTAGTTATCATACATTTTTATTTTCAGCCAAATAATCCTGAATATTTACATTGACCTATGAGGCTTTTGGTATAATGCAGTTCATTCAAATATTGCCTGCTGTCATTTTGAAATGTGATAGAGGATATTCATGCGGCGAAAGCTTAACTTTTCATACATAATATCCCAATTTTGAGTTTGAACACCAGCTAATCTGCTAAAAGCAGTTTCAGTGCTTCTAGAATGGAAATTTTTTGCCCCAGGTCAAATTTTACTAAAAAGCCAAGAGTTACTTCCGCTGTCAGTTTTCACAAAAGTTATTTCATTAAAGATACAAAAAAGATTAAAAGCCATCAGTGTTTTCATAAAAATACTTTCTTTAGTCTCAAATTTGTACCACATCTTGAATGCAAGACTAACAAAAAATGAGATACAAAATTAGTTGTAGTTATCCTTCAAATGAGCACGTAGATTTTTATTAAAAGGCGAAAAGAACATCAGTGTTTGAACAATAGAATTAACAGGAAGTGAATGAATGGAAGCATTCTGCCTCATACCTATCACTGTAAATTGTGTAAATTAAATACAGGATTCTCCGCTTTATTGTACTTCTTATAAAACTATAAACAAGTTTCTTCATAGACACACTGTGCAATGAACTGTGCAATAAGCTTTAAATGTAATGCTTTCTTCAATGTCTTTTCATTTACTAAACTTGCAAGCTTTTCATATCAAATTGTACTATTCAGCTGGTTTGCTAATAATTGTTACACAAATGTTGTGTAGCTACAGCAATAGATGAAGCATGTATTAAGAAACAGCTAGATTTTGAGACAGTTTTGGCAATTCTTTAGCTCTTTAAACTGATCATGTTGACAAAGCCATTAAGAACAGCCTGAGTCTTTTGTTGTTGTGACCGCATAAATTTCTTCCATGATTGTCTATCCAAATGATTCACTACTTAATCCTGTTCGACTGCCAACGATAAGAAATAGTTTTTGTTTTGTTTGAACAAAAATTTTTCATAGTGTATTTAATAAATAGGGCAATATGACCAAAATTTGGTCATAATTTGGTGCGATTGACTGTCAGCAGGCAGCAACCTCCCTCGCGAATCAGGAAATTATTCCGTTTTAAAATGCAAGGAAATCAATGGATGCACAGAGGTCAGCTGCCGCTTTCTTGCATTGTTTGTGTTTTTTGCCCAGGACGCTGTCTTTGATTTGAAATAACATTAAGTTGTAATTGAAAACATAGCCTTCGAAGACAAGATGTCAGATTTTACTGAATATTGAGAGCTTCGTGGCAAGAACTGTGTGTTTTTTCCGAAATCAAATTGATTTTCATTGAGATCATTTCGGCAGCGTAAATACGCAGGTTGGTTTTCCAGCAAACCGCAACTTAAGCGGTTCCTCAGGCATATCGGTTATTTATTATGCCAAGAACTATTGCTGATATCACTTTGGCAGCCCTAATATCGGGAAACGAGGATCAATCAGCTGGCCCGAAAAGATATTTTTTTTGCTTAGGCCTGCTAAGTAACACATGACTACTTGTGGCGGACCCTAAGTGGCCTAATAACGTTGCTTAGTACATGCCCCGAAATCAACATCGTAGACAAAAGTGGCTGTCCCCACCCCCTTTTCTTCCTCTCAATTGGCATGTTGCTGCATACTCATCAACTGTATTGGCAAATCTATTTCAAAAATTGACTGGCTTTAAGTACTTTACGTTTTCGTTTTCTGGTGTCGTTTTCTATTGTCATTTCCTGTTGTCGCTTTATGTTGTCGTTTACGTTTTCGTTTACGTTGTTGTTTACGTTGTCAGCACTGCTATTCAAAACCTTCTCCTGCTTTATGATCTTGTGCAGTTGTAATTTCCCGGTTTCTTTTGTTTGTTTGAAATCTGGCACGAAGGACGAATCAAATGGATAGTTGATGTAACAAATGCTGCCCATGCGTTGGTGCATCAACTGTTGCAAGTCCTGGTCAAACGTTGCAGCAGTTTTTGGCCGATTTGGCCGCTTTTGATTTGGCTGCAGCATGTTGCACCAACTGTGGGGTTTGATCACAACCCGTTATAAAACGCGAATTGCCGCTAGGGGGTCGTCTTCACAACAAAGATAAATTGCAATTGACTTTCTACTTCATAATTCACTTGCGAATAGTCCTGCTTATTGGCGAAATGTAGTAATTCTGTACAAAAATATGCGGGGCACAGATGATTCGATCTGTTTAGGTAGATTATTTGTTGCCTGCTCTCAGCCTTTTTGTTAGTGTACATATTTGGAGAAGGTTACAATTGACAGTTGATGACACTCCAGATAAAAGTCATGATTCGATGAGCTGATCTAAGGATGTGGATCATACCTGGTTCCTGGTTAAGACTGCCTGATTTCAAAGCATTTGAGCCCAAAGTTGCAAAGCACAACCTTTGCTGGGTACATGATAAAAGTTTGCCAGCACCACAAATAAAACAAACTAGTGTAATATATTTATTATCATTCTGTCTTAATTCCATTTTATTACGTTTGTAACCGCAACAAGAAAAGAAATGCACCTTCCTGCTTAATGTGATTGTCTTAAACCTCTATTTATGTAATTATTCCAGTGCTGGCGTCGGTTGATCCGTGACTCCATTTTGTCATTAACTTCAGAGCTTAGTTAAGTCGTGTGGATTTGTTTAAGACGCTAACTTTCTAAATGACAAACTAGCCATCAAGCTAAATTCAAAAATTCAAATCCTACTGCAAATAATAATTGTCTGTCTAATGCCGTATCAAAATATTTCTCCAAACGTTTTTTCTTGAAAGGAAGAAAAGAGCAGGGAAGCGAACAAATTGATTGATGTTCAAAACTGAAAGAATAGATACTTTCAACCAAACTATTATTCCTAAATTGTTCTTAATTTTAAGCAGTTTGCTCGAGCCTCGATGTTCTTATAAACCAAATTCCTATAAAGGAAATGTGTTTAGAAGAACTAAAACGAACAAGATTTGTAAACGTTTTGTGAACTAAATCTCAGTCTTTCCGGATCAATTAGTGACAAATGAAAATAAATATATACGAAAAGTTATTACTAGCTACCCGGACGCGATTTATTATGTCATTTCAAATATCATGTTGATTATACATGTCGATAAATTACTGCGAAACATCCCGTAGAAGATTGTTCTTATGAAGGAACATCTCTATACAGTGGACATCTTCAAACAACGGACAAATTAGTTCGTCCGAAAATTTCTTTCTTCCAGACATACAAGCTATAGACCAGAGCCCAGATAGCATGACGGTGGCATGACAACCGGCCCTGGGCAAATGAAATCAAAAGAAACAATAGTGCCACACCCAAACCACACCCTTTTGTGTTGTGTTTCTAAAGACGGTTTTCAGAGCCGACAAGTGTATTGTCCGGAGGAAGTATACGGGCACTTCCCTGCAAAGCCCAATCTCCAGTGAGAAAAGTCTTGCGAAATTTCGCTGCGAAATACTTCACGCGACAAATTCCTTTGAATACTTTTGTTGACCTCACGACATTGTAATGTAAAGTTTGGAAGCGTGACAAAGGGATATGAAATATGATTGGCTGCTGAAGTGTTTAGGATGAAAAGCGAAAAAGTTAGACTCGTTTTAACTCTTTTTCGTTTTTGCGAGAAATCCCAGAAAAAGTTCACTGCGCATGCCCAATACATATTTCGCGCGAACTTTTTCTTATTTCGCTGATTTTTTTCTCACCGGGGATTGGTCTTAACAGACAGATAGCTCTACTTCCCACGCATGTGCTTTACGTCTATGTCTTCCATTGACAAACTTCATCCTCTCTCAGATTGTCTTTGTTTTGTGTCTTGTGTCTTGCAAAATTTCTTGCAAAAGAGCTCCAAACCTTTTCACATAAGGCAATACGTAATGCCTGTTTTTGACTGCTTCACTTAGGAAAGAATTATTCCATTTTGAACATTTGAATGTTTTTTCAAATCTGCAATCTATGAAAGGTTTATAATCAGGGTTGTTTTATTGGGAGACTATTTGCGCGTCGGGAGGGCAAACTGAAGACCTTAAGCCTAAGTCTTAAACCTGACACTCTTTAACCTTGTGTGACATGAAAGAATGTGACATCAGATGACAGAATTTTGACTGGTATTAATTAGAGTGCGGCCAGTTCTCATAGTCTTTTTCTAGCTAATCGCCAGTTAATGCCAGCCTGCGATGGGCGCGTTAATTCATTTTTGCTCTTATATTGAAAAACCTCTTGTGAAATCACGACTAAAGATGTTACTGCCTTTTTAAGTTGGGAAATTTAATAGTATATGAATATCGGATAGTGGTGCAGAAGAGGGTTTTGTTCTTAATTTAACGATATATTTGCGTTAAGTTTGAAGCGGGTTGTGGTCTGTCCGTTTTGCAATCATTCCGTCGCAGATTATGGCTTGGATATGATTACTGTACGCTAAAAGAAGTATGGTTTACGTTGTTTAGGTTCGCATTTTTTGTTTTAATAACCAACATAATGACCTAGATAATAATGTTATGGTTTCCTTTTTGAAAGAAGACTGAGGATATTGGCGGATTTGCCACTAAATTGCTCGGCTCAGCTAATTATGCAGCTTGCATTTTAATCTTCTTGAGTTTGTTTAATGAAAAATGAAAAAATCTTTATTCATTACAATTGGAGTAATGAATTGTTGCTTATCTAGACTGGAAGCTTTTGGTTTTAATTTGGTTTTCTTTAATTTGGCAGACAAGCACAATTTTATTTCGAGGTTTACGATTTGTTATTGCTTCGATTTTTTTTAAATAATTTTGAAACATTTGCCAAAACTTGTATGAATTATCTTAGAGATATTTTGAAATTTTATTAATTTGTGCAAAATGTTATTAATACCAATTAGTTTTTGATTTATCGCATTTAACCCTGCTTTCGTCAATCGTTTTATCTTCAATAATTGTTTTTTCGTTACAGAAAAAGAAAGAGGTTGCTTCGAAGATGGAATGTCTTACGAGTATCAATCGCTGTTTTTTGAATCTCTCCATAAACAGCTTGAAAGGTACGTTTTATAAGTTGTATTGTTTATACGGTAATGTTTTCCAAGAAAAGTGATTTGGTGCTTAAATTGTCTTGAATCCTGATTAGCACCAATGTTATTTTTTGAAGCTTCAAATTACCATATCAATTGAGGTGGTAGACAGGAATCAAAGATTAATTAGTTGGAAATAGATATCAAGAAAGTTTGGTTGTCACGAATGTAAAAAATTAACGATACGATTATTGTAGACGGACGACATCCGTTGTTTTAGGCCCTTTTTTGTTTGCCGTTTTAAAAGTGATCTGTTTGCTTTGAAAGCAGCAGTTGTTCTCAGTTGATGAAAATGCTTGCTACTTAAAAATAGGTGTTTTAAATAACATTCAACGGGCATTTCGCCACAGTTATTCATCCTCCAAGCAGACGGCTTGTTCTTCAGAAAGTCGAAATGAAGCATTAGAAACTTGGAAGAGTTTTAGCCTACAACTGGTTGGGGAAACTTGTATGTCCATGGCATTCTGTGCAGGTTAAGGTTTTCTTCTGGGTAGGGATTGATCCCGATTCATACCTTCACTGCGGGTTAACTAGCTGCGGAACCATAGTACGTATTAGACATTCTAGACCAATTGGCCCACAATGTGAAAAGTACGTGTTGATAGAGTACCTCGCGGAGGGTAACTTTGTATACTTGAATGTACAAGGACGTGCCATTATTTAGAGGTACATTTTTCTAAAAAGTGTGGAATTATTGGTTTTTGAAATTTGTGCAGAATTATGGGTACCAATTGAAGAAACATGCAGAATTATGGGTAACATTTTGGGAAAATATTGCAAAATTATTAGGAGGGAAGTTTAGCGTTTTGTTATCTCTTGAAAAATTTTCTTTGACTGGCGGAGTTATGGGTATACTTTTCATCACGTTTGCAGAATTATGGGTCACGTTTTTTCAGACATGTGCGGAATTATAGGTCATTTTTAGTCAAAACTTTTTTATAAAAATGTAGTATAGATGATGCAAGATTAGAATGCAAAATGAAAACTTTGAAAGTCCCCTCTGGACTTGTTTACAATTTTGTTGTTTTCACGTCATGTAATATTCTTTCTTTTGCAACCAGGCGATAATTTTTTGTTGGTTATATTTAGGCAACTAATAAGCGAGAAGTTCTTTTGCAATGGCAGATGGTTTACCAAAAGCTGCAAGAAAGGTTGTGAATGGTAGGTTGCAAGCTCTCTATTCAATTCTTAAATGACCTATTACTTTAGTTGCGCTCTCTTATTGTTGCAAATTAAGAGTTTCATCTTCATGGGACAATAGTCTTTCTACGATCTCCCTGTGTTGGCACATCTGTTTACTGGCAGTTCGTGTGGAGGGCTTCAAACATGCTCTGCTTTGCCTCTCGCGCTTGGCTCCTGAATGACAGTTAAAACATCTGCGCTGTCGTACATCACAATTCTTGAAGAGAAAGCGGCTTTCTAACAATGTTTTGCCATCGGAAAACCTTTGCTTTCTACATCCGAGTGCTTATGCTTCGCTGTTCCGTACCTTTTTTGTTTGACAACAGTGATTTGACTGAAGTTTGATTTAGCTGTTACTATCATCTACTTACGCAATGCTGTAGAAGTTTTCGTGATCTATTTCCCTCTACTTTTATCACGCCTTGGGTTGAGCACACATCTCGTTCAGGCTTGATTTGCAACAGGGTGATCTACCGGAAGGCTTAGGACTACAATCTGTGATTTAAGCGTAGTGTTTTAGATTTCACTGGACTCCCAGCAAAAAGTTGACAGTATCTTCTTGTTAAAGTCACACTAAATTTTACATGAGAAGCTGTGATAATAAGCTGAGCTCGACTGTTAACAGAAGTTAATTGAACAGTTTTGCGAATTTCGGTCCAAATTTTATGTGATTGAAAATGATATAGTGTTTTTAAGCGAGGTGACTATAAGCGGAGTCGACTGTAATAATTATCCAGCTCGTTAGTCTTTTTTCCGCAGTGGGCCTGAAGACGCAAGAGCACTGGAGACAGAGATTTATATCACCTATCCACAGTGGATATAGCATCAAAAATTTGCCCATGATAAGGGAAAGATCTTAGAGCTAAGCTAAGAAAGACACACCTTACTTATCCAGCTAAATACACAAACACGCTAGTATTAGGGAGTTACGCTATAGGCATTCTTGCTTCGTCCCTAATCCTTGGATAATTTTAGAGCTTTTTTATCGTCCATGTTTATTTAATTCTTCCTTTCTCCCTTGCTTAACCTATGTGCTATGTGCTCATCCTTTCTTTAATCCAGACTCTGTTTTGTGCTCATGGCAGATTAAATGCTGACTCCTTTCTTGTGCTAGCCTGACTCAAACTTGTCATTTTACATCAGCTTAAGTAGCGGGTAGCTGCTGAAATGAACGCCATGAAAATTTCGTCTACCTTGCTAACTCTTCTTTTCTCGTAAAGTTTTGTTTTAATGCTTTGTGAGAAAACTGTTCATTGTTTCCCATATTTTAAAATCTTTCCCCTTGGTCTTTTGTTTCAACATTGCCAGGCTTTCTCTTTCTGTAGTTCCTTGGGGGAATTCTCACTGTAAGAGACTCGTTCTCTGCAATGCTGCTTAAAATGGAAGAGTTTTCACTCTTTGGTTTTGGTAGATAAGGCAGACCTTTGGTTGGTTTATTTATTTTTGACTAGCTAAGATCAAGAGTATGCAATTTGGAATATAATATTTTGGCTTGACTTCATTTCATATCAGCTTAGTTTGTCAAACTGGTCTTCAAATTTTAAAGAAATATATATTCGCTGCATGCATTTCTATAACTTTTCCTCAGCTAATTGGGTGAATCAGCCATTGTAACGATTAACCTTACTGACCTCTATGGCGACAAACGGTCTTTCTAGCATCTTTTTACACGGATCCCTTGTCATATGTTGCCTTTTACTTTCTCACAAGTCTTGTTGTATCGTATGAGTCCAGTCGTATCTTATGAGTACAAAGCATCAAGGATGGTTTGGCAACTCACAATATCACGAACTTCAAATTGCTAAGAGATTTGTCACTGTGGTTGTTTTTATAGCTATTTCAAATCCTCCGGGCAAATTGACTTAATCGGTCGATTCGCGTGAGGTTTTTTGGCCACTCAAGTTAGTTGTAATTTTTCATAGAATGAGACAGCTGACGCAATGCTTTATGTGACAACCGTTGTTGCTTAAGCTCGATTATTGATAACGATACGTAAAAGCAACATTTGCATGTATCCTGCAACAGCAGACACCTCTTGATTGCCGTATTGGCTTCTTCTATTCGCTTAACGTGATGTTTGTTCTTGAAATGACGTCATAATCTCAACCGGCAATTAGGTTAAGCGCTATACAACAGTCCCATTCTGAGCATTTCGTGGCTATCATCAAATCAGGGCTCAACTTAATCCAACCATATTCATTAAATGGATGAATTGTTTTTGTTCTTAATCGCATTGTTTGCCATGTGAACGCTACTGTTATAATAACCCTCTGTTGCTTGTGATGTCGCTGAAACTAGGCCCAGTCGTCACCACCGTAAACATAGTCATCACAATTCATCATAGCTATCATCTTCACAATCATAATCATCATCATGATCTTATTTATCATCATCATAATAATCATAATGTTTTTAGCACCGTCAAAGAATACCACCATTAGAACAACTTTGCAGTGAAAACGATTTATTCAACATTACCAAAATAAATCGTTTCATTTTGATTCAGAATTAACCGTCGACTGTTTTGTAAATTCCTTATTCAATTACATTGATCCCTAAGCGTTATACCCTGATCTACTTGCTCTCCTCCTTAATCCACAACCAAACTTCAATATAAAAGGTAATTAACCTGTGAAATCGCATCTCTTTGGTCCTGTCCTCTCTAATGATGATTAATAAAACCGTGAAATCCTAGAGTCAAGCCTATAATGCGTTTCAGCACACTACAAAGAGAATGTTCGACAGGGCAGCCAGCCTTTTCAACCGGGTTGATTGGGAATTATCAAACTGAATTTTGTTATGTGGGAACTGTCCAGAGCAGGCCACTCCCCATCAATAAAGCAGAAATTAAGGAAGGAGAGCTTTGCGTTTACTGTGCACTTATTGGCAGTTTTAACAAGCCGCTGTTGTTGTGGCTTTCAGGAATTTTGAACAGTCACCTCAACGAACCTTTCACAGAAATTTCATCTGGCTTTTTCAATTCCAATCCCATTTGAAAAAATTCCGGGAGTGTTCACTGAATACTAGCCGTTAATGTTGAAGGATTCTTTAAATAGGATTTTTCAGAATGGATCTCTGATCAATAAAAGTTTCTCCTTTCTTGCTAAGTAGCAATTCACGCCAGGGCGTAGGGCAGTGCGAAAGTGGGATTGTTTCAGTTGTTATCATGTTTATGTAATAGGATAGGCTTTGCAAATTCTATAAAGGAGTTATGTTTTTTCAAAAAGCAAGCACGTCTTTTATCATTCTTTCATTTGGCCCCTATCCATCATAATGCATTTTTTTATCTTTTCCAGGGAAACTCTGGCGTTCAGTTTCACCTTATCCATTTACGGTGAGAGCCTCGTTACCGCAAGTGTCGATGTTCAAAAACAGGCTGCCATAAGATGCTTGTCGAGAAGTGACCTGTCAGATGCAATGTCCGGTGATACTGTACACGGTAATTCTTAACTGTTCAACCATCATCAAAGTAGAGAACTTGCTGCCTGTTGATCTGACGTAATCATACTTTCCCCAAAGGCATTTTGAATGGTTTTTCACAACGTATGACTAATTCTCGATTAAACTTAACATAGCATTAGCAGGATATCTCTCGTATACCAAAGTTAACTGGTCTTCCACTGTCTTAAATGGTTTTGTAAAGCACTATATCACTGCTTCCTTGCAAGAATAAGCCACTTTATCTCTGAAGGCTCAAATCTCATTAAAAACATGTAGGGATATCAATGAGTTGAGATAAATATGCTTTTCTAGTTAAGACGCTGATAAGATATCAATTTGCACAATAAAACAACTGTAAATAGCTTTAGATATTTCTAAAAAAACCTTATCTTTTTGACAGGATTGTTCGTATTTGTATTTTCATTCATTCGAATTTGCCCATTTAAACATTTTGGCAAAGCGAAGAAGGAGCAAATTGTTTTTTTATGATCCTCTGGCAGCGCATATATTCAATGATAGGGTAATGGGTTATCAAAAACACACCAAGAATTATAATTGTCGTGATCACTTGAGATTTAGGTTATTTATTAGCTTAATGCTTTCGATGTTATTCTTCTTAAACCCGCATAGTTAAGGAAGTAGTGAAGTAGAATTTTAAAACTGAAAGCCCTGAGCAATATCGCAATATGCTACTTCTAATTGTACTCTTCAGTCGACCAGTTGATGCAAAAAGCCAGTCTACATTAAATCATGTTTATAGCTGTTCAGTGGCTTGAAATTAATCGACAGCTTTTTTGGGGGTCATATTGTAAAAATGGTCTCATCACTTAAAATTTTTCTTACTGTGCTTTGCCATGCGCTATTGATTTTAGGCCTGGAAACTTGACAGGGGTTTCTGCAAACTCATAATGGCATTTCTGTGAAATAAATTATGATAAAAACATTATCGGCATTTTTAATGTTTATCCCTTTATACGTTCCTTTTTCTCTTTTTTTGTCTTGTCGTTTCCGCATTCTGTCAATCACCGTAACGATAATATCCTGAAATGCTGAAAATTTCCAGGCCTGAATTCCGGGAAGATTTGCCCTTCGCGTATTTTAGATTATGCAAAAAACACCTGATTTAGAAATGTATGTAATAAACAGCAGCTTCACGCTGGTGCCGTAAGCTCCTGTACAGTGAATCCTGCACCACACCGATTGACTGCTGGGAGTTGTTTATTGGTCTTGAAAAACGCCTTGCTGATCTCATAGTTGGATTCTTTACGCTGCTTTTCACAGAGAATTCAATATATTTTCCATAGCTTGAAGCGTTTAATGCGAAGTTCCAGACCATGTAATTGATGAATTGCATGTTGGCCTCTACTACTTGCAGGTGGTTGTTAAGAATTGATGGAATTGATAGCATAAACATTCGCAAAACTGAATTGAGTCTGTCGTGCTTTTAAATGGCCTATTGAATAGGAATTGTCTAAGTGATTTATCTTGTTCATGTGTTAGATCAATTGATTTATCTTTGCGTAAACATTTCCCTTAATGTATTAAAGTTGTACTAATCACTGTATGTGTACATTTTATTACCAAGCAAGACTGTGGAACCCGTGCGTTTCGATTTCTTCATCGCTCAAACCCACTTTTTTGTGGGCTTTCATTTGCAATTAATAATCAAATGTAATCTCCCATAGGTTTCTTGATAGGCTCTAGATATTTCAGACAGAGTTTGATATTTTAATTTAATTCATAGCTTCTTTTACTAAATGCAAATTGTAATTAACGTTTTAATTTGAGGGTCCCTGAAAATGAGCTTATATCGAAAGGCATCCCTTTATAAAAAATGAAATATGAAGCGAACAATATGATAAAAAGCATTTTTGTTGAATGGCAAGACTCGTTTACATCTAAATAACAGTTAAATAAAGAAAATTGACGCCCACAAAATTTTATCACCCTGCACCCCCATCCATCCACACCATTTCGTAGGTGCTAGCGCCACCAGCAGTGAATGCTTTTCAGTACACTTAAAAATATGTTTTCAAACGTCGTAGTTCTTCGTCTATTAAAACTTCTAGCATCGGCTAACTGTTGCCTTTTTCCTTTCAGTGGTCCTAGCTCCGGGTGGTCTAAATGCGGTTCTGACAGGATGCAGTTTACCGAGCACTGATGGTCGAGCGGCTAGGATTCTTACGGAATGGGATAAGTACTATCCCATTGTCAAAGACGAAAAGTCGAATGGGTTTATTCCTTGTCTCGTGGAGATCGTCCATTGCGATAACAAGATGCTGTACCCATCCTGTCTTGTTGGCCTACCTGTTAGCAGATCAGGTTAGAAACTTTTCACAAATTCATTGCCGTTTCTACTTTTGTGTCGGTTAACTCGGTTGTGTCGGAAACGGCTCTGATGTGATTATTGTATCCAGTTAAGGCCAACTGTGATTACGTAGATTATTCAACAATAATCGCCAGTTAAGCTTGGTTTTTACTTTGAGATAACGTGAGTTAAACTGAAAATAGCGTGAGATAACGTGAGCTAACTCAAAATTAACCTATGTGCCGATTCGGTTTCCATTTGAGATAGATTCAATTATAGAAATACCAGGAATCACTTTGATTTGTGTCTTGCAGCTATGACAGGTGCCTTACAAGAGCAACTCTTTTAGTTCTGCTTTTGAGAAAACGTAAAAGGAAAATATTTTGTTAAAATGTCGTTCGCGATCTGCGCCAAGGTTTTCGGTATGGAAAATCTACCAAAAATGAGAAATTTTTGGTAAATACCACCGCTTGGAACAAGAACTTAGAAATGAAGACAATTTCTCTCTTATTTCACGACTGATTTTTCTTTGAGGAAAGAAAATTATTTTCAACATCTAAGGAAATGCTCAGTGAAAATGGGTTGCGTAAGAACCTCAGCGCAAACAGTTGCACATTCCCCTCTAAAGCATCGGCTTCTTTTATACGATGTTATCTCAAGTTAACTCATGATTTCAAAATCAAAAAATTTTTTTTCCAAGACCATTATATATCGTGAGTTTACCACTGTGGGATAATTTTTAAACCATCTCACAGATCACAAAATTATCTTAAATTAACTCATGTTAACTCAAGTGGACACGTATTGTTTGTACCAAGAATCCTGCCTTGAAATGCAAATTCTGCAATTTTTACGAAGGTATACATTCTCATTTTGGAGTAAACCTGTGATGAGCTACTACATGTAACATTATTTCAATTTTAGGCACCAAGTTTCCGGAAATAATGCGAAGTGACGTAAACGCAAATGAAGCGAAGGCTGGTACTTGCAGCAGAAAAGCATTTAGACCAATCATAGCACTTAACAACAGGATTTGGGATAATCTTGAGCCACGGAAAGAAAGCAAGAAGTGAGTTGCTAGAAATGTACATTTCTTTCTGTGCACTTAAATGAAATTGTTTTCATTAATTGAAAAACACAACCGTGCTATACAGTAAGGGACTACGCCATGTTTTATATCATGCTATAAAACCATGTTTTTCAAACATCTCTCTTAAACTAGAATGTGTTCCACTTCCAAACTGTTTTGACGATCGAGTTGTTTCAATGTGGTTGGACTTGCATTTTGAAGCATTTGTCAGTGATATCGAAACATCTTCTGCCTCAAATGCTGTTCTCGACACTTTATTTTAGAATCTTGATGCCAATATTATTTTTCAGACTAAATAGCGCATCAAAATCCGAAGCTGCGCCTGTGTTTGGACCTAACATGCCGCTATGGGACTTCAAAGATAAATCAAGGACGACTGTTTGTGGCTGTACTTCGTCAACAAATGTCAATAGGTATGTGTTAAAAAGTACCAGGAAAGATGATTCAAGGCACAGAATTCTTTATCAAGCTTCACTCAAAGGAATAATTCCATTTCTGATATATTTTGTTCTTTGTTCAACATCTTATTTCAGCCTATCCCCTTTCTTTACCTGCCCATATATATGTTCAGTGAAACAATATGGAAGAGAGAGGAGCTGCTCGGCGAGATGAAGTTTGCCTTCCCTTAACAATGTTAACCTGTTGCATCGTAGGAAGAAACAATATAGTTACATTATTTTCTAGAATCAAAAAGTGAAAAAGTTTTGGTCAAAAATTTATGAGAAATTATAGTTCCATCCTGAACCATCTTCAAAGCAACTTTTTTACCCTCTTCTGTTGATCATATACCTTTCGCGTAGGACTTGTTTTGTGTATTCCCTGTTTGAAACGTCTCGAATTTTGATTTTAGGGTCAAGCCGATGGGGAAATTTGGGAGTACGGTATCTGGTTTAAAGAGTACATCTGGTCATGTGGGAATTAGCAGTCCATCGACAGCTGCATCTGGAGCCAATCAAACTTCGAGTGTTACTCACAAAGGAAGAAAAGAAAGGAAAAAGACTTCACTACCTTTTCATCAGAGAAGGTCTACAAATACAGAGCGTAGCCCTACACCGCCCATTACCCTTTCAGCCAACCTCAAGGCTGTCAATGTAAATACCGGGCCTGTGTTGCCTTCTAATGTTGACTTAAAAACCGAAGCCCATCTACAAACAGGCTTGCCTTCGAGAAAGAGTCCAGTACTGCAGAAATCGTCAACGAGCAGGTCTTTTAGCTCTACCGGCCTGGATCAAAGTTACAGCTCGGTGCAACTTCAGAATATCAGTCCAACCAAGGTTCTTTCTGCTAATAGCAGGGCCTTGGAAAGCAAGGGAAAATTCAAATCAAAATCTGTTCCAATTAAGGGCTTGGTGAACTATATTCTTCCATCGAACGTCATGCCCATAAAACCGGCATTGTCTAAAGACACACTCGAGGCAAGGTCGTCTTTGACTGACCCGTCATACTCATCCTTATGTGTTTCAAAAGAAGCTGAAAATAACTACTCCATTTCTGAGGTGATGTCACCAACCCCGTTGCAGCTATCAAATACGAAGCCGGGGGGTCATGTTCCTGATGGGGAGGTTATGATCGTCAGAATGCCAAATAAAGGGTAAGTGTCAACAACTTAAATGTCAAATTTTAATAAGCGAAGCATGAACTACAGGAAATTTGTTATTCGTTTCCAGTGCGTAAATTAATTAATTTACCACTGACATAGGAGTAGCCTTGTTAGATAAGAGATGATAAACCTTGGTTTTTGAGAAGATGCATCAGGAGATAAAACTGTCGTGAATATTTGTAGGTGGCATTGTTTACTACAATCATTGCCAAAAATACTTAGACCACCCAGCAATTTGCGTTGTGTTTTAATATTTTTCACTTCTTCTCCCGGATACTCCTATTTCCGCACCCCCCTTCCCCCCTAAACTATGCTGATAATTTAGAGAAATATCATAGAGGTTGCAGAAAAAAGCGTTCTTCCTAATCCCCTACGTCGTTTTGTAGTAAACCAACATTTTTTAAAAGGGGAAGGGGAATGGCTGAATATGCCCTTGGAAACTAACTTAAGTGTACCTAAAGGCAAGAATTGTAGCTAAATACTTTTGTTATTAATCCTCTTAAAACCCCAATGATAGGACGTAATGGAGTACTATCTATGAATTTATGGATATTAAAATCGACTTTGTAAAGTGCTATTTTTGACTCATTTTGCCGAATGGGTGGTTTCGCGGGTAACATGCTTTTCCTCACATTCGCTTTGTGTTTAGTCAGTTTTTGACAATTATAACATAAGAAACTCGTTGAGGATATATAGATTTCCATGTTAAATCACGCCATTTGAGTCTGTTTCAAGTGTTCGTTTCATGCCATGGAGATATACTAACACACCAGCAACCAGGTAGCGGCTGTATTGATGTGGTTGCACGTTCTACCCATGAAACAACTAATTTTTGCAAACATTGTTTTTGGTGTATTTCCGCTTGAAATAAAATTTTGTTCTGGTACAAATTTTAAAAATGGCTTTGAGAGAGGCAAACATTTTAAGACATATCAAAGCTTTACGTTCGACACTCTACAAAGTATTACACTTCAGAACAAATTTTTGATTTTTTTTTCTGACATTTTGTTCTCTGAAGAGTGACAGATAAATTTATAGCGCTAAGCCTGCGCCGGACTTACTACAATACTCCTGTTGTAGCCAAGTGATAAAAAGGGGGTATTTTAAGTGCTTAAAGACAAAAGCTCGAATTACATCGCTTCTTAATATCATTAGCAAAAACTTTTTTCAAAATCACTTCCGATTAAGCTTTTTAGCTTAAGTCGTTTATAGCCGCGATAGGCCTGTTGTTATCGTATTTTGTAGAAAAAATATCGGATCATTTTTTCCAAACAACTGTGTCATGCCTCAGGTTTTTTGAATGCTTTAATGCAGTGATATGTCTTTAATGACTACACATTTATTTGAAATCTTGGTTTAAGATAAAGCTAATATCCTTTGCAGGGTAAAAAGAACAACAGAAAATGCGAACAATGTAGATGAAAGCACGAAAAAGGTTAAGCTAGCATCATATGCACAACCACAACAACAACAACCACAACAGCCACAACAACCACAACACCAACAGCAATCGTATGCAGCAGCATCTCCTCCCCAGTCCCCCAGTCCCTCGCATTTTCATTCACAAACAGACTCTTTGTCCTACCAACAAACCAGCAACGCTAGTAGTTCTGCTCATCAACAGCTACAAACGAGACGTGGTCCGGGTCGCCCCAAAAAACAATCCACCTCACAGAGCTCTATATATTCACCTAAAAACGATCAAAATATACTTGAAAATGGGTCTATCTTGTCACCTCCTGTGGCTGACAAACGGCGAAGGCCCTCGAGCCAGTCGACAAAAATCAAAGATGAAGCTATCGTTTCTCCCCCGTCCGTTTCAAGCATCAAAGCTGCACCGGTTAAAGGCAGTAGGCGTCGACCGTCTAAGAAAGATCAATCTCTTTCGGATAATGAATTGCCACCTGTCACATCACCGTCTGCCAGAAGTGGAACAGTTGCTTTGTCTCCGTCACCATATTTGCCGTCCCCGGCGCGAACCCCCGGCTCTTCTTCTGGAATCTCATTCACGCAATCAAAAGATCTAGTCGTGGAGTTCTCTGATCGTGACAAGTTGTTTGAGTTTTCAGACGATGAAGATGATCAGGACAACAAAAGCAGGGTGAGTTTCCTATGTCATTTTCGTCAGAGCTAATACATAAATAATGCAAAGCAAAGTCAGTATAGACTACTAGTATATTATTAGTACAGATTATAGTTAGGTCTTTTTCTAGGAATAGCCAGAGTTGTTTTTTCTATGTGTCTTTTTCCTTTTGGCAGAAATTTAAACATTTATCAACTTTCATTCTCCCTATCAATCGCATATTTGTAAAATGCTTCCCTCCAATAAACTGCGATGGATCTTGTTTAATTCTCCAATCTCTTTCTTCGCAGCAAAGCCACATAAACACAGCAATTGATGCACACCCGAATCATCGCCCCCCGGCCCATGACGATGTATTCAGAAGCACATCGCTGCCGCCACCCACCACCTCTCTTCCCCATGATCTATCTGAGATGTTTCCAACTCCTCCGTCACAAGAAGCTCAGCCCCCCGCAGCATCACCAGCTACTTCGTTGCCAGGCGACTACGGAATGCCCTCAAGTTACACACATTGCCATGTTGTGATGTCACCCGAGAAGCATGTTTTGCCTTATGATAAACGGTTTGAAGAGAATGTTTGCTCAGAGGGAACAGAGGTAATGTGTCTTTGAGCTCTTCTTGTTAGTATGAGAATGTGCTAGCCTTGAGTGTCGTGAATAATATGGATATGGCAAATCGAGGTTTAAAGATCAAGGTTCCACGAATCTTTAACCACGAATATTTTGTCCTTTCGCAAAGCGCTCTACATATGAAGTTGCCAGAGCTTTTAGGTATCAAATATAAACAAGAAATGGTACAGTAGAACTCCCACAAGTAGAATTTGCACAGGTCTCCTGTTTCATACTTGGACAAATTGCACGGTCTAAATCTATTAGGTATAAATTTTCGTCGCATAACTCGGATCTTGCGTAGGGTGGATCTTTTCTTTGCCCCCTATAAAGACAAACGATAATATAGTTAGCAAATAAATTTAGTACCAGAATGAAAATATAATAGTTTTATTGTTAAAAACACGAGGTTTTGAAAATGTGCGAATATTTTGGTTTTTTATTGTTTTTGTTAAAAACAATCAAACTATTATATTTTAATTCTGGTACTAAATTTATTTGCTAACTATATTATCGTTATTCTGGATGAAACACCACACGCAACGTACATACCTATGAAGATAAATCGGACTTTTGCAACAAAACAAATATTTTATTTCATCTTATATTCTTTCACAAATATATTCTTTAATGGATTTCTTGAAAAATACGACCGGTGGAGACTATACAGGCATAACTGATTTACATACCGCTGATGGCATGATTTTTTTTCCTTTTGGGGCGTGTTTCAGCGTTTAGATATTAAATTTTCGCTTTAACGGGGCTTTATTTAAGTTTTGTATACATGTAAGTCGGCCCTGGCATAGGTCGGCCCCCTCATAAGTCGGCCCTTCCATAGTTGGGACTATGCAGAAGTCGGATTTCTCATGTGTCTGCTTATATTGTCGGGTCTGAGAAATCCAACTTATGCAAATGTGGCTGTATTTGAGGTTTTATTTTTTTAAATAGTCTTAATGAATCTGAATTTACATGATCGACCAATTCAGTTCACTTCATTTTATATAAATAATTCAATGCGAGTAATGGAACTGGACCGACTTTGTCTAAGATACCTATCTGTAATGGTATTCCGTGATTTTCAATAAAAAAGTTCGTTTTTTCATAGGGCTTGGAAACACCGTTTGTCGTGCCAGAGACGCAGGAATATCCGGTGGACGGTACTTTCACTCCGATCTCCGTTCTGCCAAGCATGAAGCGTAAAAACTTGAAAATAAAAAACCGCGTTGCACTGAAGTACACGCCGTCGTGGAAGACCGGGGCTAGAACAGCTGCGAGCTATCAGGATAAAGCCGCTAATCTTATACGACTATCGATTTCGAATTACGATTCGTTACGACGGATGCGTGCTAAGGATATTATGCCATGTTTGAGTCAAGCGGTTATCGTAAATACGAACGAAACTATCGCGAATAAAAAGATGCCGGAAATAAAAACTGAGATTATTGAAAATGAAAATATAGATCTAAAACCGTTAATCAGTGTCGATGTTGTAAGTCAAGGTATTGTTAAAAAGGAGGTGACTGTTTATAATGGGAGCAATATCGAGGAGACAAGGGCATTAGAAGTGGCTCTTGCTTCCAAAGTGTCTGTTTGTTATTCAAAGGAAGAGTCGAAAGCTTGGCCGCATAATCGTCTCTTCAAAAGTGACAAGAACTTACCTTTTATTTCAATGGAAGATGAAGCGGAGCTCATAGCTAAGGAGCCTAAGCGTCCGGAGGTTTTAGACTTAACAGGAAGTAAGGACTCAAGCGGGGATAGCAGTGTAGGCGACAAGGCAGCCTCTTCTGTTTTGCCCCCTCGAATTGCAGAACTCTTTAAAGAGCAGTGGTTGTCTCCATTCTCTGTTTTATACATGACAAGGATGTTGTCTCAAGTTTACAAAGTCGATTTTCACTCCAGTACTGGCGGCGATATGAACGCAATAATGGCCTCGGGGCTGTTGTATGAGTTGAATTCCACAGTACAAAATGCTTTTAAGCAGTCTCTCAAAAGGAGAACTCATGAACTTCAAAAGCTCGAAGGTCCAGTAACCTTCTCTTCACTTAACAAATTATCAGGGAAAAACACAGTGCAAAGTAGCCTGCCCGTGCACCCAGTTCTCATTGGCGCCGACGGTGATTATGTTTCTGTTGCACCTAATTGTTTGAAATCGTGGACCAAATTGCTCCTTGAACCGTTTTCTGGACAGCGCGATGTGGCGTATGTCGTTGTTGCTCCAGATACCGACCTTGTTCTTGAAAATACCAAACAGTTCTTCAGGGAACTCAGTATAACATATGAGGTATGCATGATTTATGTTAATTATTCTGTAATGCTAAAAACCCTTTTCTAGGATTTTGTTCCTCAGAACGTCCCAACCTTGATTTTTTGTATTTTCGCTGAATATTTTCATTTTTTTCTCAAGATTGTGAATGTCCATAGATGTTTCTGCGACTCATTTCCTTTCCAGCATAACCCCCTTTTAGTTTGATTGAAATAGTTCCCTAGCTGTTGTTTGTCTTAAAGATTTCAGACTTGTCCTAGGCTATTTGTGGGAACCATTTACGTCAACTCTATTAGTTTTGGGGTCACTCGTTGGCAACATAACAGATGTTGCTCTCTTTTTCAGGCTTCTCTTTCTTGTTTTTCTGAGCAGGTCCTTCGTTACCAGGCAATATTTTGAACTGCACATTTCTTTTAGAAGTCTTTATGCGTTACATCAATGTTTGTGTCTTTCATTCGTTCTTGTATCGTTGTTTCAAATCCATTTTGTATTTTAGTCTATGAACCTCGGCAAACACGGTCCAATTATAAGAGTACTACGAGAGGGCATTATCCGTGTACAGCTCAAGGTCATGCAAAAGTTAGCTAATGAGGCTGTTGATGAGTGGTTTTCGCAAGGTTTGTACCTTACCTTAATACTACATGTGCTCGTCTTGACACCATTTTTGTCAATCTTACAACCTGTAGATCGATTTGCATTTTTAGTAATGGTTGAAAATGAAGTCAAACACCACAGTCAGCAATTCGGTTTGGATATTTAACCCTGTTCTATTCTGTCTTTGGTTATACCATTCGAACAATTCCTGCTCTAGAAAAAATGCCTTTGTTGCATGCCTTAAATCTGGTCAATATTTTACACAGGGACAAAGACCTCACCAATTATCGCACAAGTTTGCTCTTATTTAGCAATAAAACGTTTTTTCTCTCCAGATGAAAGTGCAGAATCCATAAGAATGAAGCTGATCGCGCAAGTGTGCAAGGCGCTTCTCGGTAAGTTATTTTCTATAGATGTTTATAGAGAAGGTGCGATCTCACAAGTCAGTTCCAATTTTAGAAATTAGCAAGAAGAAGCCAAACTTGTTCTGTTGTTACTTATTCCTCGAGCATTGTTTTTGCATGGTGTTTTGTGACTTTTAAATTCTCACTCATTCTAGAGCAGATTTCCCTCTCTGACAAAATTTTTGGAATAAGAGAAGTTATGATGCTAAAATCTTATCAACGATTAACGGCCTGCCTTATGTCAGTTTAATCTGGCAGTGTTCTTTCAATTCTTTATAATTCTATTCTCGGTTTAACACCTAGGTCCGCATTTAGCTTCTCTTGAACTAAATCGAACGCTCTTTGACAAGTCACCAGCTGAGGAGAAAAACTCCGCAGAAAGCACTCGACCAAAGATTCCAGGAGCCAATGCTAACTCGATTTCAGGCCTTCATGGTTTAAGGTAGGGTGTTCTTAATAGATGCGAATTTTTTAATAATCATTTTCATTACAAAAGAATGAAATGACTTTACTGTGATGAAATGAAATAAACGGTTAATGACTATTGGCACACGTGTGTCATAGTTTTCTATTCAGATGGACTGTTAAGCGCCCTCTTTAATCTTTGCAGTTTTTAAATTGTGTCATGTTGAACTGAAATAAGATTTTAACATCATTAAAAAAATCATACGATGCAAATTCTCTGTAAGCTTTGATAATCATACATACCAACAGCTGATTTGCGATTATGTAACTGGGTGATCGTGCCCCTTCAGCCTGGAGCAACCCAAGGGACCTTCAAACCGGTATAGGGGGGGGGGGGGGGCTTACCAAAAGCTCGTCTTTTGCTAGGTTTCTCTTTATTTTATACCAATATTAGCAGAATTTTCGAGACTTGATTAGTATATACTTTGACTTTTCTCAGCTCTCTTGGTTTGATTCACGAGGAAACAGATAACGGAAGTAGTAACAGTGAACTCCCTGCCATTGTCGTGTACATGATCGACCCGTTCCAAGTAACCGGTGTGTCGTCTTCTAAAGAGCCACTTTGGTCATTGAACGGTCTTATAAGAGCTTTCGCAGAGATGACGTCAAGCTTTTCCGATGCTCTTAAGAATAACGTTTTCCTGCAGGTAATTTCAAAATTTTATTTCTGTCATATTTGCAATAGAGTTCATCCTGACCTAAGGCGACCGTTTTTTTCTTATTCTATTCATACTTATTATTCTTTTTTTTATTCAACTCCCTGACATTTATGACAACTAATTAATGCGATGAGCTATTCGGATTCGCCATGTTTGCTCGTTTTTCTTGCGATATGATAACAGAAACCTGAATTATATTAGAATGCAAGTAGAATAAACATACAAATCATGGAGCTCTTCAGACTTATAGCAAAATTGGCAAAAAAAATTTCTAGCAGTGTTGCTGAAATGCCAGGCTTTCAATTGACATAATTGTAAACTTCATGCAAAGTAGATTAAATAGCCTATTTTGTAGGCGAGTGACTGTACAGATTTATCAAAAAGAGACCGAGCGTGTTTTGTTTACAAAAATTATAATGCCTTCATTGCAGAGGGTTAATCACGCTAACAGTTTCGATGAGGATATTAAAGACTAATCTTTCTGCTTAAAACAAACTTTAATGTTGAATTACTCTACTACTCTACTCCTGTTGTCTAGACCTTGGATCCAGTTTCTCATCTAGTTGGGTGTTTAACTTGCCTTCTGAAGGATGTTTGTTGAAATCTTAGATTATTTATACCACTATGTCTGATAGGTGGTTCCTCTCGAGAGTATACTACAATTGAAGGCCAGCACAAAGTACCACAATGGAACTGGATTAAATCAGCTGGATTTACAACACCTTGCTTTGTCAGTCTACTCAAGCTGCCGGGTTACTATCAACTCGTTAAACAGTGGCAAAATATGCACCGGATTTGGGCCTGGCTCTTTGAGGGACAAGCTAACCAAGAAAAGACAGGTTCGCAACTTTTTTGACATTACTGGCACTTTTTAAATGATTCTTCAGGTTTTAAAATGCAGCAGCCTCTGAATCATAAGGTTGTTAGCTAGTTTTCTTAGTGGTTCACATGGGGAATTCTTTTACACAGGATTCAGGAAATGCTGGACTGATTAAATGTGGCCTTTTAAAATATGCAGAGTTACTTTGGTTGACCTCATATTTTCAATGCAGGAAATTGCTAACTTTAAAGACTCATTGCTAACAATGGGCCTTTGCGAGCGTGGCGACGATCCAAACAATGGCAGTAAACTTCTACGGATTAACCAAAGTTGATTTCAGACTGTCTAAAAATGCATTATGGGATGCTTGCGTAGCGCAATGGCTCATTGTTAGCCACGAGTCTTTAATGATGATTTTTCCATATCGATTCGACCCTATATGAAATAATTCCTTATGAAATATATTTTCAGAACATACTTTTTCCTACACAGGTTGATCAACAGTTTCCGACCCGCGTATTCGTTCCGCCCTTTATTCTTGCCCCTCAAACTTCACTGATCAGAGAGGACCCTCACACTTCAATGGATCTAGCAAGAGTAATGACAACAGGGGATGGTAATATACTGTTCTGTAGTTATTGCTTGTCGCAGGATCTGTCTTGGGTTCTGGTCACTTGCACTGACAAGAGTGGGGAAATTGCAGATACCACTATCATTAAAGTCCATCCACAGATACGGTAAGAGTTTATAGAAGTCCATTTTATTTCTAACTGACCTGATTCTGTGCAGGTCAAATTAATGGAACATTGCATTCGATAAATTGGGTTGAAATGTGTTGAGGACTCGATTTTTATGCTAAATACGTTTGGTCATAGCAAATGCTTAAAATTGTATTTTATGCTTCCTTGCTAAACCTTTTGATTCATGTTACTCTATAGCGTTGAAGCTCATCACATGTATTAAGAAAGCACGGGTTGATACAGTGAATAAATCTTTTGCGATATCTACCCCTCTCCCCCTTAGGGGGGGGGGAGTAAGCAAAAGTAATGGTCATTAATTTCTGCAAATTTTCTGAAAAGGTTAATGGTAATGATCATATCATTGAGTAACTGTGTTCGTAATGCGATCGTAAGCCAGCATAAATAGGCGGAGAAAGGAAGAAAGCTCTGTTACAAATTCCTTTTTAAAACGTGGTTGGGGTTCTCAAGTAAGTGATTAAAAGAGCATCATCTGTTGCACATTAAGTTGTAGCAAGAATGAATTCGTGGACCTGGACTTTTATAACCAATTCTATTGTAGTCAGTTTTGACAATCAGGATTTCTTCTAATGTCGCTAATCATTAAGCTAACATATTCATCATTCTTACGACAGGCAAATGCGTGAGAGCAAATCGACAAGGAAAATGGCACTGAGAAGAGTTTTGAATTTTGCTTTGGACGTTATCTCGTTCTTCTTTGAGACATGGAGGATAGTCATTCATCGACTGGGAAGTCCGGGAAAAGGCGAACTGAAAGGTAATGTTTTGATTCAGAAGTTTATTTTGAATTTCGTGCTTTTAAACACACAAGTTTTTTCATCTTTGAGGTGTTTTCTAGCGGAAGATTTGTACCATTTTCTTTTCTTTTTTCAGATTTATATGACTTGAGCCGAAAGCTGGTGACACCAGTGCAAACCAAAAAGCGTCCGGTCACACCAGAAGTTTGTGTTGGCTGCAGAGCAACAGCAGATGAGAAACCAAGGCCTACTGTACGAAGCATCACCGTTGCCAGTGTGCACCTTGACTCGAATGTCAGAATCCTTCCGGGAAGTACGAGGAGAAAATCAAATTCAGGCTCTAAAATATTCGTTGTTCCGGTTGTAAGCCAGTCAGCAAAGAGAAGGGACCGACGGTTGTTAGGATCAGGGTCATTGTCACTGCCAATGCCTCCAGCCGATGAACTGATTGCCGACTCTGTGTTCGAGGAGCAATTCATGGGGCTATTATCATCTCCAGCCGAAGTATCTAGCTCATCGCTGTTAACATCACTACATTCAGATCTAGGGCAACCAGTTTTTTCTCCTGGTGACACGATGAATGTCAGCTCAATTTCAACCATGTCTCCCTTTCAACCGATCATTCAAAATTCACCTGCGTTCAGCACAGCTTTTTCACCTGTACCAGTTATGACTCAGCCATCTTCCACCCCGATAGTCAAAACTGGCTCATCGGATGAGTTCACGAAACTTTGTCGACAGCCGTTGTGTTCTGGGTACATACTGGTGGACTCCTCATCACTTGGGAGTCACATAACCAATACGCCCTTGATAAAGGTAATACCACCTAGAATGCATTGTGCATTCCATATCAAATACTATTTCCATACTTTGTAGAGAATATCAAAAAACAATAACGCTAAGAGATCCAACGTCATGCCAGATATCGGGTGAAGAGCTTGTTTTACTCCGCATCAGGATACTAACGCTGCCTATTCTTTTGAACCATAGCGTAAAAGCTTAAAGTACACAACGAAAGAGTTTTCTTGCGCATCAGTTTAGTGATATCGCTTCTGAGCTATTCCGATACATTTCTAGAATCTAATGTTTCGAAAGAGATAGCAAATTCAAGAGTTAAGCTTATGGAAGTTTTGGAAGCCGTCGTTCTTATGGCAAGATACTCTACACAAGTGATGAAGGGACCTTTCAGATTTTATCTTCACAAACTAACTTTAGTTGTTTGTCTTCCTACGCAGCTTGTGAAAAGTCGATTTTCAAAAAGTGACTTTTTTCAACCCGATTCCCTTTATTTTTCAGTCGGATCTGCTCTTTCATTTAACGAAACACGATGTTCAATTATCGAAGCATCCACTCGATTCAGAAAATCATCTGGAACTCCACAGGTAAGCGACTTCCAGAAATTTCTGCTTCAAACTGAATAATACCTTTAATGACAAAATATTGTTTCTGTGAGAAAGGAAGTGTTAGTACATAGGTAAGATTGACAGGCGATCTAATAATACAGAAGTTGCGAGGCGTTGGATAGTGATCACGTTAAAGTTTCGCGTCCTGACAATCAGCCATACTTGTCTCAACCTTTTCGTGAAGTGATGCAATTTTTCGCTCGACCAAATATGGCGCTGCCATTGATAACACGCTTGGCCTAAATTTGCATTTATTGCTTGTTGAGAATGCATGCATTTGGAAACGAGTTTTGGCTTGCTATGTCACTAACAACAGGCAAAAAACTGACACAAAAACAATATGCTGGTAGTTGTATTTTGCAAGAAACGATGAATTTATGGTTATGTATTCTGTAAAACATCTTCTGTTAATGTATGATTGTTGGAATTTCAAGGGAAACCAAGACTATTACTGATATCTTTGCTTTACACCTTCAATTGTGAAGATATGAACCTTTAACCTGTATAAATATTATAAAATGAAATGAAGAAAAAATTTCTTCAATCTTGAAAATATTCAATTTTACCTGGCAGGTTGAATTACTGAATTTTAACTATATGTAGACGTGGTATGTGATACGTATTTCAGTAGAACTATTCAAACTCGGGTGATCAAACAAATGTTTATTTCTATTACAGATTCGTGCTTGAACAACTAGACGCGTTATCATGGCTAACAATCGACACGGTGACGGGTAAACGTCATTCGGCACTCGCATCGCACATTTTCTTGCTGACACGATTTTACGAGACTTTTAGCTACTTTGTATCCTAGCAGAGGGACAGATGCCTAAGGCAAAAATGATAATATAAATGAGAATGTCCGTGAATTTATGCGAATATATTTTAAACAGTGAATTTGAAAGACAGGAAAGTACCGGATTATTACGTCACAGTTTTTAAATATGCAGAAACGTCTATGAGAAAACGACAGTAAGATTCAGTGGGGTGGCGAGAAATTGCCTCAGTACACCTTATAGCACTAATCCTAGCATCTTACTTGCGTGGATTTTTGATTTTCTGCTGAAGGAAAAACTAAAATGCAACTAAAGATAACTTGGTAATTGAACATTTCTTCATTCTGAACCGCCCAATTTACCCAGCAGCATAAGATATCTTTGTTGCTAGGGTTCCATTCTACCGTTTGATAATCCTCTCAAATTTTTCCAGGAAATTTAGCAGTAGATATAGCTAAGGAATTTGGCAATGTAATCTTGTCACCCACTGAATCATATTGCCAGTAACTGTCCCAGTTAAAGCAAAGGGTTTCAAACTTGGTTGCAAAACTGTGCGAATCCGAACTTTGTTATATAGTAAATTGTAAATACTAAACCTGAAATAATCATTTTAGGTAAAAGCAATGCTACCTTTTGTAATGTCAATTTTATTTTGATGCATTTTATGGACACAGTGAAATATTTCGTAAGAATTCCGTCTTCATTCGTGACAAAGTGATTTAGTTTGAAGAATTCGTAACTCTCTACCGTCCCCCTGCGTGGCAGCCCATTGCTTAGAAATAAAGGTTTGGAAACAGTTGTATTCGCCCTAAAGATGTTAGGCTTCGTACTTTAATGCAAGTTTATCGATATATATTTTTATTTTCTACATAGTCAGGCTTCTGACTTCCACTTTGTAGAATAACTTGTTGAGGGCTTGTCTGTGTAACAGACGCCTCTTTTAACAATATTGCTATGAGGCTATCGAGCCCTAGAATCCCCCAGCCGTAATTTCACACCATTCTTTAAGTAACATGCTCTTGAAAGAATATCTCTGTTACTCTTGTTATCACTTCAAATCAAGTTCATTTCGTAAAAAAGGAAATTGGTATCCAGCTCCCCATTTAAATATGAAATACTACAACGCATCATTGTCCTACTTAATGACCCTCCAATTTCCACCACTCATTATTTTTCTCACAGTTCAGCTCTCCAATAGATATTAACTTGTATCGCTTTTTGAGCAATTTACTTTTGGTAATAGTAGTTCGATCCTCGTGGAGAAATTACATAAGCTACAGGAGCTCTGACATTATTAATGCTTATGAATTCAAAATTCTGAACTCTAATAACCTGTTTTAAACCCAGCATCGGCTTCACCAGGTTTTTCTATAAGTGTATTTCAAATGCGTGTATCTGTGTTCTTCTCGGTCCAGCATTTGTGCGGCGTATTTTCCAAACTATGTTATATTTATCTATTTAACTAATATGTATTTAAATATAGCTAAATGTGTGATTGTCAGTTCTTCGTAGAAATACTCCAGGGTCTTAATCGAATAAATTTGTAGTTGGAGCTCTTCTCAGCACTGATCGACCTTCTCATCAATTTCTTCCTTCAGTTCTGAGCGAAGCAATGTTCTGTTGTATACAAACTGCTTTTCGGGTGACATGCTACAAAACGACTTCCACAGTTTATGTTGGTTGCCGCGCTATGTGGAACGAAGGCCCTCTTTTCTGAATATAGGGTTTCTGAAGTAAATACAATATTAGACCATTATTTTAGAATTTGCATGCGGTATAGTGCCAGATACCTTGCTACGCCGTTCTTCTTTACTGCCAGTTTATTCATTACTAACAAATGATCTAATATCATTATGTTAAATATTGTTAAACATAGCAACACACAATCATGCAACTTTTCTACCGTTTAGTCCACATTGCTCTATATCAAATCACAACTTCAAAGCAATGGAATAAACAAAAATAAGCCGAGGCTGCTAACTCATATGCACACAATTTATTATGGGAACTGCTCTTCTCTACTCACAATGCAATTTCAAATAAGATCGAGTAGAACTCGCAATAGAATACAAATTGACATAGAAAAATTCTAAAGAGATATTTTTAGAATGAGAGGACCTCTTTGGAATGCAGTTGACAACAACTTGGTACCCAAAAGAATTCAAGAGCAACATAAACTACATATGAATTTTCTAAATAAATTTTCTTTACAATCTTAAACTTGTATTTTAGAGAATAAGCTTGAGGATTTTTAAGATTAGGCAATTAATAACATTTTTCTACACCTTTCGGTTAAGACTTTAATTCACTAGCATGCAGTACAAGAGGAATTGCGCAGGAGCCAAACACAAATCCGTTGAAAAAATGGCGTCCGGGTCATGTTGCTGGGGGAATCTCGTTGCATTGAAGATGTTAGAAGATGGATCGTTTGAGCAAGGGGATGCAGTTCAGCTGATGAAAAATGAAGTAACAATTGGACGCCTGCAAGGTAGAAACTTTATGCATGCAGGTCGTTATAATTTTCCGAATATCAGGGTTTGATCAGGGTTTGATCAAATGGTATGGTCGACTTTCAATACTATTTTTGGGGTAGTCCGTTTTTTGGCTGGACCTGCTACTGTCCCTTTTACTTACGCATCAAGAAGTATTTTTACCTAAATGTGTCAAAAGAGCTTTCTGTGTGTAATCAAACATTACAGTTGCTTTTAAAATGATGTAAGAATGCACAGTTTGTTGTTTCCAATGCCAGCTTTGTCAGCTGGAATGTAAAGCGTTTATTGATTATCCCCTGGTTAGTGATTACCTCTGAATGGAATGCCTGTTTTCGTCAGCTACTGTGATGATAGGGACATGCACTAACATATCCACCAAGATAGAAAAAGGGTATGTCATTGTCCTCCAGGCTGACATTCTGTCTGGCCAGGGCTGCACCTGTTGACTGTTGTCAAAACAAAATTGCCATATCATCAAAAATATTTTTGAAGGACAATTGATTAGGAACTGGGCTGGGTTTAGAAATATACCAGGTGCCCCAGAAAAAATGTTCTCCTTTTTGAATTAGCAATAAATTACTTTATAAATGGAACACAACAAATTATACCAAGCAAATTTTTTACAAATTGCTAGCTTTTTCATCTGACTCCCCCAGAGTATGAAATGCCAGAATAGGGATCTGAAATAACAAGATGGAAAATATATACTCAGTTGTAAACTTATTACTGCAAGTATTGAAATATTGCTACAAACAGGTTACATAAATTGTTTTAACAAAGTACACATCCTATGTTTTGCTTGCTTGCAAGATTTTTTTAAGCTATTCTGCTGTTGCATATCAAAACCCAATTTGATTGAGTTAATGAATTTGCATATTATATCTAGTACACAAATGTTTTGAAAACCAGTTTACCTTATTGTACATCTATTTCATTTTTAGCCTGTGATGTTGCACATACTGAAAATAAACTCCTTTCTGGCTGTCACTGCAGGCTAATTCACAATTCTGATAATGGAAAGAAGTATCTTCTTGACACAAGGTAGGAATCTTCAGCCGTTTTTGAAAATCTTATAGATGGAAATAAGAATTTTGTTTGTGATATAAAGTTTCAATATATGTTTATGTTTTCTTATAATTTATCTAAATACCATTGCTCATATATTACAAATATAGTCTTTAGAATCATTTGCCTTTTCTGAAGTAATTCAGAGCGGTCTTTTTTGCATCAGTGGAATATGTGGCTAAGAATAATGTTGTATTAGATTTGAGAGCTGTTAACAGGGGTTATAGATTATTTTGAAATAATTGTTGTTTTCTAGCAAAAATGGAACATTGGTGAATAACAGAAAAGTGAAAAATGGAATGGTATGTGTTAATATAATATGTGTAAATGTTTTGCATTGTGAAGGTTTTAAATGGATCAATTGTTAAAACAACTCATTGAAAATAAGTTACTTGGATTAGGCAGGCCACATTGAGCCAAAGCTGAGGGATTTTGTATAAATTAGTTTTTTGTTTTTTTTATGATAAGATTTTTTATCTGAAATGCTATCTGATGATAAGTTAAATTAACACATCTTTGCCACATGCCATGTCACAAAATTGTCTGTGAAATTTGAACTCAAATCTATACACCACAGTAAGTGAAGTTTTATGGCTGAGTTTAATTCAGTTGAACATTTTTGTAATTCAGTTATTTGTTTGGTGAGCCTGTTAACCGAACCTTTTTAACAATATTTTGTGAACCAATTATTTAGCTTTGTGAATATTTTATGAACCTTTTATTGTTTCAGACTGAAATCTCTGATGGAGCTATAATCAGTTGTGTTCACAAAAAAAAGGAACCAGCAAATGGTATATTTTATCCTCATTACCACCTCATATATTTTGTCTGCAGCATAAAATGACCTTAAATTGTTTATACCTTTGGTTTTTTTATGAAACTAAGATCTTATTAATTTTATGAAAGTTTTTTGTGTATTATAGTGTATTTAGTTTCATAATGAATGTTATAAATTAACCTAAGAATAGGGTTTTTTGAAGAAATTTTTGCAAGGGCAACAAATTGCCCGCATGGATCAGCTGACAAGGTCGTCCTACACTATTTGTTAAATGAAGTCCTTCAGGATCTGAGGGGGAATTATTGTATAATCTTACCACAACTACCTAACCTTTGATTTTCTAAATGCACGATTACCTCCAGTTTGTAGCCAAAATACTTGATGTAAATATTTATAATGTCAACAATGAGGAAATGATGCTTTGTTTTCATCAACAACTTGACCCTTCGTTCAGGAATACCGTAACTTTTAGGGACAGGCTAAAAGAAAACACGTTAAGTTTGACCAGCTAAGTAAAACCATAAAATAAAACTTGAAAACAATCAAAACCACCTTATAGAAGTTCAACTTTTTAAAGTTCTTCTTCAGTGTATGAATCACATAGGTTCCAACTTGGTTGAAAAGTTATCTCCCTAATCCTCCCTGATTGCATTATCTATGTTTTCAGATTCTTACTTGTCTCTTACTTGGAGGCTCCTTTATTACAGTCTTATGTTTTTTCCTCCAAATAAATATCAACAGCTCTTTTTATTATAGCATTCCAGTTGCTTTAAATTACTGTCCAGTTATCATTGTTGCTTATTATCACTATTTGTTGTTCCGCTAATGAGTAACCATCGTTAGATGTGGGGGTGGCAGAGTTTTAACAGAAAAATGGACTTTGATGAAAATTTGTCGTAAATTATGGAAATCTAGCAATTTCTGGAAAAAACGATGGAATTCTACACATTTCCTGGAGGCGCATTGTTTCCATAATGCACGGAATACAGAATTATTATAAGGTTTTAAGGATTTGTTCAAATCTTCACTTGTTGTCTTGTAAGAACATATTTGAATAAATGCCCTAGAAACAATTGTAAGGCACAGAATTTTGGCTAAAAATGGCCGGAACGGTGGATTTCTACCCCATTTTGAAAGCACTCGCATTTTAAAAAACGTTCAGCTAAAAGGTCTGAAAGGAAATCCTTGACGATGCTGCCAGAAGAGGTGAATTGAATGATAACATTTGTTGCTAACTTTTCCACAAGTGCTCTACCTTTCTCTTGCGGGCGATACATGTGTTTGCAAGGGCAGTCAATAGCCCGCGTCAGAAATTTGGCGAGGGCGATGGCGAGGGCAATGGTGAGGGCGAAGGCGAGGGCGATTGCCTGCATGAAATGAAAAGGCCTGCCGAAGAAATAAAAGAAAAAGAAAATGAAACATAATATCCACTTATTTGTCGCCTCGACCTTTGAACCCGTTCTGCTGATTATTGTAGATACTGATCTATTTATGCAAATATTGACTCGTGCAATCGGCGAAAGTCTGCTGCTTTTTGCTCAAATCTTTGCTGCCCACTTTCCCCCTAACTTTAGTAAGGCTGCATAAACTTTTAGTTAGTACTTATAGTTACCTACTTTTCAATTTGAGCCTGCTACTTAAAAAAATAAATGAAAACCCTGCATGGGTCAGTGTTTGGTCAAAAATTCAGAAAGTGCCAAATAGTTTAGTGGCAACAATTTGGAATTAATGGGCAGGCAAGGTCACCTTCTCACTTTACGTGTTTTAGATATCAGAATCTGTCTTTACCAATGGAACGTATCCCAGCTTGTGTAATTTTGACAGGAAAGTTAATTTTCTCTCAACCATTAGAGGGGCACCATTTCCTCTCTGCTTCTGGATGCTACTTTTGGTCATTTTCCAATATGACATGTTTTTCTGCTCTGCTTTTTTTAAATTGTTCCGTACCAATAGATTGTTTGATTCTTAATGAATTTCATTGCTTCAAAGTTATAATTTTTTCTATATTTTGTAGATGTCACATACATTTTCAAAGACCTAAGCCCTCCTGAAATCAATGTTCAAGAAAGAAATTTGGATATTAATTGCACCCAAGAATATGATTGTGGTTTGTGATTTAATAAAGATTGATCTATGATAATGTTCCAAACACACTATGATAATAGGACCGATATCTGAATAATTCTACTGTTCTACAAATTTCCAGGGAGGCAAATTTCAGTAGCCAAGCGCTTTAGGCAATTCTTCATGTTTCATTTGCAAGAAGCTAAAAATTTCTTAATAAAATGTACAAGTCTTGTTTGTAACTACTGTTTTGCAAGGGCTGTTTTTACTGTTGCCATTTTTATGTTATCTCACAAATATTTCTCGGCGACCTTCATTTGTAATTTCACAAACAACTTTGTCATAATTTTGTTCTTCTTGTTGTATACTTTAGCCACAATCTAGAGGTTTTGTCTTGTAGAGATATATATACCATCTTTGCAATAATTATATCTTCTTACCTTTATTAATTTTGTGTCAAATTTTCCTTTCAATGTTGAGTGTCTTTTATTTGAAAATTTAGTCTAAGATTTAGTGATAAATTCTGCTTTGGGTATGATGCTTTGATACCACTTTCATAAACACAAAATATTTAACGTTCCATTGCAAAAAGTGAGTACGCTATTCATCCCAAGGTATTGAAAACATATTTTTGGCTAATAGATGCTGATGAAAATGTCGAAGAATCGTCTGTTTCAGAGAAAAAAAGAAAGAGTAACTTGGTAATGTACCGAATTTTGCAGAATTATCACCATACAAATCTGTAGTAACAATAATGTTCTTTCAGATTGGCTACGTAGACTCTTGTGGCTCTTGTTGTTATGATGATTTTTATTATTTTTCTACTGAATTGATCAGACTATATCGAAATAAACATTTTATACAATAGTGAAGTTTCTGTAATATATTTTCATCAAAGTATTTTGGTTGATTTTACATTTTGAAAGAAGCAAAGATTTCTTAATTTTGTAGCATATTATCATGGTATATTGGTACTTGTAAAAGGCACTGTGTAATGATTAAGCCTGCTTAACACTGTCGAGAATGTCGAGAATAGCCCTAAAACTGGATATTATCCTTTGATTCAAGGTCAAAGTTTGCGTATTTGCTAGCGTGATAGAGTTTTTCCGGATGCGCGTGGCTGCCTGCTGATAGCCAACAAATATTTGAATAATCCTGACAAGCACGCGAGTTCCTGCCACGTGCGAAGAATGCTGATACCCTTCTCTCTCCACGGTTGTTTGTCTCTTTTCAGGAATTGTAGTTTCCATTTTATGTTGCATTGCAACGATGCCCTTTATGAAGAGCCTTTTGGTGACTTCCAAAAATCGTGCCCTCTCATGCTATGGATATTTCCTATGTCCCTGGATAAGGCTGATCCAGACAGGGGCTGCCTTACCCCCCCCCCCTTCCCCCGCCTTTATGAGAAACTCTGTGAAAACTGCCCTCGGTTGAAAATTTACTGACCGGAAAGTCTCTTTTCGAAAAATTGAATAACCCGTGCATTGTTTCTATATCTCCAAGTCCCATGCAAATCGAAGTTGAAGCTTTCTGCCCTAAATCAACCTTAAGCTCCCCCTTTGAAAGTTTTGTTTTACTATCTAAAAACCCACAGAAGTTCTCCTTGACAGTTCTGTTGGAGGCTTATTTCTTCAGTTACATTTTACTCTACCTGGGCACTACCCCTGCAAGTCCAAGACAAATTTATATTATTATAGAGGTTTCTCCATAGTAAACGTACCACCGTTCCTTTGGTTGCCTTGAATAGTACACTGACAAACATTTTGTCTTTATTATGAGTTATCAGAAGTTTAAAATGTGATTTTAGATTTTAATTTGATATTTGATTTAAGAACACAGAGGATGGTATTCAAAGCAAAATCCCTCGAATTGACAGCAGCTGCAGAGCAAAATCATTGGAACCTACGAGTGAAAAGATAAAGGAAAATGATCGGGAAGTTGAGGAAAACTTAACTTGCGGTATCTGTCAGGTGAGTATTTAAAAAGAGAGCATTTCAGCCAGTACGTTATATTTCTATGACTTCAATTGGCCTGTACTCTAAATCTTCCTTTCATTTTTTTCAATCCACCCAATTTTATTAAACTTTATGATATATCTAGATTGGCTTTAAATGAAAATAAGAGTTTCCCGTTTAGGCAGACTTGCAACTTAGAACCGCCCTGTAATATACATCAAAGTGTAGATTGACGTTCTGTTCGCTGTAGGGCAACTAAGACGTATAAGAGTGTAGTAAATGTTTCCTCAAAATAGTTTATTCTCTGATTACCTTAATCCTTCCGCATAAAGGAATATTTTCTTCACTGGTGGACTCTCGCTCTTTTTTTTAAAAACCTCAAGCAATTTTCTATCTATTTAGAAAAGCTACAACCCTATGCAGTTGGTTGTTTAAGAATTATTTTAACAAGTAACTTTCTTCCTGATTTGTGTTTCTTTGTTTTGTGTATGGGCAAGACGACACTTAATCATATACTTTATTGCCAGATACATAATCGGCATCAAAGATACCTTGGCTAGGTTTACAGTTACAGTCCTTGAAATTGGGCCTCCGTCGCTTTATGATTTTTGTCATATATACGTATTTACTTTTTTTCTTTATAAAAATAATGCAACAATGAGGTTTTTCTGTCAATTGCAAGGATCGTAATGTTTGAAATTTGAGTTTGCTGTTTTGCATTGCAGGATATTTTCCACGAATGTGTAAGGTAAGTGATTGTTTTAAAGAATAAACTGATTCAAAATTTTCTTTGGTAGACTGGCCCAGTTTGTCTTTTACAGTCTCTTATGCTTTGTTTTTGTATGTTCTGCTGCAACAATCGAAATGTAAGTTTAAAAACAGAAACAAAGATTCTTATTTCGACAGAATTGTTGCTATGTACTATCAGAAATGAACTGCCATGCATGAATAACTTTTATGACAGAACCGTTGTGATGTCTTCTGTGACACTTACAAAATTTCAGATTTAATTCAATCCAAGATGTTTTATTTCACTACGATTTTTTTACGTTTTCTAGTCACTTTTGTATAACTGATCTTGAAACTTTTAATCGCTGTTTGTAATGTTTGCAAAAAGGTGCTAATAGTGATAAGGTGATCCATAGATATTGTCTTGTTCTATTTCGAATAAAATATATAGCATAATATTTTGAACCCTGCTGTCGTATAACCATTGAAAAAGTTATCACTGTCCCCACAAAATTTTTCTTTTTCGTCTATTTGGTTTTAAAAATGTTCAAAGTTTGTCTCGAGAAGCATTGTCCTCTTTTAAAATTGTTTCAATTTCAGTTTTTCTTTATCTGACCAAGTTTCATAATAGAAAAAGTGGCAGATCTTTTCTCCATTTTCATGCTTTCGTTCCTTGTCTGCACCATGTCTAGAATTCCCGAATATTCCCAAATAGTAATTTGTCCAAAGCAATATTTTCATATCATCGTTCTTTAGATAACCTTTGAAATCCATTGCAAAAGTTTTTGATGTTATTGCGTTTCAGTGTTCAGCCCTGTATGCATTCATTTTGTGCTGCTTGCTACTCTGGTTGGATGTCTCAGTCAAAAATTTGTCCAACGGTAAGCTTGTATTACGCAATCTATGATAAGATTTTGCTTACACCCTAATTAGAATACTGGGTTTGTGCTGATACGCAACAGAGAATCCAATAGCTTTTGCACGCATGTAGATCTGTGCTTATACATGCCCGCTCAACGTTTAGCTTCGCTAAAACGATACCGACGTAATTGTTGGTTGAAAGAACTGCAAATTATTTAATGTCAAAAGTAACATCAACCTTATTTCTCTGCTTACAACAATAGTAGGTTTTCTGTGTTCGTGACCCCATCTCCTGCTCAGCGAATAACCATGGTATTGATTTTCAGAAATGTTCCCCAGTAAAGAATATTAAGTTCCGCGATACATATTTTCTGAGATTCTTTCCACATTCACTTCAAAACAATATTCTGCTGCCTCTAAAATATTTTGCCGTCACATCCTTGATTTTAGCCTCTCTATTTACATATTAATAAACGCTGTATTTGTGTCCGTGCCAATTGCGCCCAGAATATGTGTCAAATGAGCAGTTTTTAACCGTTGCTACACCATACAATAGAGGGCTACTTCGGCCCAGTATTTTATGCAAGTTGATCTTTAAATAGCATCGTTGAAAATTGGTACATTTCCTTTAAATTTCAGTGTCGTAAAAGTGTAAAACAAGTTGGTAAGAACCATATATTAAACAATCTTGTCGCTGCTTTCCTGAAGAAGCACCCAGGTATTTTACTGTTCCTGTTTCTTTTTATAAAAAAAAATTTTCTTAGTTTCATAACCTTCATTTTTTTAAAGTTTCCCCAGCAATGCACGATTTCATTTTTAGAGCTATATGTATTGAGTAAATATCGAAGAAAGTAACTGGATGATCCGTAAGCAAGTTGATAAATACATTGATAGCTGATAATTCCTTTGATTCCTAGTAAAAAGTAAATGTTTTAGGTGTCTAGGCTATCTTGCATTGTACATAAACAGTCCACTAAGAAATGCAAAGGGCAAATTTTCTTGACTGAGACAGAGTATTTTCTTATGTCCCGAGACAAGCTTTTCTCACCCTCGGATAAGAAATACAAATATATGTGAAACTGTTTAGTCAAAATTATGCACTACAGATAATTAGTGCTGCAATCGTACGAGGCTGCCCAGGTAGGACTGGCAGTAAATAGTTTGTATTCAATCTATCTGCACCTTTCCAGAGTGTCAAAGAGCAAAGGAAGAACTGGATGAGATGAATAAAAAGGATCTTATCAAAGGACAAACAGTAAGATTGCATCTATCTAATAGCTCCTATCCTATGTTTATATCCGATGGGCATTCTTGTGCTTTACAATGCATCGTTGCTTTCTGATGATGCTTTTAATCTAAATAAAAGAAAAATAAGCCCTTTGCTAGGTAGAGTGAACCTGGCCGAGAGTTGTCGCATTTACATGAAATTCCTTTCCATAAGAAATCATGAATCAATCACCTAAGAATATTTATCTATTGTGATAAGAAGTACCTTTCAAGTTAGACTGATTGTGCAGACATTTATGTCTCTTTTATGGATGCAAAATGCATCAGTGGTGATGATAACACATTATCTTTGAATGACCATCGTTGTGAAAGTAGCTCATCATTCTTTCAGAGTCTCTTTATGTTACTCTGAGTTTAATACGTCATTGCTCCATCCAGCCCCCTGCATTAATGGTGCTCTTTAAAACTCAAACCTTGCATGCAAATGGTTTCTACAGGTGAAAGTTCAAAACGCATTTGGAGATGACAGTCATTTCAATGCAAGCCAGGATTACGACCTAGAGGAAGACGAGGATGAGGATTATGAAGATGATGACTATGAAGACAATGATGATGATGATGATGACCTCACTGTCGCTTTCCACCAGCCAGCCATTCCTTACCCGTGAGTAGCAATGCTCTATTTCTAATACCGATTTGCAGTGTGTAGTATCAGTGCTTTGTTGCCGTCTTCAGTTACCGCTTCAGTGACTCGTTCTAAGAGCTCGTGAGAGTAATATTGTTTGGTGCATACCGAATTTTTGCGAGGTCTAAATGGAAATGTTCGGAAACCAAGCCCCATTATATCTTTCTGTAAAGTTTGCCAAACAAGTAGTTTTTACTTGATGTGCGTGAGCTTTTGCATGTTAGCTTCAAACTTCGTATGTTTCTTAAATCTTGGGTTTCTAATTGTAATGGTATTTTTACCATGCTTTGGGTAAATCATTGTTATCTAGTGTTGCTCGTTGTTTTTTGGCGTTATCCTTTCGAATCTCTTGTTAATCATTGCTATATTTCGCTTCCTATAATTATCTGGTGCTAGCTATTGTCATTTGCCGTTACAAACTTTTTTTTAGGTCTTTTCACCGTTCATGGTGAAGAACCTTCGGTCAGTTTGTTTAGGCTATCTCCAACTTCTGTGCACACCTACAATCCTTGCCAAAATTGTTGGAACACTTGCGCAAAGCTGAAGCTTTTTTTGAAAAATCCCAGTGCTTGAAATGTATCATCAGCATGTTTTGCCAATTGCAAACATGATTTCCTCCAAGACTTAGTGATAAATGAGCACCGGAATAAATGAATAAAAATTTGCAGATGAAAAATTTATGAAAAGTTCGTTAAATCGAGGGTAATTATGATGAAAGGACCTAAAATTTTGTTCATAATAAATAGAGCTCGTTATCTCCGGGGTTAGTTATACCGAGAGAATTTGTAAGGAGTTTGTTAGGCAGAATCCAAGAGACCAGACATTTAGTTCGTTATACCGGGAAGCTCGTTATTTCCAGGGTTCGTTATATCGTGATTCCACTGTATTGCATTTCTCGTTTTTTGTAGCTCTACTCGTTGCTATATTTGTCAAGTACTTTTCCGCTTTAGATGTTTGTAGTTTAGGCGCTTTTTTGTACCCAAACTTCATGTGTACACTTTTTTACTGACGCTCTATTTCCACCCTTCTGTCAAGACAGTTAAGCAAACATGCAAGTTGTGAAAGTGTTCAAACTCATTTAAAAACCTTGCCTATTTGATTAGCTATTTCTGGACTTTCAGTCGCCACTTTTCTTATCTTTTCTATATTTTCGACCGGTCGTATTATAGCTGAAATAAAGGATTGCCTGAATATTATGTTACAATTAGATGCTGCTCTGAGCTGGCTCACAAGTTATTTAAATTTCAATCTGTTTTAGGCACATTTTAGCAAGAGTACCTAGCTTGTAAGTAAATACATCAAAACTTTCATCTTTTATCATAAACTAAAGTCTTTTGTTATGTTTTCTTGTATTACGAGCGTTTTTGGAGATTTTATGCTGACATCGCATTCAATATGTCTGCTTATAGGCATCACATTAGGTTGTTCCCTTTTGCACATAAACAGAAGAAATTTGTTTTATTCATTTTTGTGTTTTGGATCGATAGAACCAAAAACTCCTTGAAATGCCTCTTTCTGTGTTTTAGCAAATTACACGTCTCAGGCATCCAATGACGTAGCTTGACCTTCCAGACGACTAGATGAAGATAAATTTAGGTGCTATTTCACCTACCGATAAACGATTTTACCGACAAAACAGGGAATTTTTGCACCAACTAAAAATTTACCGACAAACTCATGAAGAATTGGAGAGGTGTCACACTCCCTTACACCTCAGCTAGCCACGCCCCTGCAGGCATCCTCTACCCATTGCTTGCACTATACTAGATCTACCAAAGTGACATAGTCCAGTGGAAGTGCATCACCAAAATATTGTATAAAGGTTTTTTAACTCTGTAAACATATCACTGTTCCTAATACTTTTAATTATTTACGGCTTCCTGATTAGCAGCATCCAAAGTTAACAAAATAGTTATATGCTAAACATTCACTAGAATAGCGTATACTATTTTATGTTGTATCTAAAATCATGAACTGTTTGATTTTAGATTTTCTCGTCCTGCTGATGCGCGTTGTAGACAGTGTCCAAACTTTAATTCACAGAGCAATTCTTCACAAGGAAACAATGGTAACTTTAATTTCTGGATATTGTGACTAGTAATGGTACCCATTCCTTAGTTTGAATTATTAAGTAAAGAGCTGAAACGATTATAACATGCAATACAAACTTTTTTCTGTAATTTTTAACACCGGAAATCCAGTGAGTTATCTCCTGTATGTGTCTAGTATATTGGAAATATAGAAAAATAAAATGAAATAGAAAAATAATGATAGTAGTATAGAAAAATATGGTTTTAATTTGTTTCTCTCTGGGCGCAATTTTTGACACTCTGCCTAATCGGCATGGAGCACTTTATGACAGACCGGTAAACAGTAATTTTTATTATCTAATATATTATACATTTTTTTAAAATAACCTTTTCATGAATATTTTTGAATCGGCGAAATGTTTTCTTTTGCTACGAGATATTTCTTTAGAGAATTCAACCACTGATTATTATTATTATTATTTTCCTGCTAGATGTCCCTGCTGCTGGTTTTACTTGCTCCCTAAACCAAGTCCACATTTTGTGCAGCTGTTGCAATCAGTGCTTCCCTGATCGAAGAGGCACGGTTTTGTCAGCGAAAAAAGCTGGTGCTGCAAGTAATGCATCACAACCTTCAGAAAAAATAAACATGGATATTCAGTGTACGTTCTTTTTGATTTCAGTTTTCTTGAGAAAAATCAGCACTTACTGCAAACTTACAGTTGTATCCGGTTACATGGTTCCTCTGATAACTCGAACTTTCACCAAATCGCACTGATTTCAAAAGTCGTACCCAGAAAAAGTTGGATATCGCTAAGCCAGACGCCAGACTATTTCCTTACATCACTCACCCACTGACGGGCCGAGTTAACAGGATTGAACTGTATCTACTTTCAACGACCGTCAATATCAAAGTTTTATTGAAATTTAAGAATGAATTGCAGTGTCATAATTCATATCACGCAGTGTCATAGCAGTGTCAGTGTCATAATCTATTCAACGTAAGAATTGTCATTGTAACGGAAAAATAGTTTCTTAGAAACAGTTCAAACAGCCATTTAGGACTAGGAAGAACTCATCTGGAACTGTTTGTCAAAGGACGTTTTTGTTCAATATAGCTACGTAATAACATTTTTTCCCATTATCCTCACAAATTAGATTTACTTTTACCTGCTCTTGTGGCCCCATCCATTTTTCCTTTCCAGTCCACATGGTATTTATAGATTTGAGTTTCACCTGTCCGACAATATCGCGTTTAAAAAAAGGTCTTACAATATATAATCTGTTAACTGTAAATGGTCAGATAAGGATGATGAAGATGACTCTTTACTAGAATGCTGCAGAGTGTTAGACGCGAAGTAGGCAGAGATAAGAACATCACTGTGTATAATCTCTGAAGTATGACCGTTCATTTCTACCAGTGATATTTAATTTTTCTGCTCTTTAGGTACAGCATGTGGAAGGCTTTATTGCAATCTGTACTGGGGATGTAGGAAACCTGGCTGCCTAGGCTGTCTGAACAAATTCGAAGGTTTTTATTTTAACCAGCTTGTTATGGAAGTTGTAGGGTGGGCGAACAACTGGACGTCTTCTTTCGACAAAGTGTAACCTTTCATCGATCTTCTATCATTTCTAATCGATTTTCTGTCCTTTCGGATAATCATTGGAATTGACCTAAAATCACAAATTTGCATGCTTTTTGGCTGCGTGAACAAAAGGAGACTCAGTTGCTTGAAGACAAAAGTTGTTTATCTTTCCAACAAGAAAATTATAAGACTGACAATGCTTTTATCTTTCATTCGCTTATCAATTTCCACTAGACTAAACATAAAGTTAGAGGACGTGTATATTTCACAAAGAGACTCAAGAAAATTCAAAGAGTGCACTAGTATTTAAAGGCAGATTATGTAATGATCTTTCAATTTTAGTTAACATTTGTAAATGAAATGAGTCAGTGAGAGAGACAGATCAGCAGAGGAACATTGCGTTCCTTTTCATGTTGACAGACAGATCTAAAACAGCTCACTGATGTCATAATTTATGCGGCAGGCTGCTGTTTCATGATTTATTCAACAGAGGGCTGACCTTCTTCTCTAGCATCGTTTCCTATGTTTTTATTGGCTGTGACATAACTCATTTCCAGTTTCTTTAGAAATTCATTATCACGAACAATCATATCCAGCTGCATTAATGTACTTTATTAACATTGTCGCGTTGATATTGCAATTGCATTAGTTATCTACTCGCTTTACACACAATTACCAAAGCCTGCACTGCCTCAAGGCATGTTGCTGTGTATACTCATTCAATCGAAAGAAGTAACCAAAACCATTTTGGGCACCTGATGTCTTATCGAACAGATAAACCAGATCCATTCTATGATTATCGTCATAAGTCAAATGTTGTATGTGTTTCCCTCAATACGCGAGGGTCAAGGCGATCCTAAAACTGATTGCCGATAGGAATCTATAGAAATTTCGGGGTGGCTTGTAGCATAATGCTTTTGGCTTGGAGAGAGCCAGAGTGCAAATCGGTACTGGATAGGATTTTTTTTGAGATTATTGGGGTGGCCTGTCGCATAATGCTTTTGGCTTAGAGAGAGCCAGGGTGCACTCTCCTACAACATGACTTTGCAAACTTTGTTTCTTTTCCTTAATTGAATAAGAGACGGATACTGAATAAATAAATTTTATTGCTCTCCTTCAGCTGAATTGGCACCGGATAGGAATCTCTAGAGATTATGGAGAAGCCTTGCAAATCAACCTTTTGGCTCTGGGGGTGCACATCCCCACGGCCCGACTTTAGAAAATTCTCAGCCTTTTCCTTACTCACTTCTTGAGCCTATTATTGTAAGAATGAATAAGACTAGCGGCCTTTTCCCTTTTCCTTTCGAATTTTGTTGAATTATAGATTCTAATGGCGCAGTAACGTTGTTTGTTTAATTTACCTAATACTTTGCTTGTATCTCTAACGCTTTTTCAATAGACTTTTTGATAGCCAAATAATTGTATTCTGCAGATTTCAACTTTGGAGCTGCCTGTCTTTCGAGAATTCTCAATAATAATGAATTTGAATCAACCGTTTTAAAGGTTTGGAACTTACTTTTTTCGCAGCTCGACTTTTTTCAAATTGTAATTTTGGCAATTTTCAAACTGTTTCTCCTTCAGATACTTTAAAGCTCTAAAGTATGTCTTATTTGTTTCAGAATTATCTAGCTCAGAAAAGCATTGGTGTCAAAGATTTACTAAAGATCTGTGTTGAAAAGCTGCAAAGTAAAGAGTTTGTCTGCCCTTGTAAGTCCAGTAGTTCTGCACTGCATTTAGCCATGAAGCTGATAGTTTACTTGAAGGGCTGTTTGTACAGACAGTCCTATTTTTGCATGCCTGTTTTACAATTTTCCCATTATTCCGGCTCTTTACTATTTCATAGCTTTCTCATTTCGCTTGACTGCTTTCTGTTCTATACGCAGTATGTCTATATATCACCACACCATGAGAGTTATTTAAACATAAAAGACGAAATAATTTTAAAATATTTTTTTCTAATTTTGTTGTGATTTTGGTTTTAGCAAGGCCAGATCTTACAGCAAATGATATCGTGTGCTTTAGCTGTGGTCTCCGTTACTTCAAAGAACTAACCTATCAGTATCGAAGTCATATACCTGAAGGAGAACTTCCAGTCGAAGTTATGAGAAGAGACAAATGTTACTGGGGTAAAAATTGTAGGACGCAACAACACAACAACAATCATGCAAGGTATGAATTCTTTCTGTTGTTGACATAATTCAAATGGATAATACCAAAGGATGTATGTTTTAGCAGTATATCATACAAAACAAGAGCTAGAATAATAGGTATGCATAAAACCACAAAGCTGGACGAAATGATATGCTTGCGATTGCTCCAAAGCCTTAGTGGTTCTTTTTCATACTTTCTAAATTTTTAATTAAAAGAAAGACGCGTTTTCGTCCTTATCAAAGTTTGCAGATCTTATGTCTATGGCATACCCATGCAAAAATTGAAAAGAGTGGTACAGTACAGTAGATTTCCTGGCACTGGTGCAGACAAGTTTGTCTAACTTGCAAAACTGACAAGTGGGGTACACAAAATGAAGTTATTGCTGGCCATTAAAACTAAATTGTTGCTAGCCCTACAAATAAAATCTTAACATGAACCGATAAGAAACATGTTACCGAGGACTTCATTACTCGAAGCAAAAATTCAAGAAACAGTTAAATAGTCCAGAACTCAGAAATTTTGTAAAAGTCCATCAACATGATTTGCTAGTTGGCATCAAATTTAAGACATTAGACATTAAAGTATAGCATTAGAACGGGAGCGAATCTCTTGACAGCAATGTCATGAGCAATTGAAAACAAAAGAAAAATTGACGACTCACTGTTTGCAGCTACAAAAATTATCCCCCAACAAGTTTCTTTTGAAAAATTCTCTAGCATGAAAAATGAAACATAGGAGACAAAATATTAGAATTTAGGACATCACATTTAAAAAACTCTTAAAGAGAACAATAAGTATTTAAGTCTCCAAAAACTTTGAGAAACTGTAGTACTAAATGTCGACTTTTGTTTTAAAGAAATGGACCTCACAAAACGCTTCAAAGTATGTCTTAAAGTAAATTGTCCAATCCGGTAAAGCGAGATCGGGAAAATAAATAGTGAAGAGTCGACATCCTTGTTTGTAAATTAGTTTTTTCAAGAGCTCAAGTAGAACAGCGACGCATTCCTGATACATTCTCTATAAATTATTAACATTAGCGTTCTAGTCCCAGCGAAACAGCGCGTGATCACATAAAATATTAGTTAGAATTTCCAAACTGAACTTTCCAAATTTTTACTTATGCGTTTTTGTAATCCGCTTGCTCAACAAGTTTGTTATTATATTATCACCAAACCTCAAAGCAGAAAATGGCAATTGACTTCCGTATTTCTTACCTATCTTCAATTCCAGCGCTACCCTCTGCCTACCATCTTAAAATCTTTGTATATAAAATCCTTGAGGGCGCGAACTGGATTTTTTATGCATTCCGCCTTGACTCTATCAGATGGTAACATCTATAATCCTTTAATTCTAATATTTATTTTCGCAGAATTCCTAAATTTATTGTCAAAATTTCTTTTCGTAGCCGCTTCAATCATATCTGTGAGCAGACAAGATTTGTTTGAAACTGTTCCCGAAGGAATATCCCTCTTGTTATTTAAAAGAATTTTAGGTCTATATTAATTTCAATTAGAAAAAATGTCTACAGTAAGGAAAGAAAGAAAGTTTCCGAACCATTTGCAGCTTCGTTGCAGAGAAATCTTTGCAAAAGACATGTTATAGAAATGTCACCACTATCCTTTTTTACTAGAATTTAAACTCTTTTTATGTGTGTTCTGTTACTTAATTGTTTCCACTATTCATTATTGACAGCTTTTCGTGTGTTGTATATATTAATTTTTTTAAGTTGGTTATTTATATTCATGTCATGCGTATTTTATTGTAAATCAACGTGCTCTCTATAAGTATTTTCATCTCAAGAATCGCCAATGTCATCAACATCAGTAAACCCCAGCAGCGCTCTAAGTCCCAAATTATATATCCAGCTGTTAATTATTTCTCATCTATCATGGTCTATTTTCATTCAGTTAGATTACTAGCACTTGAAAACCTTAAAAAGCTTAAATTGAAGTTTACTGGAGAATTATTTATCTAAAAGTCATGCATTACACACAAGAAACGTTCCCTATATCCCTAAAATTAGAACTGTCAATTATATCATCCAATTTCTGTGCTTCTTGAGGCTCAAGGTCTGGAACTCTTTTCCTGACGAAACAAAATTATCCTCATTGAAAATACTTGCCAAGAACTGATTTCGTTATGATATGGAAATATTCAGTCTGCAATCAATAGTTTCCTTTATGCAATCTCTATTACTGCTTTATGTTAGTATGCATTATTATCCTTACTTTTGTAACTCTAGCATTCAGAAAGGTTGTTATTGCTATTGATATCCCGATTTTGGCTTTGATTTGATTCCCAATTTAACGTCAGTCTTAGCAGTCACGTGTCGATTTGCTATCCCCTATTTGTAAATTTTATCTCGGATGATTTTTTAAGGTTTATGAACACAAAATTGTCATTGCATTGAAGTCAACACCGTCCTTGGTCATTACCAAAATCATAGCCACAACATCACTTCTTACGCAATAAACAAGCTTTAATATCACTGCTTCTTAAAACACCGTTACACCATGTTACCATGGCTTAAATTGTTGCTGGGATGCGCTCATATAGACAAACGGCTTACAGGAGCTTATTGACACAGTTTTGATGTTTAGTTCATACTTTGTTAAGGGATCTACGTATAATTTAGCGTTATTTTGTGTGTTAACTCGTCCGCCGTTTTGTATGTATGCTGAAACTCTTTCACTATTTAGAATGAGATTAGGGTCCTCCAGTTCTTGATTTGATTTACGCACAGAATCTGTGATTTACGTCATGGGTTGAATGTTATTTTATGCATCTGCATTTCTGGTTGAATACGTTTATAGACATTCTTGTAAACACGGAGTTCAACTAAAACAAAGTTGTAACCTTTTGTTTGCAAGTAAAATTTGTCTTATATTTTTCTAAAGAAGAGGAGGAAATATCCTGACTCGGAAATTTCCATTGAAGTGCCTCTTTCGTAAATTCATCACCCCACCCCCCCCCCCTCTCTCCCGTCATTTCTTAACTTTTTCTTAAGCAACTACATCACTAGTGTACATAATGAACTGCAGTCATGTTAAGTGTTACACTCATCTACTAAAATTCCTAAACACGGGCCTTTCAAGGAAAAAGTCGTTGCAATAAAGAAGGTATTAGCGACTTTTTGGTATCAATCATAATGCACAAATTGCCAATTTTCACCAAAATTTACCTACCAGGTATATTACAATTAGTCAGCATTTACCTACAATGCAACTGTCTTGTCAGTGTAACGTAATATTTGAACCGCCCCTCGCGCACAAGTTTTACTAATTTTAATGTAATTATTTTTTATCAGCTGTTGTTGTCTTTGGATAGCGTCTGTTGTTTCAGTTTTGTTTATGTTTGCATAAATACGATTTCTATTAATGTTTTTGTATTTACGATTTGAAATCGATATGAATATTATTTGGAAACGTTTCATCAATGCTGGACAGTGCTTTACGTTTGTAATGAAGATTGTTTTTATGCAAAAATTATCAGGTTTGCCTTTGTAATCGAGACCTAATTGAGAATTTAGATTAAATTATAGTTGGAAAGATGTCAGTCGATTTAGTGATTTATGTGCCAAGCGGCTAGGCCAGAAGAATTATCAGGGGCATTGCAAGTGTAAGTAATATATGGAACACTATTTTAATAAGAATATTACAAAAAAAATTCAGCTTCGATATTCTTCAGGAATTTTTGTTTTGAGCCTGAATATATTCTTAAAGAAATTTTCATTTTTTTCAAATCCGATACGGTTTTAGGGGAAGGTCGACCGCTCTTGAGTAAGAACCACGCTTTTTGAGAAAAAAATATGTCTGTACTGCGATTCCCTGTTATGAACATCCCAAAACAGGCAACTGCTGAAAACTGAGACAACAATATGCTAGCTGAGGCTGAGCAATTCTTTTATAATTTTCTTAAAAGTTGGATGATTCTAAACCTGAATATTCTTAAAAACAGTATTCATATAAAAGGAAAAAAGAGTAAATAGGCACCAGATATTTTTGCATTTGAAATTTATTACAAGTATTTTGAATAATGCTTCGGTAGAGCAGACACGTAATGGCGCCCAACGTGGGGCGCCATTATATTTTGAACACACCTTCGGTAGAGCAAACACGAAAATGAAACTTCATGTCATTGATTTTATCTTCAAATATATACAAACGTGACTATATGCAACTACAACATGAACATAACTTGCTAGGCCATCATAAAACTTGTAGCGTGTCTTTTACATAACATCACTACTTCAAAAAATTAACCTAACAGTATAGGGCGTGAATATAACACGTAAGAACACTGGGACGAGTATAGATACAAAGGCAGCATAAAAACAGGACCAGAGGAATCCTCCTAAATGGCATGGGCTGCGAAAAGTACTGACTTCACAATAGCAAGTAAATAAATTTTAAGGTTAACGATAAAATGAAGATAAATAACCTTATCTGAATTCATGTTATCCGCTTCCAATCTCCTGTAAATATTCCTTTGATATTTAGTGTAAAATCGTCCAGGACCTAGAAAACGTTGTGTGAGGTTCGTGCCCAAATATATTTGCGCCTGCTCACAATCAGCAACAGTCTTGAAAAAGGCAAACATTTGAAAGGAAATTTCGTCAATTTTTCTTGAATATCAGGCATTGTTCGCTTACTTCTCGGATTAAGAAGGAATTCAATGGATCGTCGCATGTTCAATACGGAAAGCGCTTTCTGTGAACATGTGAGAAAGCTGGAACCTTGTTTTAAGTCATTCGTGTATTATCAGAGAATGGATAGAAACGTGCGACGAAGCTGGAGGTTTAGAGATTGATAAAAATAAAATCACATGTATATAGTGTGTATTCTTTTTAGTTTGTATTGCTGGTTTCAGGTCGCTTCATCACAACTCTTCCAGACATTTTGGTTCTATTTTTGTCGTACAGTTAGTGACTTGTAGCTAAGGCATAGAAAGGTGAATTGTCTCAATATCAAGCAAGGAAATCGAGGCCAAAGAAACTGTCACGAGGCCTTTTGCTAAAAGGAGCTGTCACAACAATGACTGTAAATTGCATTCTTCATGTGTATGTCTCACCTTACCACAATCCGCTGAATTTAAAAAAAAATTGTTATTATACATCTGTGAATCACTTGCTAAAAACTCATGTTAACAATATTCATCAATAAATATATTCGCTTCTAGGTTTTGAAAGATAAAAAACATCATTTAACAGCATCCTGAAATGCAAAGGAAATCTTGTCTCACAAAATGCTTAAAATAATGAAACTTTATCGGTAATGAAGAATATCTAGACTACGTTTACTCGAGAGAAGGTGGATCGGACTTTTGGCTAAAGTTTGTAGTACGAAACTTTCTTTTGCCCTTTAAATTCGTTTTTGTAAAACGCAAAAAATTGGAATGAGTAACAAGCCAAAAGCTATTTAATCGGTCTTCCAGTTGAGAGCCTTTGTTCAGAGGAGAATCAACTGGAAATCGGTGAAACAAAAGCACCATTTACCAGGAAAGCAGAAGTAAACTTTGTTGTTAAATATATTTGCTAGAAAATGGAGCTTGATATATAAAAGACCAAATTTTTATAAGATAGTTACTGAAAAAGGCTGTAAGTTTCTGTGATTTAAGTTCGTTATAAAAAAAACTATTTGTTTACACGGTATCTTGAAAGATCTAAATTTACTAATTTTATAATCCTTTTAAAGGCTAAGTATGCATTAAATGCAATTTTCAACTTAATCCCCCAATAATTTGCATTTATAAACGAGGATGACTGTTTGTGACCTTCAGATTTTTTATGTCTGCCCTTTAAGAAGGGGAAAATTTAAGAGGACAGCATAATTTACCATTTGGACTTGGTATGTTGCGAAAATTCCTATCTTTTCTTTGGGCCAGGGGTGATTTCCAAAAAATTTAACAAGTTGGGCTCCCAGTGGGATTTCATTAGAAAGGGTGTGGTTTCACATGACCACGCCTATCTTTCATAGGTACAAATAAGATATCTAATATCTAATCAATTTAATGATTTTATATATATTATCAATTCAGTAATATAACTTCAAAAGAGTAGATACTATTAAAAAGTTGCCAGGGATAAAAGAGAATTAAAAATTTGTGTGCACCCTACGTCTTTACAAGATCTTTACAAGTTTAGCATATCTAGACCTTTTAAGGGCAAGGGGAATCAGTGGCGGAGCCACGGGGAGGACTTGTCCCCCCTCCCCTGCTTTTTCAGAAAGTTGGTCCTTGAGATTCTTGCAAACCCGATGAGAAAACTTCAGGGGGGGGGTATGTACGTTATCTAGATCGTCACATGTAAATGACATTTCTTGGGAGACAACAGGTGTTTCCTCCGGAAGAAAGGGCGTGGTCTCTGACACACCCTTTGCCCCCCCCCCCCACTTATCCCAGGCTGGAGCCGCCACTGAGGGGAATCTTTCGAGAGCAAGATCAACGCAGAATTGTTTAGGGGGGCTGAGCCCCGTCAATATCAAGGGAAATTTTAAGAAGGCGGCTCCGCCCCCTGCACCCCCCTGAGAAATCACGACTGGGTCTCGTTCACCCTACAAAGCGTCACCTCTGGGAAGAAATTTTATTCCTATGTATGGCCCCTGCCACGTTCCCACAAACGCATCCGCACATAAGCAACTGATTATAATTGATCCAACGATAACAACAACATGTTTGTTTTGAAGCCAAACTACGATTTGCATAATTTATCATAATTAGTTGAACAGTATAATTACGTTGAGCAAAAGAGAAGTAAAAGTAAGTAGCACAGATTACCTACTGTAATGCTGATTTGAGAGTTTGGTGTTGAAGAGCTTTAGTTGCAGCTTCCACTAGAAGAGATATTTTTAGTAATAAGAACAGGTAAGAGCTCTGTTTATACTTCAATAAAAAGAAACCTGGTATGTTGTGAACTTTTACTGAACTTTGTTGGCTTTTAGGCCCAAAATGTACATTGAAAATATGTCATGTGTGCGGGAGAGTTTGGGAAAACTCCCGCCATGATCTTAGGAAAGACACAGTTTCGCTTTCAGCCTTCCTCTGAGGGAGCTTCAACAACTTTAAAATACACAATTATGGGGCAGCATTCTCAGTGCCTCATTAAATAGGTTTTATTATTGAAGATCTGTACGCTTCAAAATTGCTGCCTGAGTTTTCAATGGCTGTAAGGGTTCTTCATAAGTACTTTTTTAAAAGCGCTCTCCGAAGCTGAAAAAGCATGGTAGTTAGAAAAATGTTATTGCCATTTGCTCGGCTTCGATAGAAATTACAGTTTATGATCCCATGACATTTTTCAGCATGGGACCATAAATCCTTGAACCAGATGACATTTCCAACTCGAACTGTTTACACGAGTAGTCAAGAGACCCAACATTAACATCAACTCTACACCGGGAATTGTTATGCTTTGACAGCTGCTACGAAAATTTCGAAGCACCAGGTTAACACACTCGTTTTGAATTTACATTTATCTCTATGTTTCCCCAAGACATACATATACTATTCTAATAAAAAATAACACTAACAAAGAGGGAAAAGCAAATGGCCCCTCGACTGCAAACTGGTCGATGGGCAACCCTGCTCCTCACATCAGTACGTTTAAATAGCCTATTCGTGCTCAAGGATTCATTTGTTTTCATAAAGTTGGTGTATGTAGCCTTTTGGAGCGAAATTTTACTCAATTTGAGTAAACGTGCTTGACCTGATTTACGCCTTGTGACTCTTGTTGGTTCCCACGGTTCCCACCGGAAATGCTTTAGCTGCATGGTTCTGGCTGAAAACCAGAAATCTTGAAACTTTTCTACGCTTTGTTGGACAACAGTGGATCCAGTAGGGATCCTTGGGAATTCTTAATTTCATGTAATGTTGATACAGCCAATACTTTAGTGATAAGGGCTGTGAAAAAATTAAACCCACGGAAAGGATTTCATTTCATTCTAATTAAGTTTACCACATGGTTTCTCCTGTAACTCAGTTTGTATACCTTTACCTCGATAGTAGAACTAAATAAACATTTATATTTGTTAGCTAGCTGATAGGACTCTTAATAGTTGTTAGACTAACCTTGTTTATCCTCTATAAATACAGTTTATCTAAGTATCTATCTAATGAACCAAATGATCATTCTGAGATCACTCATGAGCTTTCAAGTAACCTAGTGAAATATGCTGACAATGAAGTTCACTGTCCCCTGGGGGCGACTCCCATACTTGATCTGATGGAATGTGCCATGGGACAGGGTACCCTTTTCCAATAAAAATTTTGTGACTCTGTTTTTAGAGATTTCTTAGAATGAGCATGTTTCAGTTAAATTTTATAGTGATAGATATCATGAAAAAGTGATTAACACTTTCATGGAACAGGGTATGCTTTTGGCAATTTTTATGGAACATGGTTAGGGTGCAAAAAGATGTTTCCTGCAAACCCCTATCACTTTCCTAAATCTTAGTCAAGTATCCCCCTGGGTAAAGCAATGTTTCTTTGTATTGGTGCATAAAAACTCCTATGGAAATAGAAATATGAAAATTATGAAAATCATTACATATTTCTAGTTTCTCAATGAATGGGGTAGGGTCATTTTTATCTAATTAGAAAATTGTGCAGTTGTTTTTTCATCCCCAGTTTACTGAAAGTTTCTGTAAGCTCATGAAAAGCAAATTTTAAAAACTTTCCCAGAACATTACTTTAATAGAGCTGTGAGATGTCCATTGAATTGAAATGTAACCCATATTCTATATGGCCACAATACTGCATATTAATTTTATCCAGTGGCGGACACTTGAGGGGGGGGGGGGGTGACCACCCCCAATACTTTAGAGGACAATTGTCTTTTGTTCTAAAAAAATGGGAAATATGACATCATCTTATTAAAACAATAGGCTTGTCCCCCCCCAATATTTGACCAAATGTCTGTCCCTGATTTTATCAATATTCTTTCTAGTTTCTATCAATTATTTTTTTTAACTTCACCATGTCTTTATTTAGGAAATTATTTAATAAAATCAAGAATACTTGCCCATTTTTGTAGCCTAGCCTAAGAAAGATCATCAGATTTTGATAAATTGAATCAAGTTTTTATTGCATGTTATTTCTTTTAAGCTATGTTTGATATTTTATGGAATGTCAATGATTGGTACCAATCCATCCAAATAAAAGACTTTGGGTTCTCTCTTTTCCATTAATTGAGATATATCTTGCTAACTCAATGCATAGCACAATGCTGTCAGTGACATAACAGAGGCAGCTAGGCCCCTAACAAAACCCACTGAGGCGTGGATCCTACTCCTGCTCTGATCCAATGCCTTCAAATTTGTCAAACACAATACCAAAATGAAATAAAATGAGATTTGTTGTTGTTGGTTAAGGGTGCTTCGGTTGACAAAATTTAAAAGTTTTCAAAAATAAAATGAACTTTTGGATATAAAGATAATTTTAGGGCCCATTTTGGCAGGGGGCTTTTTGTTAACGAACCACAGTGCGCTGAACTGCATTATGCCACTGAATGCTATTTAAAATGCTAGAAGTCATCTGTTTCATAATGACTGGTGATGAATTGTACACTCCTAAAATTTTGCCCAAAAATTTTACTTTGGGATATACAATTGCCCTCTACCTGATTAACAGAAATAGCAGTCATTGAATTGAAAACTATGTTGAAATAAGGAGATACAAGCTATGTTTGTTTTATTCCTTTTTTCCTGTTGGTTATTTTGTGGTTGTGATTCTCTGTTTGTAATTTTGTCTTAACATCCACTGAACTCCCTAATTTTTTTGTTTAAATATTTGTATCAAGCCAAGATTAGTGGTACTTAAGGGAACCAGATTTGTGTACTTCTGGCAACAACAACAATGATATTGAAAATCCATGATTCTGAAACTAGTATTCATCCATTTCAGAGGAAAAATGATAGATGTTTAATATTTCATTTCATTCTCTTATGCACTTTCTCATTCTGGAGGGCAGAAATAAAATGATCCATTTATCTAGAACTTTCTACATATAAGTTACTGAAACGTTGGTGGCAAAATCTAAAACACAACCTTCTTTTTCTACCTTTTTTTCTACCTTTGTTTTCTACCTTTATTTTGCTCAAAGATCTGAACAGCAGATATTATATCATTAAGTTTCTCTGCTGTAAAGAGTAAACATCAACGACTGGAACGTTTGGTAAAAGTACTTAAAATCTTAAGCAGTATGTCCTCGTTCTGCTCTGCAGATATCAGAATAGGCTTGGTATACTGCCATATCTGTTTTTTCCATATTTTCGAATTTCTGGCTGTTCTTGCAAAATCTTTCTTTTTACAATAAAACCAGGCATACCGGAGACAAGGGACTAGGGGGCTGTAGCTCTCCTACTTTTTTGCTGAAGTGCGAAATTAAGGTTGTGGCATCAAAGGTAATTATGGTAAACTACCATTAAAGTTTGCCAGCTTGTCTAGAATCCACCCCTCCCCTCCCCACTCATAATTGTACTCCGACGTCTCAAAAAGCCTCAAGAATCACAGAATCATTTACCCCCAAGTATTTTGCATAGCGAAGACAATTTAGCTCAGCGTTTACAGCTTATAGTATTAACATTAACAGTCGATAAATGCATATTAAACTAAGAACGTCTTATTTGCTTTTAATTGTTTGCTAAGGCAAAGTTTGCGCAACTACTATCTACACCTCCGCAGAAGGCGGCTTCTCGTAAACTGACGCAATCCTTCTAGATTGTTGCAAATTTACTAGTATACCTGCTCCTCGTTTCTCATGGTTATATTAGCTTGGCGCCGATGTAAACATTAATTGATTTTTAGAGTACCCTGGTGGAGCATGTTTTCGTTTTATGCATCTGAATTTCCCAGCGTTTGGTTAGCAGCGGCAGTGCTCGTGTGCGTATCATGAATTGAATCAATATTTAACAGCTACAGAATCTTGTTCGAGTAAATAAAAAGCCGCTCCCATCACTTGTTTATCTCAAACTTTTAACACACATCAAAGATTCATGTCCTTCCTTTGTGTTTCTTGTCAGGGAAGCATTGATGGCCCTTGAGCGCCAGAGCAACAATGTCAAGCTCATCCTAGCAGTGTGGTATCGAATATACAACTATAATTAACCTATTTTAGAGCTGAACCTGCTAAACACCTAAATCACACAATCTGAGATCTTAACCGTTAATCAATAGCCTTTCTTTACTCCTAAATGAACCTCTATAGGCCATAACGTTATCTATAGATGGCTGACCCATAAATATTTGGGAATCTGAAGTTTACAGGTTTTTATTTCAATTTCCGGTTTGTTATATATCCCTGCATCTGCTCGGATGGTGTTGTTCTTTAAATGCCAAATACAGCCGCTTTAAAATAGTTTTGCATCTTCAAATTTAACTGTCTTTACACTAATATTTAAATAAACCTGAAGCTAGTACTAAAACAAGTTTTGGTTTTCCCTGATGATGTTTTTTAATCATTCCCAAGTTACCTAAATACTTTGCAAATCCATTCAATTTCCGTTAATTCCGCTGCCTTCGGCCCAGATATAAAAATGATTATCAGAAAATGATATCGTTGTTGCCTATAGATCAGTCACATTTATCACTCAAAGTTTTATCACAAATTTCCGATGACAATTTAAATGTATAAAAATATATTTTCAAATCCACGAAAGCAGTTTTTGAGTGTTTATCATTGAATAATTTCCAAAGGGTCTTAATTTAAAATCAGATATTAGTAAAACTTTGTAATTGAGTTGAGTTACATTGTAAAAATTTTTCCCCAAAATATTTTTGAAAAGTTGAAGCAGCGTGGTAGGATTTAAAATGCATTGGATGACTTTAACATAGAAATTTAACAAGAAGTAATACGTGAGTTGTTGAGGAGTACAATAAGACCAAACCCCCCTCAATTCTTCTACGAACCTTGAATTATTTTTTAACCCTCTGCGTATGACATTTTGAGTAAATTAACCATGAAAGTGATTCCCTATTCTAATGCCATATTCAAACTTTTCTATGGAAATTTACAGTGTCTCTCTTAAGCTTTGTTTTACAAGCTTCTGTTCCCACTTATTTTTCCAATGCTTCACACCACTTTGCATTGATGATTTCGTAATTTTTTCTTACGCAATCATTTCAGCGTTTTGAGGCAACGAAGTATCTACAACTCTGCTAAAGGCCGGAAAATACCTTCTGTTAAAACACATCAGAATGAAACTTTTTATTTATAAGTTCACTCCCTTTTCCATATCTTTCTTCATTTTCATTTGTTATGCTCAGGTTTGCCAATTTTCAATGAAACTCTTTTCAACTTTTATTAGCAATTTCAGGCGAGTTTGCAAAGAGAAGATTCATCTAATTTTTTGGGCTTTGATGTGTCTCGTGGTGTTTCTCTTACTTTCCATTTGACTTTTCTTTGAGTTTGCATTTGGGCTTATATCGCAGGATGATTTTGTTTTTTGAATACCTGCTGCTAAATTGAACCACTTCAAGGCTTTGGCTTTTACTAATTGGTTCAGCCATTGATTGTGTGTAGAATAAAGAATTTGGTAGCGATAATATACCCCCTACAAAATAGTATTTATACAGGATATACCTAAGCCGAATTGCACTTAGGGATTTGATAGAATCAAGACAAAATCGATTGAGTGACAGGTGTCGTCAAACAATAGAGCACCTGATTGGGAAGACATATCTTCGGTTCATGTTTTCCTTTAACTCTAAACAAGTAAACAGCATATTTTGTCCGAATTCATTGCTTCAGGTTTGGCAAAGGTAAACATCACGTTCGTTAGTTTTACTATCTTCATTATCCACAAAGTCTTGTGTTGTTGATCGTTAGGAATTTGTGAGAGAAATATATCTGATGGCAACCTCCAGGTAACTGAATTATGTTTGTTTCTGTTCATCATTTGCTGATCACTTAGCACACTGACCTAGCTATGAGGATGGTTGCTATACCCACGCTGACATTTCATATCAAAGCTGTTAGTTGAAACGGAACGAACATCTTTTTGTTTTTTTGCCGCGTCATTTGTGATACTATTTTCAATAAAAATGTCTATCTATAAGCTACAGCTAAACTTATGTTGTATAGGACCAGTAAAATTTTGTTTATAGCAAATGGAAGGTAACTTAATTTTAGTATGCCAGCTATCCGCTACATTTACGTAATTGCCCAAGTTTGTTTGTGATTCAGATCTAGCATTCATTTCTACTAATTATCGTTCATTGGCAGTCTTGTTGTGTGTTTTGTTTAACTCGTTACAAGCAATACCCTTTGGTTTTAATGAAGGTGCCAATTTTGGGTTGATATTGTGTTGTAGTCATTCCACGTGACCTTTTGGTTGGTGCTGGTTTAGTAGTTTTTCGTTGGTAAAGATGGGGTTCGTTTGAATACATCAGTTTGCAGTGTCTTGATTGTCTGTCTTGACATTCACAATGATTTTAACTGGTCATTGTTGGGGGTAAAGAGTTGAGTTGCTAAGAAACCAAACGCTGTTGCTGGCTTTAACCTATAGATAATATTTCGAAACTGCAAGGACAGTTTCCAGTGACAACACATGGCTAGTTTTTTTTACAAAAGAACGCCACCTAACCGTTGTAGTATGTTGCTGAATGCTCACGTAGATATTATGACAGCTAGGATTATCGAAAACCAGCTTGAAGATCGGAATGAAACTCGAAGAGATACGAAATACGGATGACCTTTAAGAATGAATTTCTTAAGCAACCCCCCCCCCCCCCATTGTTCAGGATCCAAACCATGGGCTTTACCTTGAGCTACCCGCTGTAGGTAACTATTACAACTATTATCCTTGCCAAAATTGTTGGAATCCAGTAGTGTCCCGCATATAAGAAACAATATTTTTAATTTCAGGTCTGATGTGTTTCTTATAAAATGAGATATACACTTCAAATCAGGGTAATGTTTCTTATACAAAAACCATATGATACTATCGATCATGTACTCAGACACCATCTCAATGATTGTGATAAAAGTACCATAATATTCTGAGTTGTATTTATAATTTTTCACTTTTAGGAAAAGCTACAATTATTCCAGAAAATTGCTTTTTGCTCAGTTTGCATTTAAAATTCTTTTTCAGTTGACCAGGCTCAGTTTGATTAAACTGGAAAGCTGAAAACAAACAGTTCTTATGGTCAATGATTGTAAACCCTTACTTATCCTTTTATTTGATTAACTGACAAAATAGTAGGTGTAGAATGATTAACGTTTTGTTCTGTTTTTCAAAGGATAAAGTTATATGAAAATTTTTGAATAAGAAACAAGCATTTTGCAGACCTTTACCAGTTTCTTATCAAAGAGGCTATTTTTTTGAAAATCAGGATCTGTGCTTTTTAAAATTGTGTTTCTTATATGCGGGACACTACTATACCTACTTATAATTTTAATAGTTTTATAAAGTTTTTTCCTCTTTTCCAAATACATACAAGTATTTACTCCGTTAACACTTTTAATAATGTTAACGTCATCATGGATTGATATTTCAAAGATCCGATAACTTTTACAAGGATTACTTCTCAAAATTTATTTCTTTAACCTATTTCTTTGTACTGCTTCACTCAACTAAATTTTAGGACTTTCTTAGGTGCTTTAATTTTTGAAAAATCGAGTTATGGTAGTGTGTCCACGTAGATGACAGTCGTTAAAACTGCTGGTGATGTGATATGCTCACATGAATTCAGATATCCTAAGATTTGATTGGTTCAGACTACAATGTACAATGCTCAAATTGTACGTTGATTGGTTCAATCGAATCATGCTGCATATGTCAACACTTCTCAAAACCTGTTTGTCATTGCCTAATCATATCCCCCTTATATATTTTAGATAGTTTTACAGAATCCCACCGAAAATCTGCAAATTTTCACTCAATTTCACATTCATGAATTTCAAACCTTTCTGGCTTTTGGGGTTTTCCCAATTTCACCAACCCAAACATGAAGTTGATACTTTCCCAAATAGCCAAGTGGGCACAACGCTTACGAGTAAGTTCTGGCAAATGTATGATTTCTATTCATCTTACATTTTCTTTTTGACAGCTAGCAAACCTGCAAGGTACCCTTGTTTGAAATTAATAAATACGAAAATTTGGCAGCTGTGCCAAAGATATTTCTGCAATGTCCATGGCTTACGCTTGCAATTCCCAGATACCCCAAAGGTTGTCTATATTTTCTAATCCTGTGCCCACGCAGCTGAACTCTTTTGAAAAATCAAATTTTAGCTTCAATGTTATTAATAAAAAGTTTTTTAAGCCCTTTACCGGGCCCCCACCAGGATATAGTCATATATAAACTTGACGTTAAATTCCCGCATTTACCAGAAAGAAAAGCCAGACAGTATAATCTTTTTATTTAATTTGTAAAAATTTGTTCAAACGCTACTAGCCCTTTTATTTTACCCTAAAAACAGAACAATGTCTTTGTCTTTTCCTTTTAAATGATATCAGTGGTTGTCCTCTTTGACCATAGTTAACCATATGACTGAAGTGTCATTCAGTGGCAGTGCACGCGAGGTAGCAAAGCCTCATTTCAATAAAGAGATTTGTCCGCGTCGCCTCATCGCAGTCGCTTCTCATCTCCTCCAATTATCGCCCGGAATCGCGTCGCTTCGCCTTACCTCGCCAATCATCACGTCTTGTCGCGTCTAATCGCCTATTAGCCATATATTCGTGATCACTCAGCAGTTGCCTTACAGTGTGTACATTCACGATTCATCCTACAATCTTTACATCTGTTAATGAGTAAACAAGGTGTTGCAATGCATTGAGTTCAACCATATTTCTGAAAACATGTCAACATCCGCCTCGCTTTTTCGCTTTTTACTTTGTTGTATCAGCGATGCCATCGGCTTGAACTGGCGCTTTGATATAAGTACCTTTTGAGTGCTCTTTAGTTTTATCGATGCAGCTTTAGCCACGATCTTCAATGCAGTATCTCTTTTTCTTGCCATCTATGCATTTCAACTTATTATGGGCAAGGCGTTTTCTTTACTTCAGGATTTAACTGTTTTTACCAAACGTCATGTCTTTCCATTTAATGGTAAAGTCTAAAAATTTTTTACAATGTTTGTAGAGTTTTAGAAGCCACAGTTAATGTATTGTTTTATAGAGATACAGAAGAATTTGAATGTAAAATTCATGCCAGCCAAATACGCCCATTTTCTTAATAGAAATATCAGTCGATATTGGGTATTCAATTTCTTAACGATTCGATAATTGTCAGCACTCGTTGTTTCTAAAGAGTGACTTGATTTTATTGACATCAATTTTAACATTTGTTATTACTTCTACATGTAATTTCTCATGCTGGTAAAAAGTTTTGTGCCATGTTAGCATTCTATTTCATTATGGATAATTGAAAGAACCTTGATATTGGTTGTGGAGAATTTTGACTAGCTTTAATCAATTTATATCTGGAAAGTTTGATAATTCTGGCGCACCTGACACTTTTTGGGATTTTTTTCTGCACCCGCACCTGAAGTCTTGTCAAAAATGACCATACTCTGCGCTCTGGGAAGTACCTAATATCTAGACACGTGCTTGCTTAATTTCATGACTTGCTTGCGTCCTGTCTGTTGTGTTGGCTACACAAAGCAAAAGTCTTCGTTACGTTGTGTTACCTAGGCTCCAACTCGACTATGGTTGCTTATAAACACAGTTACAGAGACGTTTGCCGATCTTTTATCTCTGGATCCTGACTAGCCTTTCTGTTTCTATATTTTTAACTTATATGCTTCCTTCGAATTGTAACCATGCGTCTGTTGCTATAATTCACAGACATTTATTATTTCCACAATGACTCGTATTCGAAAACAAAGCATACTCTATTGCTCTTTGATACTGTGCCACACACATACAGAGTATTTGATTAAAAGAAATGTTTTGGTTTCTCCTGTAAACTTTATAACACAGTTCTCAAAAGCAGTAATTGATCTAGTACGAGACACCACCTCTGAGTTGCATAACTTCTCTTATGCATCTTAACTTTTGGGGAGATGAGCAAGAGATAATATTTTCGAAGACAAGCAAGAAACAAAGTCATTATGGTGCATGCTCTGTGACTCCAGGGAGGAGAGTTGCCTCACATTTAGATATTTTCGCCTGTTTGTCTCCCCCCAAAACTCAGAGATTCCTCTTCTACAAAACTTCAAAGACCAGCTATCAGCTCTCTATTAGATCGCCTTCAGTTGTTTGGTAGCAGCGTACTATCACACCTTTCCTCGTCAGTCCTACCTCTTAGTTGGTCTTGTATCTTACTAGAAGCTGTGTCTATTTCAATGACGTATTTAACCAAAATCTGATTTCATGAAAGACTTTGTCTATACCTACCAAGAAAAGCAAAGCTGCTTGTTATGTTTTATAAAAGTAATGAAATAACAGTTTCAATAAAAGTAATGAAATAATGAAATAAAGTATTTAGCCCTGAAAGTTTTTTAGTGCTTTTATATATGTAAATCTTTTCTAACTTTTCGTATTATTAAAATATGTTTGAAATATATCACTGTTACTTGCTGCGCCGGGAACCTTTACAAAGTTTTTCATGTAAAATTTTGAAATTTGCCTCGGGATTAAAATATTTTAATAAATAGAGCTTTACTCTAATGTCTCTAATAGACGGGGCCTCCATGTATTAATTTCAGAAGAATTTGCCCTCCCTCTGTCGCTTATTAGCACCCCTTCTATCAAATTTTACAAATCAAGTCTTATGATTTCCATTATTCGTTGTTTTTCATAGTTTTTTGTAGAATCTCAACCGTACAAAGGAAACCAATGATTTTTGACTTGGAAGTTAAAAGCTGTAAATTTGATTTGTATGATTGCAATTTTCTCTAAAACTATGCAAGAAACTGAAACCAAATTTTGACAGTATATTCTAAAAGATACTTCGATTTCAAAGAAAGATTGCCGACATGAACACCTTCTTCTATTAGCACCCTCTTCTATTGAAAACTGGTCGACATGAACACCCCTCTTCAATTAGCACCCCCTTCTATTGAAAATTGGTCGGAAAGAACACCCCCCGTCTATTACCTCCCCCCTTATATTAGAGACACTAGAGTATGGATTGAAATGACCATTGAATATCTCTCGATTCCAAACCCCGAGAAAATAGAACCTATTTGTAACGATAAAATTGCAATACCTGTTTGGCCTTACGCGGTCATACATTGTGTTTGATGAAAAACTCAAAGTTGTGATTTTCTGATTAAAATTGTCATGGGGAGATCCTATTTTTTATTTAGGCTGCCCAATTAATATGTGAAATTAATCCTTCCTTTTTAGTTTTAGTATCTTTATTGCATCTAGATTTATCTGTAAAGCGATCTTCGATGCACCTGTTTGCAAGTTGCTAACTCAATTTACACTACACACTTAAGCTATGAATTCAGTTTAAAAATTAATTGATTAAATTTAAGCTCCGATCTAAATTTTGTCGTTCACAGTTTCGTCTTGGCGAAATTCAATCACGTTTAAAGCCTTGCTGGTATTCAAGCCTTAGCAAAAAGAATTAGAGATTACAGAATTTTGTGTACTCCTTTTTTTAATTTTGAATGGCTTTGGAATTTGTAAAAGGAAAATATTAACAATTTGTATATATTACCATATCGCGACAGAGTTTCAAGTAAGGAAGACATGTCGGACTTATGCGTTAACACATTAGAATGATTAATAGTATATGTAGATATAGCGTTTAGAGCTAGAGACAATCTTTCCATTGCGAATCAAATTTGTTTCCAATGAATTCTGTGCTGCGATTTACCGATTTAATGCCTTTGGAGCAAAAACATTCTTTTTTAATAAATAGTGGAGAGGGCGACCCATTGAGATGTTGTTTTATCAAGGTATTGCTTGAAAGGGGCCCGCAAACTGGCCGCAAATAGACTATATTCTCATTTTCTCCATCGACGATTGACGTCACGAGGAATAGTTTAATACTGCAAGCCCTGAATTTATCGACTGTTTTCAGTAAAAAAGCTTTGTTTAGGAGGGCGTTTGAGCAAACTTGCAGGTCTTTCGCAAAGTTAAAACAATTCTACTTATCTGTTCGAGGTTTATTCACATGGCTGAAGCCATAGTAGCCAAAGCAGTATGCCTGTTGTCGCAATCAAAATATTTTTTATATTTTAATGTTGTGGCTCTAACTTTGAAAAGGTTCACAAAAGGGTTGGTTTCAAAATTTTCTTTTCCCTTATTTACAACTTATTTATCTCTGATATTGACAAAAGCAATAAAAAATTCGTGAGTCCGGTTCCAAAATTCTATTCTCATAAAGTTGTATAATTGTCATAATTATACATAAAAGATTTGCAAAATATCTCTAATGCTTGCTTTTTCATCCCTGCTGTCATGTTATCAAAATATACCCAGTGTATGTCAAGTATTTTACGTCACTGCAACGAAACTTCATTCAGGTGGCTCTGAGTCATCCGTTGCTTAGCCGGTAGACTCAACTTTCCAATTGTTTGTCTTTGGAAAAACCTGAATGACGTTTTTTATTTAGTAATGAATCCGTTGGTGGGTTTTTTGTAATATGCTTATATAGAACATTTATTTTGAACTCTTAGGAATTTCATTCGTATATTGTTTGATGCCATAACCACAAACACTGATATATTGAAACCATGAATGGTGTTCGCAAAGAAAAGTTTCGAGAATATTTAGTAGTTTTTTTAAATTGAAGACTCTTTTGATAATTTTTTGAGGAATCTAAAATAAAATGGTCTTTCAAATTCCTTGGCCATTACACATTTTCCAGATTCATAACGTTAATGATTTTTCTTGGATGAACTCACAAATTCTTTCATTGCTTGACTTGAGTAATGAACGTACTGTGCATAAAACGCGGAATTAAACTGCCTCGAACAATATTGAGACCTTCAAATATGTTTTTCGCAAGTAAACCGGTGACATCAGTCGGACCCCAAATCATCTTTACCTGCAGTTTCTTTAGGTGCCTAGTTTGGTTTCCTGTTCTTCATGATAATTTCTCAATAAATGTGAGCAAGCTGTCATATCACTGTGTTTCAACTTACAATTTTCAATTTTGTCTTGAAGGATGACATGATACGGCAGAGTGACGTCTCGTACCCATGAATCAAAGCTTCAGAATAAATTCAACTTCCGCAAGTCAACCTACAGGTAAATCTCCATTATATTTACTACAATTTTTATTTACGAGATCAAGCGAACACAGAAACTTGTCAGTGCTCATATTGTGATGTTTCGATCGGTTCGATGATCGATGATCGGATTGACGATGTAGCGAGAAACAGTTGCCTGGATATTGCATTAATCAAGCTAAAAAGCGTCTTGCTCTACACACATCAAATCATTGTGATGTAACAATGTATATATGACCATAACATTTTTACCTAGCCCTATCAAAGTCTAAATATGCTCTTGCTATTGGTTCATCCCACAACCCTACATCGTGTTGTGTTTAGACTCTTGGAGACATAATCCGAAAAGAGATTTATTAGCAAAGCTGATCTCTCCTCTGCTTCGAATGTCTCTAGCTTAAATAACTCTACTGTGTAGACAAAAGGAGTTCGTTTTCACCTTAGGACTCCATTGGTAACATTCTCAATAGGCAAGCGGCACTGATTTGTCAACCTCAACAGTCACGTGCTCGTGTTTTCCGATTGGCCTATTTCGATCCACAACTGGATATATATATTTCCTAGCTTTAGTTAACTAAATGTTTGCTTTTTTCAAAGCCATTTTCAAGTTTTTACCACCAAAAGATTGTTTAAATAACCCGTTTGCCTCTCTACTGGTTCACGTCAAGGTAGATAAAGGTTTCCTTTCGTTTTTTCAACTGTAAAGATACCTTGGCGAATTGGTTGGCTCAGGAAAGATTTTCATCATTACTCTTGAAAAATATTGTAATAACATTGGCTATGTGTTTTTTCTTACTCTTTTTTTCAACAAACGAAGCTAGCTAAACTTTGAAACCACTTCTATGTGAATTAAGATTCTTGTAAAGTTTTCTGTTCTACTTAGCTTGTCAGTTATTTAAGCATATTTTTGAGTTTGATGTTACACCTTAAAGGTAGTCTATTATTGCTAAAAACCACATTGTCTTTCTTGCTATGTGAGCATAATAGCCTTTAAAATCTAGCTATACATGGAAGGAGTACTGCGATTAGGTAAAGTTGCATAAATCGCCCTGGAAGTATCAATTATATTAATCAAAATAATTGCTCCTGAAAATGCTGCATCGAAACTGCAAGCAGTTGTAGAAATAGGGCCATCACCCTTTAAAGTAAGACTTCCAGGTGAGAGAACATCACTCTTTGCCATGAATGCAACTGCTAGACTCAGCTTCGAAAGGTTAGGCAACTTTGCCATCTCATGAGAAAATGCCTAAGTACTTGTTTGCCACCTATCTAGATTTAAGCAGATGTTTAATCAACTGCCCCGTTACGATTTGTTACAGCAATTAACAATGGGTAAATCAGTCTTAACCCCGTTTAAGCAGGTTTAATTCTGCATTTCAAACATCTTCACCATTCTATGAGTAATCTCGTAGTGTCCGCTGTAATATGATTGCCAAATATTTCTATTTTACGGTCGTACAAAATGCAATTGCTGTGGAATACCTAATCAGCTTTAAACATGTCTACCGCGTGTTTTTGTTCTCAAGGTGGAAACGTAAATGCTGCAGTGGAATTCGCAGAATTTCTTCGCTGTAGTTGGGGTTTATATTACTGAATATTAGGCTTATTTGTGGAGAATAAATCTGCTTATAGAGATTGAGAATGGTTGGATCCCAAGGTATTTCGCTGTTTACTATACATACTCTTTGTTAATACGTCTCATTGCACATTGGATGACAACAACCCAAGCAGTTCTCAAGCTTTGTTGACATTCTTGTGCCGATAAAGCTAGAAACCTATATCTTGCTTAGGGGTTTCTTACGTCGATAGTGGGGTGTGCTCATTAACAAAAGATTAATTTTTGTCAACCCAGTTCACTGTTGATATCCAAACGGATTTTTACGGTGTTTCTGTTTTGGTTCTTAATGTCAATGCCCTCCCACTAGGATAACTGATATTATTCAAATGAAAATTTTTCTAATTCTTTTTATTACTAGATGAAACATTATTTTATAATGCGCCCTCAGATGTTTTCCGAAAATAATTACAGGGTCTTTTCATAGAAGATCTTTGCTAACCAACACGCACAGAGGTTCCAATGTTGCTACAAGCGAGAGAATCGATTGCGCGGACGCATTTTTCGAAGGAGATTTCGGGTTCAAACATGGGCAGCTCTATCCCTGAATCTCTTTAAGCAATGCCCCCGCCTCCCCCCAGATCGTTCTATTTAGAACTGACACAAAAGTGAAACAAGATTTTTTGTTTAAAATAGGCCCTCACAATGTGCTTTCTAAAATTTCTAGAACATATTTGACTGAAATGTCAGAATGATTGTGCAGCAGACGATCATTGTCATCAAAGGGACCTTTTAACAGTACAATACGGGGGTTTATGATTAAAACTAAGCAACCACACCCAAACCCAGCCCTTCTTCCCGAGCAAGGTTTTCAGAGTTTAAGGGTGTTGTTCGACGAAAGGATTCTGGGCTTTTTTCTAACTGAAAGAAGGTTCTTGCCCTGACAATGCATGTTCGACAAGTCCTGCAAAGCCTTTACACTACGGTGTCGTGGCTCGTCATTGAAGACTCTAAATAGAACCTTGTGAAACCCCTTCCTTCAACTTTGTGAAACGCAGTGCTATGTTCCTTTGTGCACAGTCTGTTGGCCTGGGTGTCCTTCTCTCTTTCAACCTGATATGCGAATGAAAAGTTTGTTTTCCCTCGTTACCGAATTTGGCCTTAGTTACCGACTCGAGGCTTTAGCTTCACTTCACATGCTTGTTGTCGGGTTCCAAAGGAACTATTCATTGTTTCCGTGTTGTTTCTTTTTCACCAACAAGTAATTTCTTCTTCTTGCTATGATGCAAAATCGTTAACATTTCATTCATTTTTACCATCCGTTTTGAACTTGTGTTTCTAAATAGTGTAAACATTTCTACATGTTATGGGAATTTTCGCTTTGCCATAGAACACAATAAGGCTTTGAATTTCTACCTGTTAGCACACTTCGGAAACCTTCCTTTTGATGTTCATTGAATATAACTGTGTTTATGTTTTTTAAGTTAGGCCATTCTTTTTTACTGCCAAATTCCCAGGACCTTTTGCAACACCAAGTTCCTTTCATTTTGCGGTGAAAGTTTCTTTCGTTAGCGCAACTCCTTTCAGATAAATTTTTAATCTTACGTTTGATGATGTCCCAAGACTGTCCCATGATCACACAGCCTTGAGTTTTCTCCACTGCCGACAACAGCTGGCTCTCTCTTTCACTTTACAGATAAGCTATAATTCTTTATATCGTCTCTGGAGTCTAATCGGTGTTTCACATAGTTACATTTTTTGTTTCACAATCAATCGTTGTATCACAATCATTGGTCTCTATAGTGATTTTGTCCTACATTCACAGCCAGAAAAACTATTTTTGCACGTAGGCACATTGGATATATTTGCTTTTGTGCCTCTAGAATTGTCGCTTTGGTTGTACAGAGCCAATTTGCCAATCCATTTTGCACTGTTCCCATGCCTAAACGGCTGTATTTCTTCTATTCGTGTTGCGTGCCGGTTTTCTAAATATATACATATCAATCGAAAAGTTTGCCAGACTGAAGGTCTTCATATCCACCAACTGCCGGTAACTTGCTGTGAAATTTTTTAAACCTTCCAAATCTATGTAATTCTTATATGAGTGTTTACATGAATGGTTATTTTGATATGTTTTCAGTTGGTTGTTTGCAGAATGCAGACGGATCTTTGAGCTACCTATTGCCATTTCATTTGTTACTTTCTTCGCATTATCTTTAACTGACCATTTGCTAATAGATCCTTTCTTGCATTTCTGTTGACACTACCACCAAACTAAAATGTATATTTGATAAAGAAAACAATTCTTAATTTCCGTGCAGTTTCTTGACAGAATTTCAATGTAGTTTCTGATGAAAACTAATGAAGCTATGTAATTCATATTATTGTTTCCTCTGAATAATCTTTAATCCAATTTCATCATCGAGATCTCACGATTGTATTACTTTTAATCATGGAAAAGAAATTTCCTGCCACATTTTAATACTTCTTTGCAGTAGTTTAGCCATTTCATGCATTGTTGGTATCATGCTTTTCATGAAATGTCTGCGGTTTTAACTGATTAGTTTGTATCAGCCAGAGAGGAATGTGTATCATTTTTTGTTTTGTGCCATCTTGCTGTTCTTCTCACTCGATCCCCATCCCTGTTGATATGACGCCCGTCTCTTGCCCTAATGTTGGCTAGATTCAGTTACAGAGCATCGATTTCGTGCAACGTTTGTTTGTCGGTCATCTTGAAAACCTCGTTTTCTTGTACTGTTTTCTTTGATTTGGTCATATTATGTCACTTCCCTTGGCGTTCGATCATGAAAGATTTCTGAAAGAAAAGGACGCGATGAATTGGAGAAAAGAGCACATGCAATCTTTTTCTAGGGTCTTGCCTTATGGCTGGAAGCGATGAAAGTTCTTACTATGCTTCTAGATAATATGAACTTGAAGTCCCTTGCGGTTTTAAAAATGGTCCCGCTCATTTACCTTCTAATGTAGAACTATGGTTAATGAGAATATTGAAAGAACAACCTAAATTTAATCTTATTTTTTTATGTTTTAGTTCCATTTGGGATAAATACCAAAATACGGAAATGCTTTTCTCTTGATAAGGGGCACGTGCAGTCTTAGGAGGGTGCCTTTTAGCTGAATGAAAAGGTAAAAATCAGCCAATTTTGTCAAAACACGGCTTCTCATATCTCGCATCAACCCGAATTCTTCAAAATCAGAATTATTTTGCAGAATTATTCACGATTAGTAAGAATGAAATTCGACGTATTTATTAGATCTTAAAACCACGAGACATGAAATCCTCTGGCATTCAGCGAAATGCAAAATACGAAAACCAGCCCTAATGCTCATGAACTTGCTGTTGCTTCTATGACTACTTGTTAAAGTCATCGAGTTTAAGAAGCAATGTTTATTCGTAAACTCTCGAGCAATAGCACAGTGTTCTTTTTTGTTGATGCTGGTCCTAAAGATTTATAGTTCTTTTTATATGAATGTCACAGTTTGGTCATTCCTGAAACTATTATTTTTCAGATTACGAAAGTAGCTAGCACCAATTCAATATTCGATTTTTCAACCCTTGCCTAGCTTCTTATCCTTAAATCTACCTAAAGTTCTGCACGATCGTATATTTTAAGTTGATGGCGATAACTTTAATTTCGCAATGCACAGTGGAATGCAATCAAAAAATATATTTACTGACTTTTTACAAATAGAGATAAAAGATTAGTAGCTGGCGTCAGCACTGCGATATGAAACATTAAAACCTATTCAATACTTGCAGAAAGTTTGTTAGAATTGACATATTTTCGGGTGGCATTGCTTTTAACAGAAACAAGCGTTCCTTTTTTTAAACGCATTCCTCAATGTTTCTTAGTTTTTGTTTCAAGGCGTACCACTTGAAGTAGTTCGATTGCGCAAGGCTTATGAGAAATTTTTCAGGTCGCCCTTAAACAATTTCAGTAAGGTTCGCCTTTAAATGTTTACATCCTGGTGCAGACTTTGGTCGATAGAACAGGACGGTTAATGGCTGCAACTCCGAGTTTCAAGTTTTAACGCGATCATCAGACATTTGCCTGTGCGGCATCGAGCTCTCCTTCATCGCCTTTGCATATGACAGACCGGGAAAACAATTATTTTCTCCCTAAACAGTAATGTAACTTGAACTAAGCAAGGGTGAAAGCACACACTTAAGTTTTTATTAATGCCTGCTTTCAAATCGCTTGTTCAAGGCATTACGATAATTCCAATGATAAAGGTAATATTTAATAGATTCGGTCTTTTAAACCACACAATTTTATGTACAGCAATCGATCCCTTTTATGTGCTGAAAAGATTTCGCCTTACACCTAAAGCTTCTTTGTTTGGGCTTCAAAAAACAGATAAATAACTTTAAAATTCAATTTTGATAAATGAGGAAAAGTACTGCAGGAGCCAAGCCAAGGCTTAGGGTTTTGAGGGTTTTGCCAAAGACGATTGATACTATTAGGGTGACGTCGGCGAAACTTCAAAAACTTTCGAAATATCCTTCTAGACTGAATATCTCTGTGCAAAGGGACCTTTTCCGGCCCCCATGAGGCGCCCCCAAAAATTACCAAATCTAAATAAAGTGGCCTTCGATTTAAAGTTAGGGGATTCCTGTATTTTTTCGCCGTCAAATTTGATGTAACCAGCTGCCTTCGTTTCATTAGATCCTCCACGTTTTCGTGCCTCTATCATCGCTGTATAGCTAGCTATTTTGGGATATGACTAAGCCTTTGGATACTGTTTTGAATATACGAAGAGCGAGAGCATGAATAACTTACGTCATGGTGCCGCGCTATTTTCGCAAGCGTCTTGGTAACAATTGCATTCACGTGTTAATTTTAGACCGCCAGTTTCCCAGTAACAACAGTACCTGAGTCGACGTGCAACAACAACGTTTTAGTCGGCTATACGTCATGCTTTGTGAAAGCCCCCTGATCTATGTGAAAGATTATTTTGGTCAGAAGAATATTTCTCATCATTTTTCATATTGAAACACCTGCAGCTTGAAAATAAACCTCCGTCATATTTGACCGGTCTCCTTTTTTCGGGTAATTTGCAGTGTTTTCCGGGGGCCGCATAAAAGTTCTTATTCAGAGGGAAGTGGGCTCTGACTACTGTGAAGTTCATCTTTGACGGGGGTCTCATTGGTGTTGTTTAATACCGCATAAGATTTATGACGAATAAAAAAGACACTTGAAACAGCATCATAAAAGTTTACGGTGGCATGCAGACAATGCTAATGGACTCTTACTCGCGTAAAAATTCAACAAAGTATTGATCAATTAGAATTTCATTGAACAAGCTACACCTGCGGAATATCTGAAAAGCATATCTGAGACGGGAAAATGAGTCGGTGACGATACTCAAAAACTTACATCGATAATCGATCATTTTTGGAAAAATTTGTCGTTTCGTTAAACAGTTTTTGCACATCTTGTGGATCATTTTGTTATCATCTCGTGTGATGGCCTTTTATCTGAACAGAAACTTCAAAGGTATGATTGTAATCTTTGATATGCTAACTTGGTTGGTTGATCTTGCATTGACTGCCAATATTGTAAATTCTGCTTGTTAAAAGATTTTTTCAAGGCCAAAGATATTTCTCTTTGTGCGTTTGGGTAATTTGTGCAAGTGGATTTAATAAAGGAAACTCGACCGTATTTGAAAATCAATAAATGGCTCCAGTTCGTTAAACATTTTGCTGATATTTCTCGTAGTATTTTAATAATTTGCACAAAATTATTATAAAAATAGACGATTCTTGTGAGTTTGCTTATGTAACTGAAATGTTCAGCTCAGGAACAAGTAATGTTGCAGTTTAAAATTCGAATATGTGGCATTTAATCTACCTGCAATGGTTTAATTCACGTTTGTTTCGGTATATCGTGAACTGTATGGGAAAATGGCCACCTATCGATGTTTTGTTATTCATAAAGTCACTATTCGAAATTTAATCCTTCAAATTTGAAACATTTACTAAAGAGAAGAATTTTTTTTAGTTTTGAAAAACAATGGCGCGAGTTGAACTTATTTTGATAAAAACACTTCCACTGTCAAAATTCTGAATAAAAAATATAACAAAGTAAGAACAATTGATATTGAAAGATTTAAAATAGATTTACAAGGCTGGAAATTATTGTTGTCAAAACACGGAGGTATAGACATGGAAGAAAACTAGATAGGTGTGCTTGTTATGGCAATGCTAACACTTCGCCGTTGTTTTTCAAAACTCATTTCCAATTCAGCGTTGATTCTAGGTCTTCTTACTGTTAAAAGTGAACCATAAAAACACTTAAATATACTCAGCTAACAACAGAAGGATGCTTTGAAAAACTGTGGATTATGGAACCGTCACATTTGCTTTTCTCCAAGCTTCTCCTACTTTTGTAAATACCCGTTGACTCCCGTTGAGCTGGGAAGTCGATTAAGAATCGAATCGTTTCATATTTATCCCCGCTTATCTCGTACGCTACGCATGGTAATCTTTTTTATCAAGGATGACCCGAGCTGGTCTGTCCATAACTGAAGAACGCGACCATGCATTCTAGGGACATGGATAGCTTTTGTTGACAAGTGGGATTGACAAAGCGGGACACGGAGCAAATATGGGGCTCTTTTTAGAAAGCATGGAGGTTTCAAAAGAACTGTTTTTAAGAGAAACGAACTAAACCAGAGTAAACCAGAGAGGGACAGTGATCATAGAACTCAGTGTAGTTTTTCCCCGTATCTCAAATGAACTCTTTCCTGAATCTGATGAAATAAAACCGCAATTTTACCCAGGACTTTTGTTTTCTGTGTGTTTAAATGCTCTTACAGTTAGATTTCGAGAAAAGGCCACACAATTTTGGTTTTTGCAAATGCTCAGGTTTCTGATTCCCAGCTTAGATCGAGACCCCTTGCTCGTTTCGTGCCCTAACCTGCAGCCATGGCAGATTGCTCAGATACCGATTTTTCTGGGAGAGGTTTTCTCGAGGTTAACCCAAATTCAAAAGTTAGGAGAATTCCGGAAATTGTCACAGAAAGGTTTCATTCTTGGAAATTTGTCTGCTTCAACTAACAATGAGAATCATATTTTAGATTAACCATTAAAGAAAAGGACAATCGAGAAAACAAATATGTTCTTCACTGTTCATCCAAAAGACAGACCGTAATAAAGATTTCAGTTCTATATGGCGGTCTAGAACCGTTTTGTTATACACGCCAAACCGTAAATTCCAACTCTATATATATCTATACTGAGAATGTTTAAATTAAAAATAGGAAAAAAAGATTCTTTCTTTCGTTATAGCAGTTTTATGCCTGCAGCAGTTTCTCCGAATTCTCAGTGTATCCATTGTTGTTTTTCGCCTACCATTTTTCCTGACTGGGCCTATTTTTGGGGGCCCTGTTAAAGAGAACACTCGCTCAAGTTAAGGGGGAACGTTATTTTGAACCCCACAGCTGAATTTTCATAGTCTTCACTCAAATAACGCAGTTTTGCTTTTGAATATAAAAGTTTCAAGTTTCAAATCAATAAAAAACTTATCTGTCGTTTGGTTTCTTTCACGTCGAATCTAATTCTTCCTTCATCAGAAGACTTTTATCTTTTCTCGTTAATTTTTGCATAATTCAAGATAATTTCTCAGACCTTACTTTGCTGTCCTTCAGCAATTAATCGATAAATGTTTGTGTAAAATAGTCCAAGAGTTTTTGCTTAATACGAAGGGGCGCTTATCCTAAAAAATGGTCATCAGCGACTCTTTGTACGAAAAGGACGTGGCAATAATATTCACTTCATTCTAATTTTCAATTTTTATCAAATACCCTTTTCTTAGAAGTAAACACTTTGAAAAAGTATCCATTTGCCTGAGTCATGGCCCCCCACCCTTTCTGTGCCACCCTAACCCTTTCTGTGCCACCCTAACTTTGAATTGCTTCTGACACCCCTGGCTGCATTGCAAATTCCAAACGATTTCTTTCCCATGTGCAATGATCGGAATTCGTGACCTTACTGGAGATATCTGTTTTGGATTGTACATAATTCCTCCTGGTTCAAAAATGTAAAAATAATACAACGCTGATCATGTTAGTCTAGCTGTATCCTTATTCCTGAATCAAGATTAGGGGGAAGTTTTCCCCTCTAAAAACCCAAAGATTTAGAACTAGAAGAAAAAAAACAAGATAACCACTTCCGAAGCGAGAATACAGAGCAATAGATCTACAACATTATATCGGATCCACATATCTTGTTATTAACCACTTCTCGAGATCCATCATCTCTTACACAGCGCCTTCCTCTCCGATTTCTGTTTTAAGAATACGAAGGAAATGATAAGGCTGCCATGTTTCTTCGTTTATATGCATTCCAAGCATGAATCTTCTAAATCACTGACTCAGCAGCTTTTGACAGTCGAAAAAATTTGCGACTTGTTTTCATCTTTAGAAAATACGATCTTCCCCCCGGAAATCAGACGTTGTTTAATACGGGGTATTTGTCGTGAAATAAAATCAATTTTAAGCCTTGAAAAAGCAAATTGATTTGAGAGAATCGTGCGGTCAGAATCGGCGTGGGAAAATGGTTCTTATCTGCGCGAGGGTGAACTTTTCTGTAAAAGATTAACTTTTGATCATATTGGTGTGTCCATGGTTCTAATGTTCTTTCCTGATTGATATTTTACAAAACCAACTTTGCCTAGACCGGAGGCTGCTCTACATGATTTGGCGAAATCACGGAAAGCAGGTTAACGTGTGGACGAACCACGAAAGTCGGCAATTAAATGTGTTCAGGATTGCCACAAACCTTACACATGGGTCAAAGATGTTATTTTGATTAACTTAGACAACCATGGTGTTGCTGTAAGCACTTTTAGTTGAGTGCAAATTAGTTTTTTTAAAGAAATCTGCTTGCTCTTCCTCTGTCAAGACCAACGGAAAACGTAAGCATGACCCTGTTTATATAGTTCGTCAAATCGGTCAGCGACGAAAATTGTCTGACTGGATTACAGTTGCACATATGAAATGACGTCACCACAAAATGATACACATACAATATTCAAGGCTTCTTGGAATTGTAACCAGTATCTTTTCAATCATTGTGTGAGTTTAGGGTAGAAAACTGTCATGAAGGCATACAATGTATTTGGAAAAAAACTTCTAGGATATTTGTTTATACATAGGCTTCTAAAGTTGGATAGCATTCTTATCTTTGTAAACAGTTTTTCTTCGGAAGGAAGGGAAAACTAATTTTTGAAAATACCCTGCTTTGTTGAAAAGAGCACTATCCTTTTAACGTACAATCTCCTTATTAAGCGCATTTGGCTTTTGTTCGTTATGAAATGGAAAAGTATTTATAGAGCCTGGAACCAAACAAGGTTAACGAGACTAAGCAATGAATAAGAACCTGTGCGACTTTTTATGAATATGAAGGAATAATAGACGATAACAAAAAATTATCCTTCCTTTTCCTATTTTTCCTTCTCATCCTCTCTGTTCGTGTGTTTTGTATCAGAAATTTCCGCAGCAAATTCCTTGTTTTGTTTTGTTTCTTTTCCTAGCAAGTTTCAGCTTGTCTAGTAAACTCTTATTGTTTATTTTGAGCTGCATTTGTAAACGACTGCTGTCGTATGAGAAACAAAAGCTGCTTATGTGTTGAAATGCTTTCAATCTAAAATATCATCAGTGGAAATATTACAATCAATGCCAAGGAAGAGGTTTAGTTTCAGTATCAAAATAAATACATTAAAATGAGGAATAGGCAAAATATATGCCATAAACACTATTCTATTTATACGTGTGAGTCTTGTGCAGCCAAGGAATGTATGAAAATAAAGGTGAGCTGGCACAAGCCCGTGTGGCTATACGGAAACGACGCCTGAAGAACACGTACATTACCGTCCGATTCGATTTACTGATTGAAGGTTCTCATAGAGGAAAAATTTTTGAAGACCCTTGAAGAAGGCCATAGGAAGGCATTAAATAGTCTAGAATAGCAGCTAGGGTTGCGTAGAAGTATTTGCTCTGAAAGGCCAGTTTCACATTATTGTCATATCGACACGAATAAAGCGAAAACTAGATAGAGCTAGGGTAGGGATGAATAGTTTCCATTGTCATACGACTTGCCAACGAAGATTTCACTGAAATTTTATTTTTGCAAGGAGACGCCAAAAGCAGTTCTTGCCTCATTTATCTTGTAAACATATGGATGTAAATTTGGGAGATCTTATAACAGATAGTGACAGTGGCATCGCTTGACCTTCCAGATTAGGGGGGGTGTGGAGGGTCATCAATAGACAAATTTATTATGGGGGTGTTACACCCCTACCCCTAGCTACACCCCTTGATAGTGAGAAAACTCCCAAGGAACCGATGGTCTTAATACGTAATAGTTTTCTTGCCTGGTTATTTTCTGTTTTTCTGTCTAGAAGAAAACAGAAAAGGGTTTTGTCGTACAGGCATACTCGAAGGTGCTGAGTATGGATCTTGAATTCTTTCGAAGCTGGAATCGAGGCACACTGTTTTGGTAGATTAGAAATAATGGGGAAACGAAAGTTTTCACCGCGTATCCCCTGTCAGTCACGTTTCTGCAGCACATGCTACCTAACATTAGAGCAGCTTGCCCTATCAGCGCTTTTTCAATATTGCAAAAGCTTTGGTACCCTAAACGTATTTTGTCTCGTACTTGGCTACTGTCACACTTGTTTATAACATTATTTGTTTTTAGTCTAATGGCTCGACTTCTTTCTTTATAGCTAGCGGTAGTCAGTTACCATGTCGCGACTATGCTGGCAATATTGTCAAAAGCGGGCAATCGCTCACTGTTGTGACAGCTGACAGCTGTTCCCATTGCACCTGCGCAGGAGGCAAGACCAGTCGATGCATTAATGTGAGGTGTATTAAACCAAAATGCGAAAATTACAGAACTGTGCCAGGAAAATGCTGCGAATACACCTGTCCTGATTGTAAGTATACACCTGTTTTAACTTTCGCTTTACATTCATTTTTATGCCAATTTTGTTCTGTCCTATTCCCACCTATTCAAAAAGTGATGATGTCAGCAAGAAGTCTCAAAACGGTGTTTACTTTCCCCTCAAATTGTTTGGATTTGAGTTCTTAACAGGATCGGAAAGAATTGTAATGTAACAAATTATTGCGAAATCGTTAGCGAAATGAATGAATCTTGAGAAGATAAACCTTAAAATGACCTGATTTTGAAATGGTTTGAACTATATGTTTCTATTTGAAAACTTGTTATCGCTGGAAATATTTTCGATGTTATTTCTTCTAATGCAATTTCTCTGTTTTAATTGATATTCAATCAAAAGAGTAAACGAATAGTGTCTCTTTTTTAATTTCAAAAATGTTCTTTGTTTTTCTAGCTTTGCCGATTTCCGACACAAAACAGTTGGCGGTCATACTATCTTTATCGATTGCTTTTTTAATAATTGTCATATTAATAATTGTTGTGTGGCGGAGAACGAGAAAATACAAAAGATATTCTGGCAATGTGGAAACTGAATGTGTACAAAATGAACAAGGTACGTTAGGGATATTTTCAAATTATTTATGCTTGCGTTTCTGCATTCATTTTGTAACTGACTGCCAAGTTTATAGGGCTTGGGTGGGAGCAAAATTCTGTTACTTCAGATGACTGGATCGCATTAATTTCAGCAAACAATAGTCGAAAATCTATTTGAACAGCTGTAGATAAATGGTAAACAAAGACGAGAAGACTGGATTCTCGATAATATGAGTGCATAATTATCATAATTGATATATGCAATGCATAATTTATATATGTGTTGGAAGCCAAGAACAAAATAATTAGTCCGAAGTCAATGGGGTTTGATAATATGAACTTCCTTTTACAAAAATCATCACAGTTGAAAATTTTACAATGACTAGGACCGTTGACCGAGACTCTTCACTGCGTGGTAAAGACATTTTCGATGTCTCATGGAAGTTGCAACTTATTTTTTCTGCATCCCATGCCTGCAAGTTTGCATTTGTGACCTGGTTTATTTTGCCCCTAATTCTTTTAAATTCAACGTGACCAGTTCAGTTGATGTCTACAACGTTTCATAAATAATTAACATGTTTACTGCGAGTCTTTCAGTCGACTATCATATCGATTTTAGGTCATTCCGACGTCCCTAAACCATCACCTGTTTTACATGCCTTTTCTTTCTAAGCGTCTTCCTATAATGAATTAGCATTTGAAGTACGACTTTAGGCCACTCCATTAAGAACAGCGAATACATCATCAAACATCCTTTTTGTCTTCAAATGCGCCATAATGTTTTGTGATTGCTCCTTTACACTGTAGCTTTTACTCGTCGCCATCCTTTTTACCGAAAAATAGTCTTCCCACGAATTTTAGAGGGATGACAGCTGTTTAAATGCAGCACACTAGAGCCGCGTATTATTTTTTAAGTGTTTTTAACTTTTATTTTCTTTAGAGACGCTTCAGTCTTCGATTTCTTACCTCGATGCATTTCCATCGAATTATTTTTGCTCAATAATCCTTTAGTAAGAGAGGCTGTTGCAGCCATAATTTTTAAATCTCACGTAGAATGTTTCTAGCTTCGATTCAAGCAACATATTCAATTGTAAGTGAAACAAATGGCCTTTGCGGTAGCCTGACTTCCATGACATGCAAGAACCCTTTACGCCGCTTAATTTGCAAAGTTCCCAAAAGGCGCTTTTCCCGATGAGGAAAACTAAATAGACGCGAATGCAACGCATGAATTTATGGAAATCATCTGCGCAAAACTGTCTGTTTGCTTCACGATTAACTTGTTTTATTCACTTGATAATCCAAATGACCTTGCAGATTTTGCAAGTCCTTTTCACAAGCGTGCTGTTCTTCAAATGTCAAATCAAATGCATTCAAATACCCCTAGAATCTTATTAGTTTTTCCGCGTGCTCGCTAGTTTCATAATGAAAGTTGTTGCATTCCAAAGCTCAAGCGAAGATTCTTCTGCGGTTAGCGTGCATTTGTCAAACTATATAACACCCGAATGTTGAATCGTGTGCTCCTTTAACTTCAAAGCTTTTAATCACAACGTATCAAGATCAGCAAAGAGAAATAAATCAATTTTTGAAACGGCCTCTACTGCACATAAACTCATAGTGAGGTTTTTTCGCTATCCAAAGCAACTTAGTGGAAATTTACGATTTTTTGACTGCGGCGTTGTTTTAGCGTATTGGCGAAATTAACGTAGCGTTTGCGCTTTATTGAACGTAACGCTGCAGAGAGAGAAGAATGGCACATGCTAAATTCAAAGAACATTTTTTTGGGCTGGCACTATTCCAACGGTTAAGAATCAGTTTAATGGTAATTAGATTTCTGCTGTTTTTTTTGTTTTTTAGTTTTTGAATCTTTTTTGTATCGAAAAGAAATCGATACTTTTTGTTTCAATAATTATGATCTCTGTAGATCGAATTTCATCGATTTGATGATTTGATATCTTTAGTTTTTCTGATCTTCGCCAAGCCTTTAATAATAGCGTTAAATTTTAATCTGCATATCATTATTTCTTCTATTATTACACATTTAAGTGTCTGAGTAGATCCTCTTTAGGAGGTTGATATTTTATCTCTTAAACTTTGCTGTTTGCCAAGTATGTGTCTTAGAGTGAAATTTTCTTTCATAGATACAAATGACTCAATACCAAATAACCAAAGGCAGCAAGCAACGACGTCTACCAGCCATGCACAAAGGACCGCAGTTAACATGTCATCTATCGAACTACCCCCTTACGCACCCCCAAAGAATGCAGACCCGGAGACTATTACCCCTTGTGAACCGCCCCCTCCTTATACACCACAAGGAGTTTCATTTGTATGACGAATTCCGGAAGCTTGCTAATGTTATTAGAATTGAATAGATCAGAATCATAGCAAGCAAAAAGTTTCCGTTAATGAAACGGTAGTTGGACGTGTAGGAGCAATGATTTTGCGTTGCTTAAAACGCATGCAGAGGAAGGATATTCCACAATTATTTATTGATAAGTTGATGGTAAACCAGAGGACGAACTGAAAGTAACAGCAAAGATATGGCCTGTGGTGTCTTGATTTGTGTATAGACTTCGGTTAATGCTTCGTTTATGACAGCTCACTGGGACCCTACACAAAAACTCACAAAAGTTATTGCTAATGGAACATTTCATCGTTGCATGTCTCGCATACACCATGATAAAAGCACACTGGAACTTTTTCTAAAGTTTATCCTAAAGCTGACGCAAGCATGTCTTAGATTTTCAGTCACGTGTAAAGTAAAGACTATGGGGATTTCGGAAGAGAAATCTAAAGCGTTGTTCGTGTATCATTATGATTTGTTTGTGATTGGTAAATGATTGGTAAATGATTGGTGATGATTAGACTGTTTGTTCTCACCCCAGTGCACTTGCTCAGGACAAAGTTTGATAAAAAGGATGGAATTACTTTGATCAACGGAATCAGTTTTGTGGAATTCGTCTTTCAGTAAGAAAGTAGAAGTCATAGTCAGAAGTAAATGAATGGAAAAACACTGCTTTCCTGCTCGAATTACGTTTTTACAGTGACTCTGTTTAGAGCTCGTTTTTGTATGGACACAAACTTGAATTCTGCACTTTTGTTGCTGGATTGATAGAGTAGTTTTGTATTGTAGCTGTGACGTCATTATCCCGTTTAAGCATTGCAGAGATATCTATGCATTTTCCCTTATTTAAACTCTCCTTGGTGAATAATTTTTCTTCCTCTGTAAACCATGAATTAGTGAAATTATCTTTATAAACTACCATATTCTGTTTACTATGGACGTCACACTTGCTACTACATCTATATACTGCTAAAATTTGACGTGAATTTTGTCATCTTTTGCACTTAAAAAACCTTGATGTGTCCCAGAATCTGACGCATTCGAAATTTGGTCACAATGTGATTGTTTCTGCTAATGAAATTATCTTCCCACGAAGATATCTTTGATTTTACTTGACTATTGGATTAAGTTATCATATACGTAGAAACAATAACAAGATTGTTAACATCTATATTGACGATGTATGTAGCTAACATTTGTATATAAATTCTCATAAAACAATAGGCTCTAATCTAAATGGTGCTACCATTCGTTTGCAAGCAGTTTTTATTTGAAGTTTTCTGCTAGGTAAGAAGAGGTCTTTAGATTATTTCTGCTTTTCAACGAACCCTTTTATCTCGAAATAAGAGATGTCAGGTTGTCAGCATTCAAGATGCACATTACAAAACCCTATTGCTTGCAGTTGGTAGAATTTCAAATTTCCCTTGGAGCCAATGTTGATTCAGTGAATTTTTTTAAAAATATATATTAACGCAGATGAGAATATTGTCTAAGTTGGTATACCAGTAGCATAACTTGTTTAATTGAAGTTCAGTTGAGTTAATTATCCAGCATATAATTTGACTCTTAATTTATGTTAATTTGCTCTGTAACGACAGAAGTAAGGAACTTGAACAGTCAAGTCTCAAAAAGAAGGAAATCTAGATGTTTTATGCGTTGCTAATCAACTTTTCAAATTTCTTGCAATCAGCCTTTGCGAACCAAGGATACCCGTGGCTCAAAAGAAGGGAGAAATGGCTGCTCCTAGTTCAGTTGTTGAGTTTCCATGATTTATTTCTGTTTATAGTTAGAGAAGTTTTTTCTTCCAAGCAACCTTAAACTCAAGCTCGCCAATTTTGGCAATCGAGAATCGACTATCTGCTAGAGTGGGTACCCTCTTTCATGTACACTGCTTCGCTACCGTTGCTTTTCAGTATCTGAAGCAAAATCTTTACTATCAAAGCATTCCTATTGTTGACTATCTTCAGTCTTTTCAAACAGAAAATTTAAAGCACCAAAACAAGTCCCGTGCAACTACCATTCATTTTGAAACTCAATTCTTGAATATGACAAAGTCCTTAAAGCATTTTGAGATACGGCTTAAGCCCCAGAACTTTTATAGGTGAAGATTTAGCATTAACTATCGTTTATAATGCATCCATACAACAGTTTTCTCTTCAATTTAGTAACTCTAAATTATCGTTACTTTCATCGATCTTGTTCCCAATATTAGGCATATCCTCATGTAATTTTTCACGCGTAGTTTAATCTGTAGAATATTGCTAACTTTTTTGTCAATGCAAAGATCAATCAAACAGAATGCTGTCTTGTTTCTCTTCAAAAATTAATCTGTCATCATTTCAAAACCTTTCAGATCGTTAATATCTTACTGTGGCGTTTCCAAAGTTCAATTCAACTATCGTAAATAAGCTCCAATTTGTTCATGCATCCCTAAGATTATATAATTCTACGTTAAGTCCCCCGGGGGCTTAATCCGCAAAAAAATTTGGATAGGGGTTTCTTCGGGGGCGGGGAGACTTTTGTGCAGGTGTGGGCTCATTTAGCAGCAGCCTAAAATATTACCAGGGTAAATTTTCTCCCTCTATTTGTGGTTTGTTTGCATGCTTAAAAATGCAGATATACCGAGATTAGTCGCCTCGAGGCAATAGCGCATTGGGGCTTATTCGAGAGTGGGTACTTATTTCAAAAACATCTTTTAAGGCTTACTCGAAGACTTGCGGTATTGATCGAGAAAAAGTTTTTATGATAAAGTAGTTGATTTGGAAACTACCTGGAAATGTGCTATCTTCAACATATACGTAACGTGCAGACCATGAACCAATGATATGATAAAGGTCCTTAGCTCAACTATGATTTCAGAGAGGTGTATATAAGTACATTTTTCAAACATTCTTGAATAGAGTGGCTCAAAATGACGTCATTTGTTTTAACATGTTAAGAATATCGAATATATAACTGGTAAGACATGATAACCAACATGTAGAATGAGTCAAAGCTATCCAAATAGGCAAAGATATACCAGGTCGAGTTCCTTCTCGATCTTGAAACTTATCAATCAACTTAAAACAACAGTTATTTTCAAGCAAAACTTCTGTCACTGGGCAATTCATAATTGACTATGATCAAAATATAATATTACCAAACCTTTTATATGACATCAACACATAGTAACTGTATTTTCCATCATAAGTAACTTTTTCCTTCGAAATTAGTCCCTTAAGGTTTTTCTTTGATTTTTACATCACTCAATAATTTGCTTTGATTATCGTAATTTTCCTTGGCTTGTAGACTTGCCAGTTTAGCTATATTGTAAAGTAGAATTTTTTTTATTAAAAATCCTATTCTAAATATATTGTCCTTCAAAACATTGTTTACAAACAGCGATATATTTTAATTACGTTTCATTAAGCAACTATATGTTCATACAGATTTTTCCTATCTAGGAAACAGATCTTTTCGAAACCTAAGTTCCCTTGCTTATTTGCCGGATCATTCATTTTTAAGATGACAAATTGATCCTCCATCAAATATCCTTTTCCACGAGGCTGCATTCTTTATATAAGATTTCCCAAAGAAATTTCTCAACCGAAAATACTGTTTTTTATTTATTTTTCCCTATCATTATCTGTTATAATTTTTAACGGTTTTAACAAAAGCATCGAATCTGGGCACAATGTATGTTCTCTCCAATCTCCACCCTTCCTTCTTCACCCTAAAAATTCTATAAGAAATCCAAATCAACATTTATTAGAAAAAATCAGTCACCTTGATACCGACTTCCCAAGAAATTCATGACTATAAGCAAAATGTTTTGACAAGATTTCTACTTTTTCAAAGCCAATTGACTTCCATTTTTACCAAAAATGTGTTTAAAAAATTCATCATTTAAGAGATACACTACTTACTGAATTGCAAATGATAGTATTCGATGTTTAAACTCATTCCTATTCCTCATTTGTAGGTGTATAGCTTCAATGGAAATTCTCAGTTTTTTCAAGCATACAAGCTTGCAACTTTACCAGGCGAGATAATTGAAAAAAATCTTTTTCCAGTCAAAAACAACTGGTTTTTGTAGGTCTACATATATAGCCTTGCCTTTTTACCAAAAATATGTTGTGGATGAAATGCGCCATTCTTTCGGTGACAAGCACAAAGTTGATTGACAAATGGTGTTAATACCTTCTCCCTACCTACTAGTGAGGCATATTCAAGGTTTTGGTTGAGATAATTTTTGGAGAAATTTTGTGATTTTTGTAAGCCTATAGCCTTGCTTTTTTACCGAAAATATGGCGTGGATAAACTGTGTCATTTTTCGGTGACAAACAACAAGTTGATTGCGAAATTGTGTTAAAACCTTCTCTCTACCTACTAGTGAGGCATATTCAAGGTTTTGGTTGAGATAATTTTTTGAGAAATTTGGTGATTTTTGTAAGCCTATAGCCTTGCTTTTTTACCGAAAATATGGCGTGGATAAACTGTGTCATTTTTCGGTGACAAACAACAAGTTGATTGCGAAATTGTGTTAAAACCTTCTCTCTACCTACTAGTGAGGCATATTCAAGGTTTTGGTTGAGATAATTTTTTGCAAAATTTTGTGATTTTTGTAAGCCTATAGCCTTGCTTTTTTACTGAAAATATGACATGGATAAACTGTGTCATTTTTCGGTGAAAAGCAACAAGTTGATTGCCAGATGGTGTTAATACCTTCTCCCTACCTACTATTGAGGCATATTCAAGGTTTTGGTTGAAATAATTTTTTGAGAAATTTTGTGATTTTTGTAAGTCTATAGCCTTGCTTTTTTCATGAAAATATGAGATGGATAAACTGTGTCATTTTTCGGTGACAAACAACAAGTTGATTGCCAGATGGTGTTAATACGTTCTCCCTACCTACTAGTGAGGCACAATATAGGTTTTGGTTGAAATAATTTTTTGAGAAATTTTGTGATTTTTGTAAGCTTATAGCCTTGCTTTTTTACCAAAAATATGACGTGGATAAACTGTGTCATTTTTTGGTGAAAAGCAACAAGTTGATTGCCAATTGGTGTTAATACCTTCTCCCTACCTACTATTGAGGCACAATATGGGTTTTGGTTAAAATTTTTTTTTGAGAAATTTTGTGATTTTTGTAAGCCTATAGCCTTGCCTTTTTACCGAAAATATTCCGTGGATAAACTGTGTCATTTTTTCAGTCAAAAGCAAAAAGTTGATTGCCACATGGTGTTAATACCTTCTCCCTACCTACTATTGAGGCACAATATAGGTTTTGGTTAAAATTTTTTTTTGAGAAATTTTGTGATTTTTGTAAGCCTATAGCCTTGCTTTTTTACCGAAAATATGGCCTGGATAAACGGTGTCATTTTTTCAGTCACAAGCAACAAGTTGATTGCCAGATGGTGTTAATACCTTCTCCCTACCTACTAGCGAGGCATATTCAAGGTTTTGGTTGAAATAATTTTTTGAGAAATTTTGTGATTTTTGTAAGCTTATAGCCTTGCTTTTTTACCAAAAAAATGACGTGGATAAACTGTGTCATTTTTTGATGAAAAGCAACAAGTTGATTGCCAATTGGTGTTAATACCTTCTCCCTACCTACTATTGAGGCACAATATGGGTTTTGGTTAAAATTTTTTTTTGAGAAATTTTGTGATTTTTGTAAGCCTATAGCCTTGCCTTTTTACCGAAAATATTCCGTGGATAAACTGTGTCATTTTTTCAGTCAAAAGCAAAAAGTTGATTGCCACATGGTGTTAATACCTTCTCCCTACCTACAAATGAGGCACAATAGAGGATTTGGTTGAAATAATTTTTTGAGAAATTTTGTGATTTTTGTAAGTCTATAGCCTTGCTTTTTTACTGAAAATATGACGTGGATAAACTGTGTCATTTTTCGGTGAAAAGCAACAAGTTGATGGCAAGATGGTGTTAATACCTTCTCCCTACCTACTAGTGAGGCATATTCAAGGTTTTGGTTGAAATAATTTTTTGCGAAATTTTGTGATTTTTGTAAGCCTATAGCCTTGCTTCTTTTCCGAAAATATGGCGTGGATACACTATGTCATTTTTCGGTGAAAAGCAACAAGTTGATTGCCACATGGTGTTAATACCTTCTCCCTACCTACAAATGAGGCACAATAGAGGATTTGGTTGAAATAATTTTTTGAGAAATTTTGTGATTTTTGTAAGTCTATAGCCTTGCTTTTTTACTGAAAATATGACGTGGATAAACTGTGTCATTTTTCGGTGAAAAGCAACAAGTTGATGGCAAGATGGTGTTAATACCTTCTCCCTACCTACTAGTGAGGCATATTCAAGGTTTTGGTTGAAATAATTTTTTGAGAAATTTTGTGATTTTTGTAAGCCTATAGCTTTGCTTTTTTACCAAAAATATGACGTGGATAAACTGTGTCATTTTTTGGTGAAAAGCAACAAGTTGATTGCCAATTGGTGTTAATACCTTCTCCCTACCTACTATTGAGGCACAATATGGGTTTTGGTTAAAATTTTTTTTTGAGAAATTTTGTGATTTTTGTAAGCCTATAGCCTTGCTTTTTTACCGAAAATATGGCCTGGATAAACTGTGTCATTTTTCGGTCACAAGCAACAAGTTGATTGCCACATGGTGTTAATACCTTCTCCCTACCTACTATTGAGGCACAATATGGGTTTTGGGTAAAATTTTTTTTTGAGAAATTTTGTGATTTTTGTAAGCCTATAGCCTTGCTTTTTTACCAAAAATATGGCCTGGATAAACTGTGTCATTTTTTCACTCAAAAGCAACAAGTTGATTGCCAGATGGTGTTAATACGTTCTCCCTACCTACTAGCGAGGCATATTCAAGGTTTTGGTTGAAATAATTTTTTGAGAAACTTTGTGATTTTTGTAAGCCTTTAGCCTTGCTTTTTTACCGAAAATATGGCGTGGATAAACTGTGTCATTTTTTCAGTCAAAAGCAAAAAGTTGATTGCCACATGGTGTTAATACCTTCTCCCTACCTACAAATGAGGCACAATAGAGGATTTGGTTGAAATAATTTTTTGAGAAATTTTGTGATTTTTGTAAGTCTATAGCCTTGCTTTTTTACTGAAAATATGACATGGATAAACTGTGTCATTTTTCGGTGAAAAGCAACAAGTTGATGGCCAGATGGTGTTAATACCTTCTCCCTACCTACTAGTGAGGCATATTCAAGGTTTTGGTTGAAATAATTTTTTGAGAAATTTTGTGATTTTTGTAAGACTATAGCATTGCTTTTTTACCGAAAATATGGCGTGGATAAACTGTGTCATTTTTTCGCTCAAAAGCAACAAGTTGATTGCCACATGGTGTTAATACCTTCTCCCTACCTACTAGTGAGGCATATTCAAGGTTTTGGTTAAAATAATTTTTTGAGAAATTTTGTGATTTTTGTAAGCTTATAGCCTTGCTTTTTTACCGAAAATATAACGTCGATAAACTGTGTCATTTTTCGGTGACAAACAACAAGTTGATTGCTAGATGGTGTTAATACCTTCTCCCTACCTACTAGTGAGGCATATTCAAGGTTTTGGTTAAAATAATTTTTTGAGAAATTTTGTGATTTTTGTAAGCCTATAGCCTTGCCTTTTTACCAAAAATATGGCGTGGATAAACTGTGTCATTTTTTCAGTCAAAAGCAAAAAGTTGATTGCCACATGGTGTTAATACCTTCTCTCTACCTACAAATGAGGCACAATAGAGGATTTGGTTGAAATAATTTTTTGAGAAATTTTGTGATTTTTGTAAGTCTATAGCCTTGCTTTTTTACTGAAAATATGACATGGATAAACTGTGTCATTTTTCGGTGAAAAGCAACAAGTTGATGGCCAGATGGTGTTAATACCTTCTCCCTACCTACTAGTGAGGCATATTCAAGGTTTTGGTTGAAATAATTTTTTGAGAAATTTTGTGATTTTTGTAAGCCTATAGCCTTGCTTTTTTACCGAAAATATGGCGTGGATAAACTGTGTCATTTTTCGGTGACAAACAACAAGTTGATTGCGAAATTGTGTTAAAACCTTCTCTCTACCTACTAGTGAGGCATATTCAAGGTTTTGGTTGAGATAATTTTTTGCGAAATTTTGTGATTTTTGTAAGCCTATAGCCTTGCTTTTTTACCGAAAATATGGCCTGGATAAACGGTGTCATTTTTTCAGTCACAAGCAACAAGTTGATTGCCAGATGGTGTTAATACCTTCTCCCTACCTACTAGCGAGGCATATTCAAGGTTTTGGTTGAAATAATTTTTTGAGAAATTTTGTGATTTTTGTAAGCTTATAGCCTTGCTTTTTTACCAAAAATATGACGTGGATAAACTGTGTCATTTTTTGGTGAAAAGCAACAAGTTGATTGCCAATTTGTGTTAATACCTTCTCCCTACCTACTATTGAGGCACAATATGGGTTTTGGTTAAAAATTTTTTTTGAGAAATTTGGTGATTTTTGTAAGCCTATAGCCTTGCTTTTTTACCAAAAATATGGCCGGGATAAACTGTGTCATTTTTTCACTCAAAAGCAACAAGTTGATTGCCAATTTGTGTTAATACCTTCTCCCTACCTACTAGCGAGGCATATTCAAGGTTTTGGTTGAAATAATTTTTTGAGAAGTTTTGTGATTTTTGTAAGCCTATAGCCTTGCTTTTTTACCGAAAATATGGCGTGGATAAACTGTGTCATTTTTCGGTGACAAACAACAAGTTGATTGCCAATTTGTGTTAATACCTTCTCCCTACCTACCAGTGAAGCATATTCAAGGTTTTGGTTGAAATAATTTTTTGAGAAATTTTGTGATTTTTGTAAGCCTATAGCCTTGCTTTTTTCATGAAAATATGAGATGGATAAACTGTGTCATTTTTTAACTCAAAAGCAACAAGTTGATTGCCAGATGGTGTTAATACCTTCTCCCTACCTACTAGCGAGGCATATTCAAGGTTTTGGTTGAAATAATTTTTTGAGAAGTTTTGTGATTTTTGTAAGCCTATAGCCTTGCTTTTTTACCGAAAATATGGCGTGGATAAACTGTGTCATTTTTTAACTCAAAAGCAACAAGTTGATTGCCAGATGGTGTTAATACCTTCTCTCTACCTACTAGCGAGGCATATTCAAGGTTTTGGTTGAAATAATTTTTTGAGAAATTTTGTGATTTTTGTAAGCCTATAGCCTTGCTTTTTTACCGAAAATATGGCCTGGATAAACGGTGTCATTTTTTCAGTCACAAGCAACAAGTTGATTGTCACATGGTGTTAATACCTTCTCCCTACCTACTATTGAGGCATATTCAAGGTTTAGGTTGAGATAATTTTTTGAGAAATTTTGTGATTTTTGTAAGCCTATAGCCTTGCTTTTTTACTGAAAATATGACATGGATAAACTGTGTCATTTTTCGGTGACAAACAACAAGTTGATTGCCAGATGGTGTTAATACTTTCTCCCTACTTACTATTGAGGCATATTCAAGGTTTTGGTTGAGATAATTTTTTGAGAAATTTTGTGATTTTTTTAAGCCTATAGCCTTGCTTTTTTACTAAAAATATGACGTGGATAAACTGTGTCATTTTTCGGTGACAAACAACAAGTTGATTGCCAGATGGTGTTAATACTTTCTCCCTACTTACTATTGAGGCATATTCAAGGTTTTGGTTGAGATAATTTTTTGAGAAATTTTGTGATTTTTTTAAGCCTATAGCCTTGCTTTTTTACTAAAAATATGACATGGATAAACTGTGTCATTTTTCGGTGACAAACAACAAGTTGATTGCCAGATGGTGTTAATACTTTCTCCCTACTTACTATTGAGGCATATTCAAGGTTTTGGTTGAAATAATTTTTTGAGAAATTTTGTGATTTTTGTAAGGCTATAGCCTTGCTTTTTTACTGAAAATATGACATGGATAAACTGTGTCATTTTTCGGTGACAAACAAGAAGTTGATTGCCAGATGGTGTTAATACTTTCTCCCTACTTACTATTGAGGCATATTCAAGGTTTTGGTTGAGATAATTTTTTAGAAATTTTGTGATTTTTTTAAGCCTATAGCCTTGCTTTTTTACTGAAAATATGACATGGATAAACTGTGTCATTTTTCGGTGACAAACAACAAGTTGATTGCCAGATGGTGTTAATACCTTCTCCCTACCTACTAGTGAGGCATATTCAAGGTTTTGGTTGAAATAATTTTTTGAGAAATTTTGTGATTTTTGTAAGCCTATAGCCTTGCTTTTTTACCGAAAATATGGCGTGGATAAACTGTGTCATTTTTTCAGTCAAAAGCAAAAAGTTGATTGTCACATGGTGTTAATACCTTCTCCCTACCTACAAATGAGGCACAATAGAGGATTTGGTTGAAATAATTTTTTGAGAAATTTTGTGATTTTTGTAAGCTTATAGCCTTGCTTTTTTACCGAAAATATGGCGTGGATAAACTGTGTCATTTTTTCAGTCAAAAGCAACAAGTTGATTGCCAGATGGTGTTAATACCTTCTCCCTACCTACTATTGAGGCATATTCAAGGTTTTGGTTGAGATAATTTTTTGAGAAATTTTGTGATTTTTTAAGCCTATAGCCTTGCTTTTTTACTAAAAATATGACGTGGATAAACTGTGTCATTTTTCGGTGACAAGCACAAAGTTGATTGACAAATGGTGTTAATACCTTCTCCCTACCTACTAGTGAGGCATATTCAAGGTTTAGGTTGAGATAATTTTTTGAGAAATTTTGTGATTTTTGTAAGCCTATAGCCTTGCTTTTTTACTAAAAATATGACGTGGATAAACTGTGTCATTTTTTCAGTCACAAGCAACAAGTTGATTGCCACATGGTGTTAATACCTTCTCCCTACTTACTAGTGAGGCATATTCAAGGTTTTGGTTGAAATAATTTTTTGAGAAATTTTGTGATTTTTGTAAGGCTATAGCCTTGCTTTTTTACTGAAAATATGACATGGATAAACTGTCTCATTTTTCGGTGACAAACAACAAGTTGATTGCCAGATGGTGTTAATACTTTCTCCCTACTTACTATTGAGGCATATTCAAGGTTTTGGTTGAGATAATTTTTTAGAAATTTTGTGATTTTTTTAAGCCTATAGCCTTGCTTTTTTACTGAAAATATGACATGGATAAACTGTGTCATTTTTCGGTGACAAACAACAAGTTGATTGCCAGATGGTGTTAATACCTTCTCCCTACCTACTAGTGAGGCATATTCAAGGTTTTGGTTGAAATAATTTTTTGAGAAATTTTGTGATTTTTGTAAGCCTATAGCCTTGCCCTTTACCGAAAACATGTTTTAGACACCTTCGTTTTCTAGACCAAAAGCAACAATATGATTGCAATATGGTGCAAATATTTCCTCCCTTCCTTCCAGTGCTGTACGTTTCTGGTTTTATTATTAATGTTTTTGGACGAAATGTTCACTTTTTAAAGCTTGTCTTCTTACCATAACGTATAGTCTCATTATTATAACTTAGATATTTGTCAGGCAAACTGCAACAATCTGGATGCCTTTTGTTCAAGGAAATTCTATTAGAGAAGAATGTCACTTGGCAGTTGAAGGAATGTCACTCGACTATTCACTCGACAAATCGCTATTTTGACGGTTTTCTTCTAAGTAGTGATTTAAATTCAAGTTTTTAAGAAATACTTTTCTGGACAGAATGGCTAGCCTTGTTTTTTAGAGTCAGAGTTCATACTAATAACCGCACCAACCAATGTTGAAATGTTGTTGACCAAAATTGAGGAAACAGTTGACTGTCCATTTGTCAGTTAATTTTTGTGATTGTGATTCATGTCAGTTGGCACCATTGATATTTTCGTATTTATTTAAACTGCACAGGTAGATATTTCACCAAGGTAGATAGACTTTGTTGAAAACAAGGTTGAAAAATGTACATGCAAATTATTTAAGTCCATGTAAATTCACTGTGTTGAACTGCTTGTATTGAAATTTGCTATTAACGCGCGTTTTTTATATACGCTGACAGCATTAACAAGAACCAAAGTAATAATGTTGAAAGAAACTTGTTATAATAAGAATTTAGTAATAATGAAAAAAGATATCAAAGCCTTTACCACTACCAAAGAAAGCAACATTAATTTTAACACGAACTGCGAGTTTTCTGAAATTGAAATCTTCTTTATGGATACCGTTTCAGCACGAAAGTTGGCCAACTCTTTGTTCTAATGTTTCTTAAGCTGTCAGGTACGAGATTTAGACAGTCCTCCAATTCTGACTACTGTAAATGAGTGCTTCATAAGCAGTTCAAAGTATTTTAAAGCCTCAGAATTATTCTATTTCACAAAATTAAAACGCCAATGACCAGGGATGTTATCAACTGGGTTCCATGGCAAATGCATACTAACTACGTAGATTTATACCAACTAGATGCCTATTATGTGCCATTTCTACATGCTTAGACCATATTGAGCCAATCATCAAGCTAAAGGCAACATTATTGAGCTACAAAACACTATCAGAGTTGAATAATTAATAGAACAGTTCAATCGTCCCCTTGGTGTCAACTGAGACATGCGTTTGTAGTTCTTCTGCTATTCTCTTCATAACTTCAAGTTATAGCTTGGTGTTGACCTTCAAACTATGCAAACGTCAGTCCGTCAAACCTTGTTAAGGGCGGAATTGCACTGCCAAGCGATTTTATTAATGTCCTCAAAATTTGACCATATTCACTAAACAGCGCTAACACGTTTTGAGTTGGAGAGACTATTCTAAATACTGTTTTTTTCTGACTGTGGAACTCGTTTCTACAAAATAATTCCATTCTCAACAAAATGAAGATTAGAATCGGCCGGGTAATTTGCTAAGCTCTATTACAAACTCTAACTTTGAAACCTTTCATTCGCAAGTTTCCCATTGAAAGAGACTGAATCATAAAGTTTTCTTGCCAAGACATAAAGGGAATTTAAGGAAACATAACATCATTTATGTTTTTGGTGAAATGATAGTATTTTAAGCAATGGAACAATTCGACACTTATCCTAAGTTTTTTAAAGAACTTTTTGTCAAAAACGTTGAGTAGGCGATCAAACGTTTTTACCAGGAACAAGACGCACGGGATATGTGCAGAACAAATGCAAAATTGCAGACATTTGGCCATTTCATTCAAGGTGAGCAGGAATCAATGAAAGAATAAATTGCAGGTTCATAATTATATCGCATTCGTACAAAACATAGTACAAATTAAATTCAATCAAATTCGTTAACGACCATGTAAGTATAACAAGATCATTCACAAGCTGGAACTATAAATCAAACTCTAAACACTTCACTTCAGAACTAAATTACAAACTAAGGGGAATGAACTAAGATAGAGGAATGGAAGAATGTCGTGTCAAACAAAACTGATGGTGAATGCTGTTGAACTGTGGTGGTGTGTGAATACGGATAAACAGAAGACTATTGTATGGGACTTCTATATAGACAACTTACTGAATAAAGATGCTGTATAGATTATTTAGCTGAAGCAAAAGTCTCACATGGAGATCCCACGTCTATCTTCATTTCAAGCTAAGTTCAAGCTGGGTAAACAAACTAAATGTTAAGCATATGGGGGAAGGGGTACAGTATCCCAAAACGGTTACAGCCAGTATTAGCTATATATTTGCCGCCTTCAAAGTGGAAAAATATTTGCGCATTACATCAGTGAGCTTGAAAATATTACATTAAAAAGAAAACACTCTTTGCCAACAATAACAAATACCCACGCGCTAGACGAATTCTTTCATGAAAAACACACAGAGGTAAAATTGTTACCAGATTCTTCTCGACGACTGGAATCAAGAGGCATCCTGCTTCGATCTAGAAAAAAGAAGTCACAATCAATTATGATTAACACAAGATCGAGGACTACAAGGAATGGGTTGCTCGAGAGAAGAAGGTTTTACTTTACTTGAACTGGACCATCCAGGTGGAATGGGCAAACAGTTACAAAATGGAGGCAAAAATGTTTTTCATTAGAAAACTCATTCAATTCTATAAGGGGTTCCCTATTAATAGATTCAAATATTTATGTAAACCCGAGATAATTAAAGTACATGCGTAAGATGCAACACGGTGAGGTAAAGACAACAATCAAGGTTTTTCAAGCTATCATTGAGATTACAACTCCCTAAACGAAAATACCATCAAGCAACCAAAGGAATATTGACTTTTTAGAAAGAGTGTCTACTAAACAAAGAGCATTAACTGAAATGCATAAAAACGTACTTGACAGGAGTAGCCTCTGGTGCTGCCCCGATTTTATTGATAACTCCTAAAATTTCTTTATCATAACTTTCTTCTGGTACCTACAACAAAGGTATAAAAAATCTCAACAACAAAATGCATCAAGATAGTAGAAAATACATTATATTAATTAAAATTCTTTGAAACAAAGCAAAGGACATCGCTTTAAAAACATCACTATCAATGTCAAAATATAAGGTTCTGTAACATTATACAAAGCAAGAGAAAGGAAAAGGCTGCATTTAGACAGTAAGAGGCTGTGACAAAAGCTTTCAAAAAGAAGAAATGGGCCATGCCACTCCAGAAACGCATTCAGTATCTACTTAACAGCCAACAATTGCTGTCAAAACTACTCTGAACACCGTGCAATTAGCGTTGTATATCTGTACTTTTCATTTCTTTTCCGAATATTACTAATTCCCCTTTCATCCAAGAACATTATGATAGTCGAAGCATACATTATAAAACAGTCACACAAAAAACTTTTTCAATCAGCTACTCTATCGTTTTAAAAAAAACTAACATCTCTCTAGTGGGTATAGGGGGATGGCTGAATTTTCTCTCGAAAACTGACCTAAACGTTGCAAAACTTTTGGCAGGGGGTTTATTTAGTTCTCAAGAAAATCCTCTCCAAGGGATTGGGAAGGAAACGCTTAAGAGGTTAAAATGAATCGAAAGAAAACTGTACCTTCGTGACAGAAGATTTTGGTGGTGTTATAGATCTGCCTCCACTCTTGCCCGAAATCTCATTAATCTGTGACAAATCAAGATTTTCTTATTCAAATGCATATTCCGAATAAACACCACAAAGGCAATGAAAATTGACAAGACAAGGAAAATATAGACACATTTCTTTGAGACAATAAGCGGTTAAGAAAGAAATACACTGTATTGTAGAGGGTTTCTCGTGGAATGAAACATTTCTAATAAACATTAACAAGCATTGATCACCTGCAAAATGGACAATCTTAACGGGAAGGTTTGTAAAAAGACTTTGGGACTTTTAACTATTCTACCGCAGGTTATCCATATATTTGCAATCAACTTAACAGAGGTGCAAAAATAGCATAGTAAAACATAGCAATGTACCTCATATGAAAAAGAAGTGAAATCTGCCTACCGTTTTTTGCATCTTAACAGCCCTGTGTGTAGTTTGATTAAGAAATTCTGAGCTCTCTTTCGTCCTGGCATTTTCCTCGCCAAACAATTTCTTGTAGACATTATAGGTCGCCTTTTCACTAGTCACAGCTGCCCTGTAGTCACCAATGCAACACTGAGCTCTGGCAACCAAGTGGAATACAGTTCCTGTCTGCAGACTCTCTGCACCATAATATTTCAGATGTACGTTCAATGCACGTTCGAGGAATTTCAATGACAAATCGAATTCTCGCTGACTATGAAGCATTAAACCAATGTTTGTCTACGAGAAACAGAAACAAGTTTTACGATGAACCTAAAATATAAAGGGATTCAACTCTACTGGAAATGATGGACAGCAGGTGGAGGAATAACACGTCAATACCCCTCTCTTCTCTTCTCTTCTCCTACCCTACCCTACCCTACCCTACCCTACCCTACCCTACCCTACCCTACCCTACCCTACCCTACCCTACCCTACCCTACCCTACCCCTACCCTACCCTCCCCTCCCCTACCCTACCCTCCCCTCCCTCCCCCTCCTCTCCCCTCCCCTCCCTCCCCTCCCCTCCCCTCCCCTCCACTTCCCTTCCCTGGGTCTTGAGCAAAATCAAAGCAGAGAGCGTCCATTATCGCTATGTCGAAATATATAACAAGGATAATGGACAGAATCGACGTGAAAACTGAATATACTTGCTAACATGATTAAAAATCAATAACGATTAAAGAAAAGAAAAAATGCAAAACACTCTACAATTTTTAAAAGGACAAACACAAGCAGCCAGGTGGGATCTTAATACAATAATAACTAACATCAAAGGTGGCCAGATCTGGATGGCCTTCTCCATAAACCAACAGGGCCAAGTATCGTGCTCGGTACATGAGTTTCAAAGACGCATTGACAAGACCTCCTGTGTAGCAGTACAGCGCAAGATGAACCTGCAATGGAAAAAAATTAGACTCAACATTGTCCACAATTTCAATGTATAACGTAGATGCAGAATTTTCAGAAAATACTGAAATGAAAAATGAGGAAGATGCTTTTGATGGTGAGGCATCAGGGAAATGCGTCAAAGTGCATCATTTAGAGTGGTGCTGCAATCATGAGGATACCAAGTTAAAAATCTAAAAACAATCAAGGTTAGAGCATATTGAAAGAAACGCTAAAAGTGATTTACATAAACAGTTGAAAATACAGCTGGGTGCAGGCTATTCTAGATGCATTCGGCAAATTGATTATCACGGTTAACAGAAGACAACTGCGCTGTTCTTGCACTCCGTCATTAGAATAAAAAGAAATGACCAAAGTGAGCACGCTATTAAAACAACTGCAGTAATTTTCATGTGGGCCAATTCATGTGAAGTTTTGCCATGGGCCGAAAGGTGCTGCAACATCAAGAAAATGGAGCACTTAGCATTAAACAAGAATAGTAGGTGAATCATGTCGCTTGCTTAAAATCAGAAAAATTATTCACTTACATATGAATTGATTGTTTCTGGATGATCAATGCCATAAATTCTTTCGCAAACAACAACAGCCTTCCTTTGATATGATACTGCCTACAAACAGCATATTAACGCATATTAATTATCTAGCCAAAAATACAAGATAGATAAAATAAGGGAAGCAATTTAGATTACAAGGCAAAGGTTTCTAGAACGGCTCTAAAAAAGGGTTCTAAAGTCAGCATAGAAAATCTAATGGAGAAAATATCAAACAAGGCTCTTGAAATCACACTTAAATATATACACCAAGAATCTCGTTCACGAGGCAATCACATTGCAAAGACGGTATAAAAAAGAGTCTTTCTTCTTAAATACGAATTTCTCCTTGGCATGAAACGACAGGTCATAGAAGCGATGACCGGTCGTGATTAACAAGGAATTTTATCTTTCCTCACATTCTCGGCGTTTTCATAACAAAACGAATTAGCTTCGCGCCATTAAGTAACGAGGAAGATATACCTTAAAAAGTTAATCAACATTTCTGAACTATCATGAAGTTCTAAAGAAGGAAGTGATATATTCTTTAAGGACAGTGAACAAAAAACATTCTCAGTACCGATGACTTAATTTTCGTACTTACTAAAATACTAATTGCGTTTGTGATTTAAGGACTTACATACGAGAAAGTAAACTCGAAATAACTTGTAATTAATCATTTTTACTAAATATTCTTTGGGTATTGGATTCTCTTTCTATTTAATCATTTACCAGGAAACCAATCTATGCAATGCAATGCCATGCCACTGTTAAATGATTCCATTCGATTTTAAACCGTTGGGTGCAAATATCGAACAGTCGAAAGCATAATTTTGAATTTTACTTTCCACAGTTGAAAGTGCTACCTTAATCAAGGTTTTTCGCGTAGAATTAAGGAATTTTCTCGCATAGGTTATGTAGATTTGCATTTGGACAAACTAGGGTCGTCAAACTATATTGCTACATATTGTCAATGAATACTATCTTTTAAAATCTTGAGAGCATCCGAAAATCATAACACTGCGAATCCACACGAGCATCTCTCACTGCAGTTCCAGACCCCACGTAGCGTAGACGAAATAGAGGTTTAAAACTCAAGGCATAACGATACAATGGACCCAACTATAACGCCTTCCCTAATTTCAGGTGAAACCTTCCTTAAACTTTTTTAACTTCAATGCAAAAAGTCAGCATGCAAAATGCTGGTGTAGAAAGTCTTCGATCAAGTCTTTTGTAATAATGAATTTGTAATGTAATGTTCAAAGGTCCTTGATTGATAGCAGCAAACTCATTTTTGCTGAACAAGTTTACCTGTATAAATATGGTCTTATTATTATTATTATCAATTGAATTTAAAAAAAACCTCGAGAGGAAAGCAGTGATACCTACATCGCATCCGGCAACATATATGTATATTCTAGATAGGATGTCATTCTCCACTAAAACATGTCATAGGGCATTGAAATACTGTTTTAGGTTAGAAAATATGAAGTAGCACTAACCTGTGGTACGTCATCAGCCAAGTAGTGAAGTCTGGCAATAGTTCTGGTATGAGAGATGAAAAAGATTTTCAACCAGTGCCAATTTTAAAAATAAACATTCAAAGAGAGACGCATTGCAAGTGACATATCACGCTTACTGGTTTGCTAATATTGATTGACAGGTGGCTTTAGCAACTTTTGTGTCTGTCGACTGCCACGGAGGAGCAAATGCAAGGTTAACATAGATAACTATTTACTAAGAGTGTCTCCATGGCATGAAACGAACATTTGAAAAAGACTCAAACGGCGTGATTTAACATGGAAATCTATATATCCTCAACTGGCTTCTTATGTTATAATTGTCAAAAACTGACTAAACATAAACCGAATATGAGGAAAGGTGTCGGTATGGCTAAAGATATATTCACACTGTGTGGATGATTTCTTTTTTACTGTGTGAATTTCAACGGGCAACGCGAACTTGTTATAAAACCTTTGTGTGCTTCTTTCTTCACAAGCAAACTAACAAAACCAGCGAGGAATCAATAGTAGTATTCCTGCATTTAGATCCCTTCATTGTTTAATTTTGATTTTCCCACAGATCAAAATTGGGAGGCAAATGTTCACTGGCCGATGATGCATTCTAACATCACTCATTCGAAGCCATCTCCGGAAATCAATTCTTTATTTGTGCTGTGGTGAAAACCAGTTGTATCTAAATGCGATCAATGCATTGAGCAAAGCTTTAGAAAATCCTTTATTTAATGGCACATTTGTCTCTCCTACACTCAACTAGCGCCATGATCCAAAAAAAGGACGTCATATCATAGAATATTTTTTAATAAAAAAATACGACTGATCTTAAGGGAGAAAATGATACTATCTCACAGATTTTAGCCTAAAAAGAGAGCCATTTAGTCTCCCATAACATTTGCATTTCTTCAGATGGGAGCGGTTGTGGCTGGTATCAGTTAAGCATGCCCCTGGTTGATTTGCGTTGGGCTGAAAGCAAGAACAATAAATTATCAAAGCATTTGACTTAAGATACAATAAATTATCAAAGCATTTGACTTAAGATACTTTTGTGTTGCCTACCTGTAACATACTGCAATGTCACCATGTAGTGGACCGTAAACTTGATTGAAAATGTTCAGAGACTCTAACATGAGATCGTGAGCTTCACCAAATAATCCTGGAAAATATTAATGAAGTTAATACATAGAAATTGGAAACACAGTATTGATTTGGAGGAAGCAAATGTCACTCGAAAAAAATCTCGCAACATTCTCAAAGTACGTACACTTGGAAGTGGGAAGTGGGTCGTTGTTCAACAAAAGTATATGATCATGAACGGGAGATGCGGTTCAAGAAAAAGTAAGTATGTTCTTTAGTATTCTGTGATATCAAGCCCAAATTAAAATTGCAAACAAGAGTAGCGATTTCGGGGCGTCAAAAATAGGGTTATAGGTGAGGGGGTGCAAATAGCCCACGATACGTCCCCGTGAATGTCAGAATCTAGATGTAAAGGTGTTACTAGATACTCTCTTCAAATATTGCAGCCAAGAAAACAGCATTCATTAAAACCCCCGGCATGAAAGTTTGATGCCAAAATTTTTTAGCAACGTGAATGATGTTCATTTCAATACCTGCTTGAAGCTTAGCTTGGGCAACTTCAAAGAGAGCATTGCCATCGTTGCCCTGTAAACAAATTTAACAGTAACTCAAATTACTGGTGCAAGACAATTTTTTATAAAGCAATCTATAGGTGCATCTGCAAGGTTAAAATAGGTGAAAATTGGATTCTAGAAGTGTCTCCATGGCATGAAACGAACATTTGAAAAAGACTCAAACGGCGTGATTTAACATGGAAATCTATATATCCTCAACAGGCTTCTTATGTTATTATTGTCAAAAACTGACTAAACATAAAGCGCATGTGAGGAAGAGAGGTGCTATGGCTCAAGATATCTACAAACAACCATGCCTAATCTTCATTGCCGTTGAACAGGAGCTGATATTCACTTAGATGCACGTGAGCGTTGACTGACTTACTCTTCAATGTAGCAGGCAATAGCAAAACGAAATCATTGTGTTAACGTAAATGAAGCAACTTAGGTTTGAAAAATGTAATGGACAAACATTTGGTTAAAAGCTTCTGAATCTAATAACATAATTGCTTTGAAGTGCAAAAGGCTGAGCTCCATGCTCAGATACTTTGTTTGGATGAAGATGTAGAGTGTAGATGTATGAACGATAAATAAAAGGAGTAAAAATATATATATTTCAACTAAATATAAGAAAGTTTGAGTTCTATTCTTAGCGATAATCGATTGTCCTAGTTATTACAGCTTATTCATTGTGCTAACTTCTGCTTTAAGTTCGAAGTGCACCCACCTGAGGCTCGACGTGCTTCACGACTGGGAAAATATTGAGAATATCTTCTTCACTGAATGCAGGATGTTTCTTGTTGTCCATATCGTAGTTACGAAGAAGAAGCTGTACACCTTTCAAATTAAGAAAAAAAACATCAGCATGCATTGGACGCCAATATTCATTTCTGACAATTTTTCACAGTAAAACATCTTAATTAACATTTCGTAATATCTTCTTCCTTGCTTCTAATCAACAGCAAAAGTCTTCATATGACGAAAAGAAAAGAAAAGGCCCCGTGCTCACTCCAGAGATACGCGTTTTGAAAGCTCAGTTACTAAAGCAATAAGCTGCATAATTTAAGAGTAATTAATACCACATCCATAGGATCACATTTTTAAACACCATTTGCAGAGATTCTCATAATGAAGTTTTTTACACCAAGCTGTAAGGAAGCTCTAATGCCTGACTGGAGACTACCAATTAACTTTGAAGACGGAAGGGTTCAAATCGAAACAAACCTGATTTTCTGCACAATCCTCTCAACAGAGACAGCTTATGAATTTTGTAACTTTCTAGAACATCCTCAGGCTCACCACTGAAATCAAACGTCAAGTAAAAAAATATGATTAAAGCAAATACTGGGAATATTCAAGAAATTTCAATATCAAAGTCTCTGATTCCTTGAGCGAAAAAATTGGGCTTGATTGGTTGGGCTTTAGGCGATAAGAATTATATATAATTTAGGCGATAAGAAACTTTGTCAATTATAAAGGCTCGTTTAGTCATTTTCAGAGGCATAGCCAGGTACAAGCTTCGAGAAATAAACAGAGGGCAGTTACCTTTCAAGTTTGAATCCAAAGTGATTTACAATTTCATCCCTGATCTCCTTCCACAAAATGGATGGCGTTAGATTAACCCACGCAACTACAACAGTAATTTGGTTTATGTTAGAACCGACAGTGAAAATGAAACAGAATAGTACAAAATTTGCGAAGATAATAATATAAATAAAAAGAATGGCTTATCAAGGTCATTATATTTGAAATTATCCTTTTCCTGCTAGCAACAAGAATTACATTGGAGAAGCTTTAATCTCCGAAACTGTTGCTATTCAACATTTTTCAAGGGGAGGAGGATGCTAATGAAAAGATGCCAAATTTAGCATAGTGTTCCAAGACTGTTGGCAGGCATTGTAGCTTTATAATACAAGGTTTATATTGGTTGAACATATCCGCTCGGCTACATCAATACTCTTTCGGCTGAATAATTGTTTATTAGGCCTTCAATTTGACATTATCCAGCTTTAACTCACTTTGGTTATTTGAAGAATGTGCAGTCTTGCCCTTCTTCTTGTTTTTCTTCTTTTTTATTGTCTAGAAAGAAATTTACAAATTCCGATGAAATCAAAGACCCTCCAAGCGCTTAATAAGGCTAATAAATATAAAACCGAACTATGCGAACAGTTGGTCAAGAACTACTCACTTCTTCTGGTGGTAAGTGTGGCTGTGGTGTTGGAAAAGCACTCTGCAACAAACAGATACACATATATATATGATGCAAAGTCAAGAAATGAAACAAAAATGCTAGAAAAAGAAAACCAGGGAACGAGGGCCAAGCAAGGGAAGAATCACGTAGCCATTTGTGCATCAAAGGCAAGAAATGCCATTCAAATCTGATAGCAAAGAATCTAATGGCAAAATAGGCGAAGACGGAAAAACTATCGCAACGAATTGAACAAAAATGGTTATGAAATGTTTCGCTCTGTTGTGGTTTTCATTAGTGTCAAATTTTTCGACTACACAAGAATATCAATAATGTAAAAAGGTAAAAAATACAAGAAAATTACCACAACGACAATTAATAAATAGTTTGATACATACCAGGAAGCAGTTGAGAAAATGACAGACGGCTGCTGACAACGTTCGTAATGTTCCTAAATAAAAAAGGAGGATTCACAATCTTTATAACAAATGCATAAAATTATATTCATAAAATTTGAAAATTCACGTAATTTCAAGTCTTGTTTCTTTCATTTAGAATGTTTCTTTCATCTTAGAATTTTTCAAGTTTTTTTGTCACTGGCATAGAAAAAACAGGGCAACGCAATGGAGCGATATTAAATAAACTCCAAGCTCAGGACTACGGTTGGTATCCTAAATATTTGACAAGGGATAAAATAAAGAAAATTAATCAAAGACAAAATATTGCACATGCTGCAAAACTTCAAGTTTAAGTGTCAATTAAGAAGAATAGGGTTTCATAAAAATCACTGAGAAAGTCATTCACAAACCACGATGCAAATCAGGAGCAAAATGATAAATTTGCAGTGCGATAGCTTTCTATCCAAAAAGAAACAATATTTTCATTTCAAGCTGAGGAAACAAAAAATTAAATCTGGGTTGTAATTATAAGTAAATACTTACAATTAAAAATACGGTGTATTTTTAATCATGTTGTTTGGACGAATAAATGACAACTTACCACTTTGCAAACAGGATTTGATCTGCTTCTTAGCTGCACGAAGAATCATTTCACTGACAGCTATCCTCTGAAATAATAAAACAAAAACAAATCAAATACAGTTACGGCGTTTTTAAGGCATATGAAATCAATAGATGATGGTCTTTCGAGCTTATAGGTAAATATCGATTGGAAAACTGAAAATTTTCATGCAATTATGCGAATGCTTAAGAATAAATAAAATAAAAATTATCAATTTTTTTCTAGTGCTTAACCAAATAGTTATATACAATTTAAAATGACTAAGGAATTTTCAATGATGCACAAAAGTATAAAAAGCTTACATGGACATGTTGTAAATCCTCCCTCAATGCACAGAGAGAAGCAACTTTGCCAAGATACCTCATATTAATACCCCTATAACAAAAAGGATGTAAAGAATCAATAAGAACATCGAATTAAGAAGGTGAATCGGTAAGATGTGACACGAGGACTGCCTCGGGCAATGGAGAGTTAAGGACAGTCTACACGCGGGTAAATGTGACAACGACGGAAAGATATATAAAATACAAAATAAAAATACAAAAAGCCAGTGTTTCTTCGAGTAAGGAATATTGATACAATTTGATACGAGATAGATGCTATTTAGCAAGTTTGATTTAGAGAAGACTGACTAGAGTTAGAAAAATAAGGAGCTATTGGAGATTAGAAATTAAATAAGGGATTTTGAAATTAGAGAGGACCGAACGTCTATCAAATATTCTGATCTATTTGCAAATAATTTAAGTCGCGACCACAATCAATTGCGTTTTGCTAAAAAATAAAAGAAATAGAACAAACAACAGCAGTGAAGAGAAATGTAAGGAATAAAGTTTAAATCGTACCTCGCATGCATTGCCTCAGTTAATGCCAATCCGTCCAGAGGAACAATCGTTAATGTGATAAAATCTTCAACCTAGAGTAACAACAGAGGCTATTTTGACCCTCCTATTATCATGTAATATCATTACTTAAGTATGTACTATACAATATTAATTGTAAAAAATACATAAAATAAAGAGTTATTACACAATACTGAGAATATTTTACATCGATTTTCGGGTATAGTATAAAAAATAACGAGGGTTTAATCAAACAAATTATCGTTAAAGCTATTACTATTTATAAAGATATTTCTTGAAATGCCTTTTTGATTACCATCAAGTGAATCGAAAAATTACTGAAAATACAACATAGCAAAGCAATATCACGATATTTCATCTTATCCTTCTGGGTGCTATTATCAATCCACATACCAGTTTTGGTACAACAGTTTCTGACAGAAACTTTGAAGCATCTTTAGCGAGTACTTTGTCTTTTTCCAAATTATTTTTCTAAGAAAAAGTCATTGGTTATAATTGCAAAATAGATGTGGAAATTCAGTTCTTTAAAATCATCCACGTTTAAAAATTTTGAACATCAACATACAGCAAAATATACATTAATGCTATCATTCATTTAAAATATTCAAAGCTCAAACATAAGAAACACAGTCATAGGAAATAAGGTTTCGTTTGAATTTGCAACGGTTTACAAATTGAGCAAGTCATTTACTTAAATATTAACCAGTTAGGTTAGCAACAACAGAAAACTCCATTATACGTTATACAGCAGAAACTCCATTAACCAACCTCTGATTCAGCATGCTTTACCTCAGCAACAAAGACATCCGGGTTGAATTTGATATCAAATTCTAAGAAAGAGAGAGGCTAAATTGAAGTGACGATGCAGCTGTGATGCATTAATTAATCAGGCAGTAAAATCAACTTCCATATTTCAACTAACAGGATTCCAGTTACTGATTGCGATGGACGTAAATTAATAATTATGCTTTTACTGGATTGCATTGAGTACAATATTATTCTATGCCATAAGTAAACTTGAATTCCACGTTAAATGGATTGATCAACCGACTGATTCAAGTGACTGGTTGATTGATAAATGATTGCTTGGTTGATATATTGATAAGCAAAGCAGGAAGATGATTGCTTTCAAGTGATAAAGGGCTAATAATATAACAAACTTTTCAAGGGATAACACACGAAAACAAACTATTCCTCGCTCAATTCTTATGAAGCCTTTTTTTGCTGATCTACTACAATTTAGGGATACACGGAAACACAAATGACACACAATGCGATATCACATACCTTTGTCACTGAGAGATCCGATGGTGGCAGCAGCTGCCTTGACAGCCTGCATTGCAATTTCATCTGACAAAACAATAACAAAATTAAAAACTAGAGCAACGAGTTAAATTCAGAAATACTATACACATGACATTATGACAACAAATATTTCAACCTTAACAACCACTTCATTCTAAGAATATTTAATTTTACATTGAGAACTATCATGAAAACATTGAGAGCTTTTACTTTCTTACATTGAGAAGCATAATTTGAAAATTTTTGGCATCCCTTTCCAGCCACGAAAATTTCGTATTTACAAATTTCCAGGATCAGGTCAAGGATTGTCAAGCACGCACCTCTTTCTTTCTGCTCCAATTTCTTTGCTTCTTCCAAATCTTTAGCTTCTTTTGTGAGCTCCTCGCCAAGTTTTTCTAAATCTTCTGCATTTCTAATTTCCAGCTGTTGGGTATTTTCAATTTCTTTTGGATCAATTTTCTTAATTTCTTCAGATTCATTTTCGATTGCTGCTTCTGCTCCCTCAGCAGCTTTAGCCTCTTTGGTTTCTTCAGTGTCACCGTTCGATAAGGCTTCCTTCTAAAAAATCAAGGATCAGCTATCCATATATCTTTATCAATTCAGTTCTGTATATAACTTGAAAACAAATCATTTATGTTGTTTTTGTTTCGATAAACGAAATTACGTCATAGTAAACTTCATTCTACATCAGCTTGTCGACAAGCAAATCTTGTGAGCATCTTTATTCTCAGCAGAAAGTATCTTCTACATTCAACCCTATAATCATTGTTACAATCAAGAACATATTTAAAAGTACAAACCTAAAGAACTCTTAGGGCTTTTTGTAGAGAAGCTAACCGATTAGAAAAAACTAAAATTTCATGGAAAGAGAAGCTTCCAAACGAACCTCTTTCTTGTCTTTGATAGCTCGTAGTTGCTGGCTGTATATTGCAATGAGCTTTAGGAAGAGCACGTATCGGAAGCTGCAAATAGCAGAAAAAACGCTCAAGAGTAGCTCGCAAAATAATGTGACAACTTTAGATGACACTTTCAAACCTATATTAACTGAGACAATTGTGAGACAGTGTAAGATCCCTAAGGTTAAAGGTCTCATGGTTGCCCGCTTTATGGAGACTCCGTTGTATATTGAGTTCTTCAATTACGACAAACAGTAGCTTGCAGCCGGCTAGAAAACTGTTGAATGAAGTAGATAAACTCGAGGAACTATAAATAGCAAAAGGCCAAGATAATCAAATCCTCAGTCCTGGTAAGAGATGAAATTCTCTTCGAATTGTCATGTATCATAAAAAAGAATTCTTTCCTTTTAAGTTTGCCTGTTGGTAAAATTTCTTCAAAAACTGTCTCAAAGAACAGCAGATTCATTTTCGCTTTGAATAGACAGTACTGGAAACAGATGCATATATCCATTTTCTCTACAGAAAGGATTATTTGATCATGAATTTAGTAAAATAATCAAACATCCAGTTAAAACTTACCCCACAAATGCATCTACAAGATTTTGTCGCAAAGTACAAAGTTCGTGGGAATACTGAGCAGGAAATTCAAAAGTGAATTTCTTTTGCTCATCTTTTGGTGTCGTTGATTCTGTATTTGTTTGTTCCTCGTTAGACTTATTCATTTCTCCATCTTCTTTCTTTTCTTTTCCTTCTTCCTTTCCTGCAGCCGCATCCTTCTGACCATCTTCTTCAAGTTTTCCATTTGTAGATATTTGTTCTTCGTTTTCTTGTTCACTAACGGGTTCCTGTTTCACATCTTCCTCCTCTGATTTTTCAACTTTTTCAGTGTCGTTGGGACATTTTTCAGCATTTTCTTTCGCAGCTAAAACACAAGAGGAAATCAATCAAGGGTAGAAATCTCAGAATCTAAAAGAGTAGTGAAAAAATCCATGGTAAATCGACAAATGATTCACGAAAACTAATTTTGCACCTCAAGGAATGCACGACCCACTATAGAACACTAATTTTCACTTCAGAATTTTTTAAAAACGACAATGATGGCTTAGGACTACACTCTTAGTGTGGCTCTTGCTTTAGGAATATTTTCAAAATATCAAATCAGAAAAGAACAAAGTGAAAATATCAGGGTGTACAAGACAAGATACCTACCCATTAATAAGCATTAGACCCTATAATGAGCGAATGCACACAGACTGTTCTTTGAATTTTCTCTCTTAGTTCTCTTCTTTAACAATTTATTTATTGATCTTTAGCAATATATATATACTAATATATATATTATAGTAAAAACCAAAACATTATCTGCACGACTAAGACCAATACATACCTTGAATGAAATTGGTATCAGGTGGAAATGTCCTAAAAAGATCTAATATGTAATGACGGCCATCAGCTCCAATTATTCCCTAAGAAAAAGAAAAAGCAAAGTCATTAAAAGCAGGAGAAGGTCTTTTAAAATACCTTAAAAACAGCTTTCTAATCTTTGTCATAAGTAAAATACATAAAATGAAACAGCTGCAAGAACAAAAAACATATTCAATTCAACTTTTTCATATAATGGAACCCACAAATACACCTAAATTTGCACTAAAGGAACAAAACAGCATACCTTGCATTCCATTGATGAGCAGAGTTCAACTTCTTCGCCCTTCTCGCTGCAAACTCTATATCAAGAAGGCACAGAATATAAACGTAGTTTGTGCATAAAAGGAATCTATATATATTAGCAATATTTTTCAACACTTTCTCCTTGAAACTTTTCCAAAAGTCATTCCTTATTCACAGCGTTTCGGGATCCGTACCCAAAACTATAAAATTCCACACATGCCTTGAAGAAAACCAACAGATGAAGTATCCGGGGAAGAAATGAGGAATACAACATTAAGACAACATTTTTGGGTATTCCAAAAGATTTTTGGAGGCCTAGTAATGAACAGCATCGCTTAACCTGCTTTGGTAATTCAAAACTTGCTTCGACCCTGCGAAGAAACCGAACTTAAACAACAGAATTGACACAAAACAAGCCATTAAGGAGAAGCAGTCTGTGTGTTCTGCGGTGGAGTCACAACCACGGTTGATTGCGTTGTTGTGAATTTGAGCAGAGAAGCACTTTTCGGTGAAAACTAAAGGCATTTACAGAAAGACTATAAACACCAAAAGGAAGAACACATTTCACCGAAACTAGCTTCAAATATCACTAGCAACTAAAAGTTTATAGACGGGCAATGTGAACATAACTACTAAGACAAACGTTTATTTGAACAGGGCATTAATCAAGCTCGATCTTACGTCATAGTTAACATTTAGCACATATATAAAGACTGTCTAATGATGCATCAGTGATACTAAAGGGATTCTGGAAAAATACGTACTTATGTGGTCGGGTACGTAGGGTTTCTCCTGCCTTCTTCAGCTAAAATATGAAGATTGTCATCATTTTTCATACCCTTCTTCTAGAGAATTGATATAAAAGCATTTGTTTACAGTCAGCCGTTGGGAGGCCACTTTTAACCCATGAAAAAGCAAGAGTTTCTTTAGGGTTTGAGACTAAATACTTTCACAGTATGCAGAAGGTTGAACCAAAACTAGCATTTTGTAATACAGTGAGATATTTCTGTGTATTATTGAAATTTTTTCCAAAAACAAAAAGGATAAACAACTCAACTTCCACAAAGTTGTCATTAATCAACGAAAACTGGTATATAAAATATTGAACAAGCTAATATGAAAAGTTAAGCCAATATGAACCTACCAATTCTAAAAATTTCTCATTGCCTGACAATGATTTTCCACCGTCGATTGAACCATAAACAACGGAGTTCTCTTGTTCTCTCTGCAGTATACCTAAAATATATGAAATACGACTATCAAAAAACTTTTTGATTACCTTATTAACACAAAGCATTTAACCCAAACTCATACGTTTATAAATTCAAGAACAAGAACTAAACTACAGTAATTCTATAGGGAAAGAGTTTGTGTTCGTATACGTTTAACTGCATAATGTGAGGTATTTTGTGATGTTCTCTAAGATTATATAGCCTTTCGCTAGTTCGTCACTTCAATATAAAATTTTCAAATCATTATCTGACAACAGAAACCAACTGATAAACTTCAGTGATGTCATGACACCGTAGAAAAAGTGTCCATTAAAAAGGCGTCGATGCAAAACAGAAATATCATATAATTCTAAAAAACATCGTGCTAAAAACCTTACCTGGTATGATTGACTGGGCAATCACTCGATACCCCCTGTAATCAATTATCACAGTCCCAAGGGTGTACAGACCCTACAACGAAACAACCGATATTAGGACCTTAACTAGTATCACAAATCAACCTTTCAATAATACACAAAGTTATATAAAAAAAGCTCCTAAAAAAATCCGTTACTAAAAAACCATTTTTGATCTATCTAATTTTAAAACACAAAGTGATCCTTTCTTCGAACAAATAACCCGCTTTCTTTACATAAACTAAATGTTCAGTTACAGAAAACGCTGCCTGCATGAATCACTGTGGTGATCATTCAAGGATTGCAGCCGTGAAACAACAATAGTAGTACCACGCGTAACAGACTCTAAAAAGGTTTTTTGTGGATCAATAACTAGACAACAAACTTGAACACAACAGTGCTGTCTGTGAAACTATTTTAGGCCCATTAAAACTGTCTACTTCGGTGGAGTCACAACAACTTCGAAAAAGCGTTGTTATGAATTTGAGAAGTAGGTTAGTTTTTGGCTAGTGAATGGATCAGCTGTTAAAATATTCAACAGCTTCTGGGAAATGGCACCAGCCAAAATCAAATTGTTTGTGAACGTTTGTTGTAAATTCAAAGTCTGTGCATCCACAAAAAAGTAAACTTTACAAGTTAAATTATTGAAAAGCTTGAGCACACCTGACGTTTAGTGACACTACTTAGGCGCCTTTCTCTAGCTAGGTCTAAACGTTTCTCTTGTGTCCAAAGGAAGCAAGTTAGTTTCAGACAGCGAGAAAATTGTTTTCAAGTGACTAGAATAAAAAGTTAAAAATATAACTTTTTTAAGCGAATCTGCATGTTTGAGTTTAATTACCTCGATGTCAAGTCGGTTGAATGCAACAACGCCACCAAGGTCACCACCCTGCGGAAAAGCAGATTTATCAATATATAAAAGGGCCAAGGATTTCTAATTTTTTCAACAACAGCAACGAGCAAAAGTATCAAATGGCTTGAATACGAGATCCGCACTTACCGCCGCGGCATAAGCAGCTGCATCCCCTGAAAGGCAAACAAAGGTTTTTTATACCGGGCCAACTTCACATAGATAAATAGTTCACAAAAGTTTCAGTCAATTAGTAATGATTCCAAAGAAAGTCCTAAGTAATGATTTTTATCAGGGTATATAAAGTGCATTCAAGGGGGGTGGGAGGGGGGGAAGAGGGGGCCAGACATCGAGCAAAAAAGCAAGCAATAGCAACAGGTACAAAATTGTTCAATTTTGGGGGAATAGGGAGTCACTACCCTTGCTCCCCCCAGTTGAGGCACCCTATCTTTTAATAACAGCTTAGAACTACTTACAGCTTAGAAGACTGAAAGAACCCAAAAATAGCTAAGGTTTATGATGTTTTTTACCTGAATTTAATTAATTTCACAGCAAAATGAAAATTAGGTTTCTCAGGAAAATGAATACCTCCAAATCGTCTGTAATGATCTCTAGAGTCGCATGCAAAGCTAAAGAATATGTTGTTCCATATGTACATTCGCAGCCTGTATCGTAATAAAATCAGAACTTAATAAATTAAAATATAATTCTTAACTCGTAATATGCTTTCAACTCAAATGACTCACGCATAACACAAATGAAGTTAACGTGCAGATAGGAAGAAATGGGAACCTTTCCTCGGCACGATCACGGGGTCTCTAATGACTGCGTTCCGGTAAAAGACATACAGAGAATTGACGTACAGTTCAAACAATAAATTCGCTAATTCCTTTTTTTCTGACCTTAGGCGTGCTTAAAGTTTAAGAAGAAAGCTAATTGTGGGATAGGGCAAGCAGTATTAATTAGAAAATCAATGTAAGAAGAACGCAGTTGTCAGTGACATTGAGGTTCAATGATTAAAGCAAAATTGATCATACTTCTCATCTTCACCAGGATTAATTGCCATAACATTTCCATCAACCACAGCAACCGCACCCTTAGTCGCAGCAGCTACAAAGTCACTTGTTATCTGCGTAGAATGGGTGGCAAAAAATCGATAAGGAAGCAAAATGTCTACAGGGCTTCCAGCAACTGGAAGAGAGGTTGAGGAAGCATGGTACCAAGGTTTTTTACATGATAATGAATATAGGTACAAACTATATTGGAAACATTTTCCTCGACCTACTAATAGAACGTGGGCTGAGGTTGATTCAACCTTGGAATATCAAATGTTAATCAATCAAAACTATACGCAAAATTGGTCTGCAACGATCAAGCCTTTTTTTCTAAAATCGATATAAAAATACTTGCATCCTCGGATAGCAGATTTGTGGATAGCAGACTTTTCTGCTTAAACATGGACACCTATCTGGTTTTGGTGTGATTAGGAATTTGCGCCCCAAGGAATTAGTCACTATCACTTTCAATTAAACTGTAATGAGAATAGAATGAAAAAAAAATTAAACCTCAAACAAGATTGATCGAATAATCACCTTGTAAAGGGCACGATCTCTTAAGATCCGCTGGTGCGTCGATTTTCTTGGCAGCTCTTTCGCAGATTGCAGCTCTTCATTCCAGTCTCTCAACTGAAAAAGATTATATGTTTGGTCCAAACGGCTTTGCTCTCGCACTAGAGAAATTCTAACATAGCTCCGTCTGGGTTAGAGTTTTCAACTAAGGGCTTTCTACCAAAGGATGGAAAAATGGAAGGATTTTTCACGGCATTGATAAAGTTAGTACACAGTATCGGTCTATCTACCCCAGTGTAAAAACAGTAGCCATTTTGCACATCAAAATGCTAAACTACAACTATAGAGTGCTCCTTACTACACAGGTTTTGACGTAGACTTATCACTTCACCGAAGACGTAATCAACCACTTGATTTTCCTGTTGAAAGGAGAATCGTGGAGTGATTCGAGTAAATGGAGGTATGGAAAAGGATCTAGTAACTGGGAACATCAAAAAAGTACAAGCTTGAATAGATGCGATTCTACTGCAAGAGCAAATCATGTAAGTTTGATTCACATACTTGACCAGGTATTTGCTCCTCGTATCCAATTCTCCCGGTAACAGCTAGGACAATAACGCATTCAGTAAAGTAATGCTCACACAAAAATCAAAATATAACAAGCATTTGGGAAATTCAATGCCCATCAATAAAAACGTTATCATCAAGTTGCATCTTAGTTTATGACTATCCAGAGGTGATTTTCAACCATCATTTCAACAGATGTAGAGAGATAGCACTGTGTCATGCCTTTAGAACTGTTGGGCGCATCAAGCGTAAAACTCTGGGCAGCAACTTTGAACCTTCCTTTTATATACAGCAAAATCATGTACAGCTTTGCCTACAGGGCACTGACCGGTAAACAGTAACTTTGATTTATAGATATATATACTTTGCATGTATACGACCGCTTGATTATCTTGATCAATCTAAAGGATTCTTTTAAAGAAAAGCGAACATTGCTTACGATTTGTTTAGAAAAGGTACATCTGTTATGATTTCTATCATATCTTTCAGCAACACTGCATTGTTATTTACAATAAATTGGGTCAAGAAATCGGATAGGAGGAAATCCAACAAGTTTTTGCGTAAATTTCACTGAAAGTCATGACTGGGGTTTTTAAATTAATAGAAAATTAGAAACACATACATGAATATGTCTTCCTACCTTCAGAAAATATCCCAAAAAAAACTACTTCGCTAGCAAGCTGTCAGAAAAGTGATAAACTACCCCTCTTTTCAGGTCTCCCCCAATCTTCCTACAATTTGTCTCCCCCACCTCTCGGTAGCCCCCCCTTGCTTTAGTTGTCATGTCGAGCATCATGTTTTCAGGACACAGCAAAATTTCTTTTCAATCGCAGATATTTCATCCTTTTTGAAGTTATAATCATTGCCAAAAGTGGCTAGCCTATTTGCTTCTAACTAGTGAATCAAAATAAGATACATATATTCGCTGTAAACTTGCCACTTATATAAAGCTTTGATTTGATATCTTATATTATAAGCTCTGATGTTATCTGTCTTCGCCATTCAGCCCCCCACCAATATCTAATCTTCTCTGAAAAGTTCTTCACCACTATAAACAATTAAAAACTTTTGCAACTTGCAGATAAATCGCAGCAAAACAAATGTGGTTAACCTGCCTTACGTAAATCGGTTTGGATTTAAATATGATAGGATAAAGATCATTGAAAACAGCTCTCACTTACCGTCCTCGGCTCTGAATGGATCGGAAACATGCTCGAATAGTGGGGAAATCCATGGGTAGACTGAAGAGAACGGAAGAAATACTGTCACTAAAACTCAATTGTTTAAATTTCCACCAGAACTTCTTGCTTATTCTAAACGAACTATTCTTAATCAAACTAGTTATGCATACAAAAGGTCTATCAAATTATCAAGAATCCTCTAAACCGTCCCCAGGAAAAATTATCACATTAAGTTTTTTATCCAACATATAACATATATAAAAGATGTGTTAATTATGTGCAAGAGTAATCAAATTTGTATCTAAAAACGCAAAGTGGAGAAAAACTGTAGAAATTAGGACCACTTTTGATCTGTTTTATAAGATCAGTTGGCTAATGACACGTATATATATTGCAGGCTGAAGCAGAAAGACGAGTCAAAAAGTCATCTCTATTACACCTGACTTAAAATACCAGAGGTTTTCATTCTATACCTTTTCAGTAAATATATACACGTAAGAAATACCGGCTGCGAAATGTAACCTGAAGTCTTACGTAACTATGACACAAAACACACAAGAACCCAAACAAGCAGCTAAAATACAACATAAACTGAGCTATACCTTGATACGGGCATGGTACAACCTCAAGTGGATGTTTCTTTACACTGTAGAGTTAAACATAATTTTTAATGATCCCAAATGGAAAACATAGTCTAAACAATAATTCAATGCTGTGTAAGAAGAACCAAAACTGATCATTGAATTAAGATGCATAACTTTAAATTCAAATTGCAGATAACCTTGCAAATATTACTGAATCTAAGACCATAAAAAATGTCTTTATAATATATATATAATGTATAATGTCTAAAATAAATGTAGTAAATCAAATTCTCTCAAAAACCATGGCGATAAAACAATATCAATAAAACGATAAAACACACAAAAACACCATATCTCTTGAAAAGCCTATCACATGAAGCTAAATAAGGTTACTTTGAGGAAAATAGCTTCAAGGTTGATATAGAAACTAGCACAAGAAACTAACAAATTTACATTTTTTAGAAGTTAAAACTGTTACACATTGTAACCTGTAGCAGCAATAATATCACCCAAAAATAAGACTGAAAAAATATAATATATATATATATTAAAATGTACATACCTCTGTCTTTGTAATGCTGAGAAATTCTTTTTAAATAACGGACTGACCTAAAAAAATATCATAGGATGGTGGTATAAAATCACATCCCAGCTGCCATCAATTTATGCTGATATATAAAATCCAGTTCATGTGTTGAAGCATAGACGGAGGGTGGGAGGGCGGAGGTTGTAAAAAAGGGCCATCCCAGTTTCATGCTTAATGTAATCATGAGGCATTTGTTAAAATTCTATTTCTACTCCTTGATATAAGATCAGAAACATGTGATTTTTGTGTAAAGAACAGCTTATATTGCAGCTCTGAGTTTTAACCCTTGTTTTAACCCAGACAGTGTTTTTCATTTATCAGAAATACTGAGCCTAGGGAGTAGCAATATTGTTTCTTTCTCTTATCAATGTAATTCCAGTTGATTATAGAAAGAATAAAGGAAATTAGCCCTTGCAAAAGATTCTTACTTGGGAAAGAAGGCCAACCAAGGTCTGAGCTCTGCATGGTTCATTGTGAGGCTTTGGATCAAATTCAACATCTGTTGTTCTGAAAGGTAATTTTTCAAGAGAGGAAATTAACAATTAACAAGTAAGAACAATATTATTTAATGGATTACGCAAATTTGTGCCACACAATTTAGTGAAGTGAGCTGGCCTTTTAAATAGTAAACATATACAATACCTGTTTATGTAAAACCCATTAGAAGAAGCTGTTATGCTATATTTATTTTCTTCCAGTGTCACAACATCCAGGTATAAAAGATCACCTAGAAACAAAACAAGCTACATTAAAATATATATTTCATTCTTTGAAGTTTTTTTTATAATTTCTAAAATATTTTACTATTTATAGGAAATGTGTATCCGCAGAGCATTGCCATCTTTAGATTCATAGGCCAATAAAATAAAACACTTCATGTTAACTGACCTTTTGACATAATTTCAACATGGAAGCTCCTAATAAAAACGCTTTCTTACCAGCCAACTTTCTGGGACCTGGAGGTGGGTTCCAGCTTGAGTAGCGTAAATCTTTTAAGCACTGTTGTGCCTAAAATGTGAAATTGTATTACTTTAGATTGAAAAAAATTCTTTTCAAAAGGAACAAAGGCTAAAGTATACAAGAAACAGTTTGAAAAAAAAACTTGAATACCAGCATGGAAGAATTACCTTGGGCTGATTGGATTCTGGAATCAATGGCTCTAATTCAGGGACGCTGCCAGTTTCTTCCAATACTGAACAACCAGGAGGAGTGCAATCCTCAGTTGGCAAATTTGAATCTTTGGATCCCTTTAGAATTTCATCTAAAGTGTTAAAGGCACTTTAATTAGAAAACTTCTACATTTTCCATAATCTTTTGCAAAACAGAAATTTCTTAAGGTGCCATATTTCAATTAACTTTGGTAAGAGCTATCTCCAATAAGAATAAATTAACATGTGATGGCATATTGAGCCTTGATACAAAGAGGAGGCAAAATAAAACCTTAATACTCATTTGATGAATTATAGTTAATGTTACACCTTCCAATTGGTGCTTGTTCTATTTGGCATTCAAGGAAGAAACAGAATGAATAGAACAATAGAGAGCAAAAATGAAGGGGCTATGGCAAGAAACAAGCCGATAAATCCCTTGATAACTTGTAAGGGCTGCATGGAGAGATGGCACAGAAACCCTAAATCAATCCATTACTTTGCTGAATCATGGCAACATAGCTTAAGCCAACCAGTCTCCTTGCCGCTTGATTTTTCATAAATATTTACAGTTCACTCCAATACATGATGTATCAAACTTAATAACATGCAATTAGATAAATTTTCACCACATTCACCTTCTGGGTCAACACCAGCAATGGTAGTGCACAGAGACAATGAGAGGTTATCAGTTGCAGAAAATGAGCTTTGATACAGTGACGTGCTTAGAAGATCTCTTAGACGTCTGATGTGAATTCTTGCTTCCCTGACACTGTATGGTTCTAAAAATAGAATTATCATTGTGTTACTGCAATGGCAGTTTAATCCAAATTATTAAGAGATATATACATATTTGCTTTTTAATTTTAGCCCAGAGGCATGTTACAAAAACAAAGAGCTTCAAAAAGTAATACCCTTATTTGTCAAAATTCCTGTCAATTAGGCAAAATAACTTTCGCAGATACCACAATCTATCAATTCTTGTTTCTACACTGTTCCAAAATTTCTACTGCATGAAACATTATATCTAAGTATCTCTGTTCTATGGTATTATGCTACACTCAAAATGCATACCATCTACAACTTTCACAACAGCATCTTCTTTCATGTCTTCAACTGTGTGTAGCTCAACAAAATCATCCAAGCGGTTTCCGTTGAGTTGCAAACTGAAACAGGTCCTGAAGCAGCTCTCTGGTCTGTCCAGAACTACCTGCCTGATCTCTTGCACAGTATCATGATTTGATATCTGAAGAAAGGAACAGCATATAATTAAAAATGATCAGTTAGATTGCCTTTCATTGTTTTAATGTTCCATCTACTTTTCAGTAGGATACTAACTTCATTTAAACACTATATCATGTTTGTCACCTGACAGATCTATCACAAAATTTCATTTCAAGATTTTTGATGATGCAGGGGAAATATTGTTGCAAATAATTAATGGTATATTTGGTTTAATGTAAAACTCTTAACCTGTTGTAAAATCAATGACAATACTACTTCTGACCTTTAATCAAACAAACCTGCAATGTAGAAGGTTCACCAGCTCCTGGAATCATCAACTTGATAGTGAAAATCTTCAGTGGAATGTCTGTAATAAAAAAAGTTTTTTATCAATTATTTTCTACAGAACAAAAAGAATCTCTTCAAGATGCTGGCTATCTTGAGTCTTCCACCAAGGTGAGAGAATATAGATATAAATGACTGACAGAAACAAATGCAATGCTGTTGGAAGGGTGGGGAGATCAAAAACAGTGCTCTGTTAACTCCATTATAAAGTCTTGAAGAGGAAAAAACATTGCTCTACTCCCTTTCCTTTGATGTTTCTTTTATCTGATGGGCTTCGAACATCAATAGAATATTGCTAAAAATGCAAAATAGTTATTCTACAATGGCTGGGTATTCAAACAAACTGAAACAAACCTTCAGGATTTTCAGCATTAGTTTTCGCTTCTTCTGATTCTGTTTTTACTTCTCCATTTGAAGTCTCTAAATTTTCTTCCTGTTCCAGGGAATCTTCATGTCCATTCTCACCATTCTTTATTTCTATCCCATTTTCAGGTGTCTCTCCACTCATTTTTTGGTTCTCATCAGAATTTAAAACAACTTTTGAATCTTTTTTCACCTGGATACTGTTTGCATCATCAGAATCAAGAATACAGGGCATTTTCAAACACAACTAGAAACCTGCAATGACAAAAAATCAATAAATGTATGGATAGCTAATTGCAACATCACAAATGGTTAAGATTATATCTTGTTGAAGGTTATATAGAATAGAATAACTTTATCAAAAGTTTTGCATGCAGGGCCTTTTCACTAAACTCCAAGCTACAAGTGGTTATTAATTTATCACTTCTATAAAAAATACTCAAATCTGACCCAAATGCAAGAGCTTCAATCATCCTGTTTTCAATGATCTCATCCTGATATATATTCATTAACACTGAAATCGTCACTAGCAAATTCTAAGCTTTATATATTAATTGACCATTTCTGAAAATTTGGGGCAAAAAACAAAAAGTGTCAAACTAAAACTTTACTCCTTTCAACAACTCTTCTAACTTCATTATTAGAAGGCTAGCAAAAAGCAAAACAACCCATTGCTCAGAGAACCTATGCAATCATGTATAACAAAAACACCTTTAGTGCAACTTTCAGTAAACTCAATACCAAAAAGGAAACAGCATAGCTGTATACATTATCTATGGGTGCTGGAAGGCATCAAAATGAGAGGGCATACTTAAACAAAGCATGTCAAGTGCATTTATTCCTATAGAACAATAAGAAAATGTCTTGTTATCAAAATACTGTTTACTTGTAACAATTACAACTATCTAAAGTAACCATCTGGTCTGCATATGGCACCTACTTTGAGCAGAATAATGCATCAAGAGCCACAGCTGCTACTCATAGTTAGACTTAATGCACTCACAGTGCAGTTTCTCTTCAAACAATAACTATTTGCCTTATCTCTGAACAATAAACAGAACGGCTTCTTTAATGCTTCTTTTTTAAGGCCAACCAAACAAAAGATTTGATGCAGTTCAATGACTCCAATGAAATGATTAGCAAGATGATCAGTAATAGATAAAGGTGATCAGCTCTTAGGATAATTATTTTTGACAATTGCAACTAAGCACAGTATCAGAACATCAATTTTGCTAATTTCATAACTGAATAGATTAATAAGAAGTAACAAAAACATATCCAGAAAACATTTTCAGGTCATTGGGCAAACTTCACTGCATGGTGAGGAGTTCACCCTAAATATAGAGTGGCCAAATGATAAGGACACCATAATCTATTTTATAGAATTGTGAATCATGACAACACCGAAAGAATATAACAGAGCAGTCTTACATTATGTCCAAAACATCAAGCTCATGAACACTGGATCTTTCCTTAACACATATTTTAATTCTTATTATATTTGTAAAATTTACATACTAGTGTATCTTGTAAAAAGTTCCAATATCTGAATATGATTTGCTGTCAATCTGACATCCTGATAAAACAGGAAGAGACTGATTATGTGAGGGAGCCTAGACACATAAACAAGCCTGGTACAGGCAGGGCTAATGGAAACAGGGAAGGGGGTTTGGAGAGTTAAACCTCTATGATAAAATCCCAAAATATTGTCTTAAATATAGACTCAAATTCTTCTCGCCCCAACCCTATAAAAGTTCATTATGTTGATAGATGTGGCATAATTTCGTAGATAAGGCATAATTCTTTGATAATGTTGCCCTGTCACATGGGGCCTTCTGGTATGTAGCGTGCGTGATATGGCAACCAGGCCTCCAATGTCCACGTGGGCCTTGCAAAATTTTCGATCATTAATTCTGAGATAACTTTATGTTACATAATTTGCTATTTTTTCCCTTCTCCGAAAAAAGTGCAAACACATGTAGAAAGCTCATTAAAACCAGTACATTATTTTCTTTCAGGGAAATTGCTCTCAAAACCAGAGGTAAGACGGCAAGGTTCTAAACGAACAAGACAAAGGCCTCTTTTAAAACATTTGGGATTTAAAATATAGCATACGGTAAGGATGCAACTAATATGGAAAAAGAAACGCCTAGGCCCGGAAGATGTTACTATACTTTGCAAAAATCATTGCATAACTGGCCTACACGGTTTGGAGTGCAAAGTTCAAAAACGTCCCAAAACAAGACATGTGGTGCATGACCGAGTTGAAAATGACGCAATACGAGCAACTCATCATATTTTTTGGTTGAACGACGGTAAACTTGTAATTATTTTTTGCTTTGGTTTATAATAATTATAATTTTAATCAAGCAAATGAAATCATCTTTTTACAAATCATGGCACGCCTCAATCTGAGAGAGGGCCTTACATAATTATATTCAACCAGAGAAACTCCGATGTTCCATTTTATAACTAGAATTATTTGTTACAAGCGACAAAGTTAACTCGAAATATGAATTTGGTTGGAATACATTGGCGTTTGGATGGAAGATTCGAAGGTTACATACCTTACTAAGTCTAAAACCACGCTCACGCCACATACATTACACCAGAGGCCTTTATAGAACTAAATACTGAGCTTAATCGATGCTCAATCTTCACAGGTGACAGACTGTAATAAAAATTCACTTGGACGATCTTTCTTCACTCTACGTGTCAGAATATTGAATTGCAATCGCTCAGCCCAAAATGTTTGTAGGTTCTCCACATTTATCAAGTAGCAGGGTCAGTGTTCAGCTCAGCTTCTCACGTGTGCGCTGCAGTGACTGGAAACCATACCTGCTACGCACTCAACTCGCCTTTCCATTGGCTAGAAGCTTTGAAGTATGGTTATTGGGTAGGTTATGGTGTGTGTGTCACTCCTCCACAGTGTCCATGAAATTATCTAGATTTTTGCTTCCACCTTGACCGACCAGACTTCTCCATGGCAATACGGCGAATCAACAGGGCGCTTATTTAACTTATATTTTTGGGGCAAGTGCTTTCCACAGAAATGCGACCAAGAAATTCCCAGCTTCTTTTTCTAAGTAGCGATACTTAATCGAAGAAATTGAATACAAGCGGAACAAATTTCGTGACATGATTCTTGACCTATGTAATAAGGTCGGCAAGAAATGGAAACAAGGTTGGTTATCGGACATAAGTTGAAACATAGAGACAACTGTCAAATATACCATCCGTAACCCTTACGTCATTCATATGGCCAAAGCACATGACCTTCACAATTAGGCTGCCAACTCATCTACCAAGGATAATACTATTCGGTCAATCCCTATTATTCAGCAGTACACACTTTTTATATAAGCACCAGATAACTTTTGCCAAGGCTAAATAGTCTCAAATTCTTAACGTTGTTCATATTTCAACATTTATTTTTCTATAATTACATACTATAGTGTTGTTTTGTCATATGTGATAAAGTAATACCTATTTTGTTAACATGAAAGAAACTTTCAAAGAAAACATTGTTTTTTCTAATGATGCATCTGAGCCTTTGCATCGGTGTTCATTGAAGCTGAACCTCGGTGTTCTTATTAAGTGTGCTCTTATAAGAAGTAGTGTACACTTAACTAAACCTTTACGTCATTGCATCACTTTAAACACAATGCACAAAAAACCTTACAAAAGGCAGAACCATTCCATTCTTAGTTCCAATTCTATATCTTTGTGCATAAGAAAAAATGTAAAGCATAAACTGCCAGTAAGCTAAAAAAAGCACTTTTTAGGAGAAGAATATTTTCCGGCCAAAACCTCAGAAATTATTTCAGCTAGTAAAATTCAGGTCTCCATCAAAAATGCTTGTCGTGTTTTTTTCATGTAAAAGCATTTACATAAGAGCGATTCTATCGAACATAAAAAAGAAGACGTGTTTTTTCTGTGCATAATTAGTTTCATCCATCTATCAAAGACAAGTTATTTTAAATGCATACATTTGGACTTGGTAACAAAAATTTGTTACTGTCATTCGAAGGTGTCCCCTCACATTTTGATAATCAAATACATCAATTTTTGGTAATGAAATTTCCTCTAGAACTTTCAGCAAGGTTCATCCAATTTCTTCGGCAGGCGAATCATACAAATTGTTCAGAATTGACCCTAGTTCTTAGTTGATTCTCTCGTGTAAATATTTCAAAAACACATGGAGGTAAGCATTGAATCAAGAGAGTATGAGGTATTGGGTCGGTATGATTGGTCAGAGATTTTAAGGACCAAGTGTGAGGCACAAATTCTAAAAATTTCCTTCAAATAATTTCCACGAATTTCAAAAGAAATTCACGTGATATGCCGATGTTAAAGGGGTAACACGAGTCAAAGGAAGGGTAGTTCTTAACCAACGACCCCCAACCTACAACTCTGACATTAGCAATTTCTTAAATCTTTATAAACCCCCGATCTTTTATAGAAGAGTTTTATTGATTTACGTTTAGGAAGACTGTAGTTATGTTTTCCGAACCACTCCAGAACTGCAATCACTACATCTAGGATTTTTATTTCAAGGCAAGAGAATGCATTGATGAATCTTCATAATAGATCTTTCTTTTGTACTGAATTCATTTCAATATTCATAATAAATTTGACTTGGCTTTTTTGAAAATCAAATGTTATCCTTAATTCCGTCCTTTTACGAAATGCCATACTATAACTGTTATTCTACACTAAGCCCAATCCCCAGTATTAAAGATACTTTTTACATCTACATACATAAAATATACAAGAAATATAAGTGAAATACATTGATATGAAGATTCGAAGAACTTCAGTTCTGGTGATCTGAAGCAACTTTTCCTGGCTGTTCATGCAGTGGGGGCAGGGGGCTGTTCCTCACGATTGCCCTGAAAGAAGAAACTTCGTAACTGAAAGTAGCAGAAACAACCTCTTTATAAAGACAAAATATAAGAAAACTGTATGGTCAAATTTTTGACGTTATCAAACCATGTTATTTGAACAATGAGCTATAAGCCGAAAATATGTTTGACAAAAAAGTTCAAATCAGTGTTTACCTCCCCGACTTAACAAAATATACAGCAATGATACCTTGTTGCATAAATTAGCAACGTCAAGTTTTAAGGAATTCAAAGCTGCATTAATTAGCTTATATACAACGAGCAAGCAGAGAAAAACAAAGCTGTTACCCCGCTCTCTACAACAGCGCATAGCGTCTACAACATCTATAGAAAGGTTCTCTAATGCTAGCTTATTGGACAATTGGCCTTATCGAAAATAAATTGGATATTACTTCTATCCATTGCCGGTTTTTTGTACCTTATGATCTAAAGCTAGGTCTATCCCGCTTAATCTCAAAATACTTTGAGACCCTAAAGGCGTCTTTTTCGTGGCAGCTTCTGCATCACGAATCGACAGACGAAAGTGCAAAGAAATCTAATCCATTCTGTATTGTTTTCTTGCTTTGCAACTCAGGAAGTAGGAAGCAGATCACCTATTGATTGGAGGGCTAATAAAGTGTTTAGCTAGGGCATTCGTCTCCCAGTTCTTCTAAAAGCCTCGACACCCTCCAGCTTCCCTACTTAATAATTGAGATTATCCCAATAAAGCAATTTAGGCCTATTGTCATAATTTGCAGACTACAAGCTTGCGGGTTTACCGCTAAAAAATAGTTTCTATGGCTATAGATACTGAAAATCGCGTTGCGCAATAGCCAAGTTTAAATCAGATTATTGTTTTTACATTTCATTTCATTTCATAAAAATTTTATTAGGCATCACAGGTCATCCCCATCAATTAAACATTGGCTAACTTGTGTAATTCTTTAAAATAAATTGATATCGAAGAGTGTCTTGGTGATAAAATCAAAGCCAGAAAATCTCTTGGACTTCGATAAGGTTTTTTAATCAGTTGCAAAATTGATTTCCTTGAATCTGTTCAGTAATTTGCTGCATATAGAATTTTACTTTGTCAACAATACGCCAGACTTTAAACAGACGTTTCACGTATGTTTAAAAAACCTTGCTTTATCAAGCTAGAGGTTACAGATATTTTTTGCTCTGATGAAGCCCTGTATGCCGGGGCCAAATATTAGCCATTACTGATTTTTGTGTGTCTGTTGTTGTTCATTCTTGTCGCGTTGCTGTGTTACGTTTTTACTATGTTACAGATATTACAGGTACGAATTATGTTGCTAGGGAACAAGAAAACCAGGAAACCAATGATAAAGCAATCTACATAAACCATTCTGAGTATACAGCCATCATGAAATAAGAATTACCAAAAAGATGACAAAGATTTATGTCCATGTACGTGAATAAAATGATTTAGAAGGATAAAAGCACATTAAGCTGACACATAAAGGATTTCTTTTAACTTAGGAAGCTTCCAAAGCACATAAATGTGAAATTAAGGTTATCTTCAAGATTATAATTCTAGTCTATTGCCTATTAATTTTAGAACTTTTGTAATGGTATGCTATGCTGTCCAATGGCCAAATTATGTTGTTCTTGGGCCTTGTTTTTGTAAATATGTACTGGCTGGCATTTTTTGTAATCTGGTCATACATGTCAGGCTATTCTTTTGTGGGAAAGTTTTAGACTAAGCTTCTGTAATTGTCAAGAACAGCTTCTGTAATTTTCAAGAATACAATATTTCTCAACTGGTGGGAGAGAGCCTCTGGGATACTTTCTAATAAACATAGCCTGGTGTTGTTTGCTTAGTCTGTGAGTACTTTTGTGTTTATAAAAATACAATATGGAAAAAATGAAAACAATAACAAAAAGCAATACACTTACATTGTTAGGATTTGGTTTCTCTGATCCTCCTCTCATACTGGCAGGCCTAAAGAAAAAGTAAAGGGGTCGAATCATATGCAGAAGTTAATTTGTTTTTGTGGATGCTACTAAGACTTCAATTGGGAAATCGACTTTATTTAATCAGCTGAAAAGCTGTCTGTGTCAAGAATCAAAGGAGAAAGAAGACGAGCTTCAAGCTATCATCACACATTTTAAATGATTAAGTAAATCTCAACAAATTCATGTTCAAGTTTGTGCATTGAGATGTACTGAATCAAAAAGAAATAACAAAGGATGCCAGAAGTTCAGAATGAAATAATATGGCACCTTTTGAGCAAATTTAGCTCAACAGTAAGGGAAGATACAAAAGATCAAATTAATACTTGCACAATAGATAACTCATAATACCTTTAAAAACCCTATTTAGCCTTCTTAACTTCTTAAAAATGGGAACATATGAATCTTTAGACTCGTTTGTGGATTTGAGGTTTTGTCTAGAGAATATCATCCCTTTTTATTTTTCTTCAATACCTGCTGAAAATTGCCCTGTATTTCATATTATATTCCATATGCCCTTTAAACTGTATTTTTATATAAAGTATCATATTATGCAAAGATATCATATCATACATATTGTATCGTTCTATACCATACATACCTTAGAAGATAAAGGAGTACAGCTGCAATGACCCAGGCCACCATTACAAACATCATCATATTCCCACCATCATTAGATGCTTGCAAATTTGGTGCTGCAAAGGTCATTAAAAACATATGATATAATATAATTTTTTGAAAAATTCTTCTTCCTCCTTCAAGGTGCTTTAAGTCTGGAGAATGTTCTGTTGTATTCAAGTTACTGGCTTGCTTGGTTAGCTTTAAAACACAGAAAAAGGAAAGGCACACAAAAACTTGGTCTCATTCTGTACAATATTTTTTCAATGAATTTGACAGAAACATACATATATTTATTTTGTTTCACTTGATTTACTTCCCATTTCTCCTCCTCTCTTAAATGTATGAAACTCCATAAATGTGGACACAAGTTTCAATAATTATTAGTTATTCAAAGGTATTTGTCTCTTCCTTGAATGATCCCGATAGAGAAAGATCAAAATTACTTACAGAAATTAAAAACTAGAAAATATAAGCTCACCATCTGTAAAACATTGCTCTTCAGTGCAATAGCTTTGCGAACCTCTCAGCTAAACAAGAATAGACAAGATATAAAATTTTTAAAGCAATATTAAACACATTGTTTGACAACTGATATGATGAGATTTGCCACTTATGAAACGCATCAAGCTTACTGATACGGTATTTTCTAAATAAGATAACCTAAAACAAAATTTTAAGCATGATGCAAACAATTTGAACCTCAGAAAATTATCTAGGCTACAAAAATTTCTGAGGTTCAAATTGTTTAGCGTTAACAAGCTAATTCTATTACAAAATTCAAAGGATGTAACATGAATGTAAAATTGTACCCCGATGAATATAGGAAAGGCTCATACTCGAGCTAACGAGAAATTCCAGTTGAAATTTAAAACGTTACACGAGATACACAGGATTAATTTGGATATTTATGTGTAAGATAATTTTTTTCTGGTAGGTATACACTTTCAAATAAAACGCGAGAAATTTATGTTTACAACCAAAAATCAACTAAAAAATCTGGGGTAAGGAAGTCAATCAAATTTCCAAAATCATTTGTTTCCAGCCATCCTTCCAATTTTTTTTCTCCATTCGATACGTAAACAGACGCTAGGCCAAGCTGCCCAGCCACGAAGCCACACTGTTGGAAACATCGAAGTATAAACTCGATAAGTAAGAAGTAATTAAAAAGTTACCAGTGAGATCAGCCTTCGCATCGCTCCTTCATGACTAAAAATACATTCGCAAGGATCAAATGGAGGTGCTCCACCTCCCCCATCCATATTTGATAATTGTTACTATCGGCAGTGAAGCAACGAAATCGCCTTTCAATATTGGGCTGGAGGGTAAGTGTTGGAAGTTCTTCGTTTCCGTTTGACTTTCTAGACTGCAAATGTTTTGATTCGATGAAGATGATGCCAGAAACCTGGTTTACAGAAATCAACTGCCTGAGAGCCACGTCTGGTTACAAAATTTACCCAATCATGCGAAGTTTTCCCACACAGCACAACTGCATAAACAAGACCAGAATGGTAATTCAATGTTATTGAATCCAGGCCTCTTTCTTCCGCCGTAACCACATGGAACCAAGGTTGGTCTTGAACAATCAACCACGTGTGTGCTACCACCCTTTCTTTGAGTTGAGAAGCCAGAAAATTCAACATCGACCCTCGTAGCAGCTTTGCCCACCTCAGGGCCGCCGCTGGGGGGAGGGGGCTCCGGGCCCCTGCTTTCACTACGCCACAACATGGGCCCTGCTTTCAATCCTGAAACGCCCTTGTTCCTAAATTTAAGGCAATCATGGACTTTGCACGGCGCTTTGTAGCGTGTTTCGTTTTTAAATCCTTCCCACGTCACGAACCTTCGGCCTGGGCTTGTTTTTATACAAAAACGATATTACAAATTTAAACAAAATCAGAAAAAAATTAGCTACTTGGCAATTGAAAGTGTGTCAAGTTCTTAACCCTCTTCGCCGATATATTTCATTCAAACTATTACAGTAGTGAAGTGTCCCGCATATAAGAAATACAATTTTAAGAAACACAGATCCTGATTTTCAAAAGAAATAGCCCCTTTGATAAGAAACTGGTGAAGGTCTGAAAAAATGCTTGTTCTTATTCAAAAATTTTCATATAACGTAATCCTTTGAAAAACAGAGCAAAACATTAATCATTCTACACTTACTATTTTCTCAGTTAATCAAAAAACGCCCCTTTTTCGATCTATGTTCTGACGTTCTAAGCTCTGAAGGGTGTCAGACGAAAAGTTTTACTTTACTCAAATGTTTGCTTTTTCAAAGCCATATTCAAACTTCTTATATATAAATGTTTGATTTGACCCATCTTCAGAAACTCTTAAAACTTCTATATTTTATTTCAGGTATTTTTTTCATGAAAATTGCAATTAATTTATCTTCCAAATTGAGAGATATTTCATTATTTAACCATATTCTTACTGTTTTTGTGGTCAAATTGAAAATTTCTTAAAAATATATTTATTAACTTCATCAATTTGTTTCGCTATTATTGCCCTGGACAGGCAATAGGTTTCAAATAAGTTGATATCAATCACCATTGATTATATATATATGTCTAGAGACAGTTCTGTCTTCAGCTTTGTCAAAATTCTGTCAAACTGTTTCGACAAGAAAAGGAGCTTCTGTATAAATGATGGATGAATTTTCCAACATTGCAAGCTAAAATGAGCATGAAATTATACCAAAAAATTTTTCGAAGCCCTTCATGATTCGAGTGCTCCAATGCTTTAATGTAAAATCCAGAAATTTCATGTAAACGGTGCTTTATACCTTCCAGAATCCTGGATTTAAATTTCAAGCTGATAGGCAGAAACATCATGGGCCCTTTAAATTGGTATTTTCGAGGGGAAAGGCTTTTTAGCGAATATTTGTCTATTTGCCAAATAATGACAATTGGCATTGAGTTGTGAAAAGGTAGGACCCCCACTGACTTTATTAGTAATCAATACTTTCGAAACCAAGTATTACGGTAAACAATTTGTAAAATGAGTCATGACGAAGCTGAAAGGTATCTTAATACCAAGAAATGTAATGACAGTTGCTGCGGTTGTCCGCCATGGTCAATAGTCAATGGATCTTAAACACGTGATTCTAAATGAAAACAAACCACAAGTAGTACCAGCAGAAATAATAAGACGCACATTAGTATACCACTGTATGAACTGGTGGCTGGTATGTCAAAACTACGCTGTCAAGATCAAAGTTGGAGGTGGTAACAACATTGATAACAGAAGACGCTGATTCATGAAAAGATCTGAATGATAAGGCTTTCTGGGGGAGAGAAGGCTCAAGTCTGGTTATGAATACATGTTTAGCTCAACAAGTCTGAGAATCCAAAAAGTCATTACAAGAGGGAAAAGGAGGAGAGAAAGACTCCAGTGATTTGCATAAAAATATCCCATGTTTAAAGAATGTACATCCCAATCGTTAATCATCTATATAGTTTCTCGGGTCACTGTCGAGCAGAAAGGACCTTGTTAAGAAATCGTCAATATAAAATCACTTGTTTTAGGCTAAAAGAAGCTCAACATAAAAGCTATGCTGTTTTTACTAAGCACCTTTAATTGTAAGAAAATTACGTTGGCTGCGGCCAATTGGATGCTACTGTTAATTTTTGGGCAGAGTAGAGGCTCCGGGCGAGTGAAATTGTTCTAGTGTAGAACTCAGAAGTAATTTTTATCAAGCAGCAAAAATAGCTCATGCTTTGATGTTTAGCTGTCTGAAAACGGGTGATTTGGTTTTAAAAGCTTGACTGGAATTTGAACAAACTTCGATTGAAAGAAGTGTCTGGTATGAGAATGACGTCATGAAGTAATTTAATTTTGAATATATGTTGGTAGCCATAAGACCATTTTTCGAACGCCTAGCTACCATTTACTATAAAAATGAAAATGATTTTGATTGCATGACTCTGCACACTCTCCTTTGGTATGGAGTTTTTCTTTTAAAAAACACTCCTTTCATTGAGTTTGAAATTTGAAGAAATAAAGGCATAAAAACTACACGAAATTATTTTGCTGATTCTTGGCTATCTTGCTGATGTGTGCTTGTCGAAGTAAGCCGATCTCCACAAAGAGATGGTGAATCATCTCTATGGTGAATCATACCATTTTGGCAAAGCTAGACGAAAAGATGCCCCCGTCTTAGTAATAACAAATATGCAATTCACAACTTCAGACTATTTGAGTCACAGAAATAGCAGCTTACAGCAATGGGTGATAACATCTAGATGAATTATTCAGAAAGCCAAGCGAGTATTGAGTCAATAAAACTGGGAATAACAGAAACTGATATGCTAGAAAGTTAGCGATTCTCGAGAAAAGCTAGTCGTCCTCTTTTTATAAGCAGCAAGCCAGTGGTGGAATTTGCTTTAACAGGTGTTTGTAAGCGTCTTGTGTTGTGCTTTTAACGACAAAAAAGTGAGATGTAATATTTCTCAAAACACGTAGCTCTTTTAGCTGGCATATGTTGAAGATTTTCGCATCATTTGCATGGAGGCGAGAAAGATAAACAGCTTGTTTTGCAAGGAGCAACAGAAGTTTGACTGACAAAACTGTGCAACTGATGTGGTAAGTTTGTTGCTGTGCACAACGTTATAAGCTGAACGCGTAAATAAAGACTTGTTCTTTTTGCTTTGCTGTAACATTGCTGATAATATGCTGATTGGAGCTATGCGTGTCTTTGCAGCTATTGTACATATCTTGTTTATCTTTACTTTTTGCTTATCTTTATGCTCTTATCAACAGAAGGAGCCATTTTAAAGACAGGTTTTGAGTTTCAAGTGAGAATCCAGAGAGTCTCGAAAGCCTATATGCCAAAATGAGCATTACTGAAAAAATCCCTGATGTTTTGGCTTCATGTTTGCATACTTCTAATTGCATATTACATAATGCCAAAGCCTAAACAAAAATACTTTATTCTAAGCCTAAAATCAAATGTGTTATTCAGATTATCCCTTAGTCTGTTAAGATTTATTCGATCTTATTAATCAATTTGCTTGTGACTAGTTCCTTTATTTCTTTAAGAGTAGATTATCAGAGCTGATACTTTAAAAGTTAGAAAGTTCTAAAAAGAAATTTCTAGGAAAACGAACATAATGCATGTTATGAAGTTCTATAGAAAACTCTGAATCTGATACAAAACTAAAGCTCGAAAGAAAAGCAATCAATTGATATCAATGACAATGTTCCGACATTAAGCAGAGTGTCTTATGGATTTTTGAGTGGTGAGGAAAATAGCCTCAATGCCATAGAATAGTGGGAAATCAAAGGGGGAGTTATTTGCACGAAGAAGAATAAGATTAAAATCTTGTATATTCTTAAAGTCACATTATTCTGTCACGTCACGTCATTTGAAATTTGAGTTAAAATGTTTATTGAATACTACTGTTGTCTGAAGTTCAGATACCATACTGTCTTGCCTTAACATATACATTTCCCAAAAAATTCGATAAGCACAACACAATTGATTCAGCTAAAGTAAAGCACCCATCAAATACTATCTGAAGAAAGTTGATCAAGCAAGGCCTTCTTTTTGGTAACTTGTTCCAATATTGTAGCAGAAAATATTTCGTAGAACAACATTACTGGTGTCGCCTATGGACTTGAAAGATAGTTGAAAACAAACATTGATAAGAAATGAGCAAGCATTCTGCAATACCTGTCTAGAATAATCTACCTGAATTGAATTGAATTAGCAAGTGAATGCAACCTGGGGTGTATACTTCTTTTTTCCAAACGCAATAAATGGAATTTCAAACACCCACTGCAAAAATCTAATTTAGCTTGAAACTTGAGTTTAATACTTTGAATTTTTCTAAATAATGTTAGAATTTCAATGAATATAAACATTTTCAAGTAAATTAACAAACTGGAATAAACTTTTGATTTCAATCTAAATTTCATAGCTACCATCGAAAAGACTTTGAAACTGATTTGAAGATGAGTAAAAGAAATTACACAAAGTTTATCAAGGCATTGTAACATGAAGATTAGAAAGCTGCTGTTTGCAGCAGGCCTCTTCTGGTTTGCTGTCACGAATGTTTGTCACCCAATATCTGAACGAAGGATCCATAATAGCAATGAAGAAGGGCTTAGCCCTGATGCCTCTAGTTTAAATGATCACCAAATCCTGATTAAGCCATCAATGCTTCTGGTCAATGCATCAACCTCGAAGCAGCATACCAAAACATTGCCGAATTACCCGGTGAGATTTAATGGCATGGCTACAAAGAACCAGCCTTGGAGTAATGAAAAAGTAGTTATGAAGGATGCTTTGCAGCCGTTAAACAAGCCATTGGGGTATGTGATGTATGATCCCCTTCCTTCATTTGAAAAGTCAATGAAACCAAGCTACCAAAAAAGAAAAGAATGGAACTACAAGATTTTTATTGAGTTGCAACACACATCCAAGCATATCCGGAAGAAGTTAGACATATTAGAAACAGCTTTGCGGGACATTGCAGATTTCTTTGGAGACAGTGCAATTACGCTAGTTTTTCCTATTTGGCACAAGCTTGAAGGTGACACTTTGAAGTTAGTCTGGAGTAATATTACTATGGGTTATCCATTATGCTCCGAAAAACTAATGCATTACATGTCCACCAATATATTTGACATCGATGCCTCGCCGACAGCTGATTTCAAGCGGGCTTTTGAGCCTGAACTTCGTCTCGTAAGTGCACACGAGGAACGGAGGGGATTTTGTTCTGATTACAGTTTGAACAATACCTATGCCAGGCTTATAGAAAACATTATTCTACCACAGCATTCAACTCCTACAAAAGCAAATAGGCCTAGATTTCGAAGAAATGCTGCAGTGGGAAACCCGCCAATAGTTAACCAGTCACTGCCGAGTTTCAATGCAAGCTATTGCTCCTTATTTGTTTACGCAATACCAGAAAAGGTCTTCCTAGACAAAGAAGAGGGTAACACACGTAATCTGACATTGACAATTTTGCATATGAACGGCACGTCGGTCAGCCTCAACTCGTGGCTACAGCTGGATGGTAGCTTGCAAACACTGTATGGATATTTGAAAGTAAGTGACAGTGTCTTTGCGGATTCTGAAAAGTTTTTTCATTACAAAGTTCGCGCAACAGATTCAACGGGTTTGTCGGCAGATGCCCCTTTTAGCATAAAAATACCCCATTCACCTCCGACCGTCTTCTTCAAAGTAGTGCTAACAGTGAACTCATTCGAAGAACAAGGCAAGCCATATGTAAACGAAGTCATTTTTCTTGCCTACAAAGTCATTCGGTTTTTCAATGATAACTATTTCACGACTGTAAATGTACTAGACTTTAATAGAAACCATACAAGCAGTCATGCAGAAGAGACAGTGACATTTGGATGGACAAACTGCACTATAAGTGGGCCTGGTTGTCCATCTGGCGTTATTGAATCGCTGACACGAAAGCTCATTACTGATGACGGGAAGCCAAACCCAAGCTTCACTGAAAAACTCAAGCCACAATACAGTTTATACGATCTCAAAATCGAGAAAGTTGGCGCTTGTCTAGCTCCCTTGTCCTCAGTTATTTCACTTGCCACTCCAACACCTGTGCATTCGTTGTCACCAATAATAAGCAACGCGATTCCTGAAATCGTTGTCTATACAACACAACCTCTCAATTATCAAATTCCAACTAACACTTTCTATGACGTCCTAGATGGGTCCACGAGAAATCTGCGCCTGCAGCTACGAACGGCAGCAAACATTTCTTTATCCGCAAGTTCTTGGATACAGTTTCATGTTAATACCCAGATAATTTTTGGCATTCTGACAACTAATGTGTTCACAAGTGCCAATCCAATGTCTTTTACCTACCTTCTCATAGCCACTAATTCACGAGGATATAGCACATATCTTACTATAAGTTTGAAGGGATATAGAGAAACCATCTCTTTTGGTGCACTTTTCTCCATTAGTGGAAGAGACAACAGCCAATCAACTGTAAATGACATAACTATTTTGGATACTACATTGAACAAATTACGTGGCTATGTCAAAGACAAAAAGAACGATACAATCGAAGTTAAAAGCTTCACCAGACTTTCGACAGGGCAGCAGAAGATTTTCTCGTTTGTTTACACAAACACGTCAATAACCACAAGTAACTGTGTTGGCCTTCAACGTATCATTCCGTTGCTTCAAACTGAAGGTAGCTTGATCAATCAGGATCTCACTGCTGCCCTTGTTCCAGAGATCGTTGCTGATAGAATTGATATTGTCAGGTATGGTAGCTGTTCCAACTTGCAAAGCCGGTCAATAGGCCCTTCTCCGACACCAGGAGGCTTGTTTCCAGTCACTATTAATCAAGTACCACTCATTAACATCAAAACAGGACTGTATTTCTCATTCAGAATTCCTGTACAGACGTTTTATGATGCGAGTGATGGCGATACAACAAAACTCAGACTGCAAGTTACTTTTTCTAACGGTAATGCTTTGATTCATGGCTCATGGGTACAGTTTGATACGGTATCGCAAACGTTATACGGCCTTTTACCAGCAAATCAGCAATCAGTTCGTCCATATCAGAATTTTACACTTATCTTAAGGGCAACAAACTCATTGGGATACTCGACTGTGCAAATTATTACCATCCAAAGCCAATACCAGTCAATTGGTAATGGCATTGTTGTAACATTCAGCGGCAGAGAATACAATATCAACCACTGGAACGACGTACAGCTGCAAAACTTCATGTTACACCAGTTGCGAGGTTATTTTAAGATTACATCGAACGATACGATAAAGATTATCTCTTTCCAACACCATGCGAATGGAGGCAGCCAGTTTATTACTCTGTGGACAGATACGAGACTCGTTGCGAATGATTGTGATATCTCACTTCTAAGAAATCTTGAATCAAAAATGTTTTCAGCCAACAACACCGTCCATCCAAATCTTATCACTAAACTGCTCCCAAATATCGTTCTGATTGATGCAAAGATTTCATATTATGGTCAATGTATCCGCAACATAACTACGTCGGCCATGATTTTCCCAACACCGACTGACAGCAATGCACCACAATATTCGATTAGACTGCCCATCGTAAACGTCACTACTGGCCTACCATTTTCATATAAAATCCCACGTGATACGTTCATAGATAAAATAGATGGTGACACGCACGCCTTGCTTCTTTCAGTCTCAGAAAGTGATGGCTCGCCAATTACCTATGCTTCACCTGCCCAATTCAACACGAGCCACCAAATAGTAGCAGGGATATTCTTTGAGAGCGTGCTGCAGGGATCTTTTTTCAAGGATTTTCACTATACTTTGACAGCAACAAACTCGAGGAATCTCAAAACATCCATTCCTTTAACAATCAGAGCTGAAGCAAATCAAAACAGACCAGGAACCATTGTTACCACCTCTGCAAACACCTTCTACAACCAAATGACACCACACCTTAAAATTTCATCCGATTTCTTGCGTTTGATTAGCAACTATATCATTCCATCAGATACGACAGACTTCTCCATTATTTCTTTGCAACACACCACTAGCAACATCGGGCAAACGACAATTGCTTGGTCCTATAATAAGATCAATGGTACAGCATGCAATAGAACCATGCTGAAGAGCTTTCTGTCCTTGCTCAACGTTCCTAATAGTCAACCAAATCCAAACTTTATCGCTGCGATGTCTCCAACTTTTATCGTGTTTGCCTCTACGAGCGAAAAAGTAAACAGTTGTGACAACAGCACCTATTTCATTAGCAGCACAATCACTCCAGTTTTTCATATAACGCCAAGCTCTTCGTTTCCTTTGCCAATTTCCCTTTATATCAGCTCAATTATTAACACGAACACTCCTCCAAAAGTAACAAGTCAGATACTGCCACTGTTTGCTTATTTTTGTTCGCGATTTTCTTACACAATTCCAAATGATCTTTTTCGTGACGACGAAGATGGTGACACACGAAGTTTGAAAATTCGCCTCCAGACACATGAAAGGATAACTATTGGTGCTTCATCGTGGCTTCAGTACAGCGACACATCCAAAGTTTTGTACGGAATCCTTAAAATAAGCGACTTCTTTAAAAAACCATCTGGCGGATACAGGTTTTACTTGGTTGCAACTGACAAGCAAGGCCTCGAAGTAAGCACGGACTTTACAATAACCATTCCTGATATTCCACTGAGATATAACCACGTGATCACTATGCGTGTAAACAGAATATTTGATAATTCTATCCCAGACGTGAATGAGCAGCTATTGATAAGCACAAAGATATTAGAGTTCTTCAAAGATTCAAACACAAACAGTATCAACATCATTTCCTACCAGAGATCTCAGGCAGGCAACAGTGCTACCATTGAATGGAGCAACTGCAGCATAGCCTACAGTCCATGTCCCATTGCAGGCCTATCTGCCATGTTGAGCAAAGTGATTGACACCTCTGGTACGGTAACGGACAATTTCAAAAGTGCAATGTTGCCTCATTATACCATACAGCAATTCAATGTTAGAAGACTTCCTCCATGTAATACAACAGAGCAATCGAGTACAGTCTCGACTATGACAATTTCTCCAAGCCCTTCCCTGCCTCCCTTTCTGCCACCATTGCTACAAGAGCCTTTAAACCAACTGAATATTAGTTGGTGTGCACCATTACAGTTACAAATTCCTGAGAAAATGTTTTCTGATGGTTATGGTGGAACTTCAAAAAATATGTCTATAGATCTTCTTCAGATTAATGGATCCTCACTACCCAGTCAGTATTGGCTGAGATTTGACACAAAAACACAGACAATTATTGCCTACCCAACACTAAATGATCTCTCTTCTTATGAAACCACGTATTTTCTCGTAACTGCGACAAATCAAAGGAAACTAACAGCAAAGGCAAACATAACTTTCGTGGTTACGAAACCAAAACCCAATCCAAATCATCAAATCAAAGTAACAGCTGCTGCTTACGTCAGTGAAACAGTTACAAATGTTGACATTAGGATTTTGATATGGAACAAAATGAAAAAGTATTTCCAATCAAATAGCACTGAAATTATCTCATTTACCAACTATTCAAGATCAATTTCAATGCCATCTCGGGTTATATTCACGTTTAGCTTCTGCTTTGTATCCGAAGATCCTTGTCAGAAATCTGAGCTGGATGACCTGTTATTAAAATTACTCATCGCTCCTGGTATTATCAACTCAGAGTTTGTTGTTGCCTTCAGCCCTGAAATCGTGCTAACAGACGTTAGTGTGGAACACGTGGGAATTTGTACCTCATACACGTTGACTCCTTCTTTGACACAAGCAACAACCTATATTCCAGTGACAAGCAGCGTCCATGTTGTTCCAAAAAACCAGCCACCACTTATCTTACAAAACATCGGCACTCTGAACATTGATGCTTGCAACGTATTTGTTTACGTCGTGCCAGAAAGAGCTTTTTACGACGTGGAAGACGGTCTTACCCAACATCTGCGCCTGTCTGTAACTCATTTTAATGGCACAAGACTTTCTAATGATTCATGGGTCACGTTCGACCAAAGAACGAGAGTTTTGAAAGCTGTTTATACGAAGGATGGAGCCCAGGATTTTCAGTTCATTCTAAAAGCTACTGACAAAGGAGGGTTGACGGCATCCCAAACTCTTCATTTCAAAGTGCAACGGCTTGTAAATCCGGTAATGTTTTCAGTCGACACTCTAGGAACTGATTATTCTTCAAAAGGGACACCAATTGTTGAAATATTAGAACAGTTCAGTAGGAAACTTGTTTCGTATATTGGTGTTCCAGTGCAGCTTCTTTCTCAAAGCAGAACAGGAAATCAGTCTTTGAAGATCTCTTGGACTATCTGCGACCAAAGTGATTGGTGCAATGACACTGCTTTCACTTTATTAAAAAACAAATTGTTAATCACCGAAACAGTCTTGAATCCAGATCTTGTGATCGCCCTAGGGCCTGCCTTTATAGTAAGACAGATAAACATTCAAAGCATTGTGTCATGCTCATCTTTAGCAAAAGCAATGTCAACAGCAGCGTCAATCATCCCTCCATCACAGGCATTTACATCCCTTCTTTTCAGTTCAACGGTATCCACACTGAACACTGCACCGATGTTTGTAAAAAGACTTCCTACTTTGATGATTAGTTCCTGTAGGCCATTCTCCATGAAATTACCTGATGCCCTGTGCTTTGATAGAGAGGATGGCTTTAACAATGTTATCCTTTCAGTTGCCTACAAAAATGGAACCCAGCTTTCAGAATCTTCGCTTCTGAATTTTAACAGAGCAAATCGGACCATTTACGGGGTACTTAAGTTGTCAGATTTAACACCTAACGGACAACTGAAGGAAGAGTTTTCGATCTACTGCCAAGACTCGAAAAACTTGGTCACCTCAAAAGAGCTTGCATTTAACGCCACTGAATCTTCGAAAAACCAGACTGGCTACTCCCTTACGTTCCACACCTATATCTACACTCTCTCAGCACAAAGAAATGTTGATATCCAGATGGTATGGATACAGAAGTTTCAGAAATACATGGCTCATCCAGATGCCAGTTTAGTGCAATTTTTGAAATTTGACAGATTATCCTCAATTCAAGCCACGTTTACAATAAGCCTTTGCAATGTTGATATATGTAACTCATCGTTAATGCTTTTCATACGAGATAAGATCTTTTCAACTATGCCTGACTTGAAACCACAGTTTGTGGCCGCAATGATACCGGAGTTTAGTCTCGTTTCAAGCACGTTGATACCGCCCTCGTCAATCGATTGTCCTATCCAAAGTACAATTGTTCCAACTCAAACTTCATTCTACAGTCAGTTAGCAAGCTCTGTTGTTTTCAAAAATCCCATTAAAGTTCTAAAAAGCATTCTGGCTATAAATATTTCACTTTGCAGTCAGTTTGTATATGAGATTCCTGAAGATGTTTTCTACGACCCTGTAGAAGGCTACACGCGTAATCTAACAGTATCGATTCATGATGACAATAGCAGTCTTGTAAATCAAAATGCCTGGCTGAGTTATGACCATACCAAACTTATGATAACTGGATATGCAGTGCAAGATGAAGTATTGCAAGATTCAAGCAAACTACGATTTAGACTCATTGCAAGAAACAGCCGAGGTAGTAGTGCAGAAGCTCTTGTCCTTTTGAATCTCTCCCCGCCGTATAATGCTGTTTATAGTGGCTTCGTCACGGAAGCAGATGTATACGGTACATACAAAGACAATGTTCAATTGATGCTTGAAATCTCCACTAAAATCAAAGCTTATATAGGAAAGCCATCTGAATCTGGCCTAGTATTTACTAAATACACAAAGTACGGTACCAATCGACCAAGAATTGAATTTACATGGAGTACCTGTTCTCTAATCGATTCATGTGACCAATCTACTTTCAAAGCAATCTCAAGCAAACTTCTTTTCTCGGGAACAATTTTAAACTTTGAATTTATAACAGCACTGGCACCAAATATCCTTGTAACACAAGCAAGAATTCTTAATAACGGAGGCTGCACTGACATCAGAACTCCCCAGACAACATATGGCACAACTTACACGCAAATCCTTACCCAGTCAGATTTGCCAACAACCTTGATTATAAGACCAACTGCATTTGTTCAAGCTTCTTATCTCACGAATACAATAAACACGGAACTGCTGAGACCTTCAGGTGCCTCTACGGCGAGTCTGGCAACTTCAAGTATCCCTTCAGTTCTTAAAGTGCAGACTCCTTTGGCACCCTTAACCTTGAATATATGCAGTCCAATCAGCTTTCAAATACCGGAAAACACTTTTTACGATAGTTATGATGGCAGCACTAGAAATTTGACGCTCACGGCCTTGCTTCAAGATCATTCAACGATCCCTCTTAACTATTGGGCAAAGTTTGTATCAGATTCGCAGACATTAATTGCTCACGCAACGCAGGCGCTTTTGAAAGATCAACCAGTTAATGGATATCAGTTCATCATAAGAGCTACAAACAGAAGAAATCAATATGCAGAGACACCACTTGTATTAAAGATATCTAGCGAGGCCCCTCCTGCGCTTCACAACATCACTGTTTCCTTTGAAGAAACATCTCCAATGGCTGCCACTTTTGTTGATGCTATCACGTTCATTAGAAGTCGATTGAGTTTATATTTCGGAGATGCAACAAACAATAGCATTGCGATTTTGCAAAGCAGACAAAGCAATACCTCACCAAAAGTAGTAAACGTGACTTGGTACAATTGTACACTCGCAAGCTTAGGGTGTAACACAAATATATTCGATGCGTATTTCTCAAGAATCGTTACGGCAAATGATATTGTTAATCCAAGCTTTACAGTTGCATTTAGGCCTTACTTCCAAGTACAGAGCGTGAGTAAGGCAATGTCAGTGCTTTGCTTCACTTCGATGTCACCACTTCTCTCGCTTCAGTCGCTGCCAATACTTGATTCATCGACATATTCTGTTCCAGTCGTACAAACAACCGATTTTGCAAAATCAGCAACTTTTATATCCATGGTATCCTCGTCAGTTATCTGGAGTCGAAACTCTCCCCCAACCCCCATGAGATCGCTGAACATTTCGGTAAGCTACTGCGATGGACTTCGCTATAAAATCCCAAATGATGTATTTCATGACAAAGAAGATGGAGGCGCTGATAAACTGACACTTGAACTTCTCTCCATTGAGAGAAACCCTTTAAATTGCAACGATACGGTGCAGTTGAATCAAACAAGCCAAGAAATATTTGGGACAATAGTCGCAACACATTGGAATACTACGCAGATACTGTTGCTAAGAGCAACGGACAAAAGTGGTTTGTCAGCAACAACTAATGTCGTCTTTACAACAAGCAAAAGACCAAGGTTCACGACATTTGCAGTAACATTCCTTGTACGAATGACAAACAGAACGTGTCTTTCAAGTGTTATTGAAGACTTAAGATATAAACTGAGTATTTTTTTGCGTCGTTCAAGCATAAGCTTTTTATCCTATGATTACAGTAGACAAGGTGATCATGTGAGCGTCATGTGGACGGATTGTTCTGCTTTTGATAAAGTATGTAACGACAGCCTTGCCCAAGACATCAAACAAAAGATTATAACGAACAGTACAATCAAACCAGAGTTGAATAATTTTTTGCTTCCAAATATCAGGCTAGAATCTGTAACAATTTCCGAAACCGAAATATGCAAAACACCATCGTCATCAGCCATTGTACTCAATATTACCCTTTGCAATAAACTGAACTATACTTTGAATGAGTCATTGTACAGATCTTCGGTGATCAGCTTAGACCAGAAGCAGAAAAGACAGGAGCTTGCGTTTGAGCTCGTATCATCAGATGGCAGGCAACTGAACTGGATAATGTTAGAGAAGGACAACATTGTAGCCATGCCAGTATACAATGAATTGAAAAACAAACCTAATACAGTTCTGCAGCTGAATGCAATATTCGACAAGCAAGTTATCAAAAGCCTGGACGTAGTGCTCCAACATTCGAATATAAAAGCAGTTCAAATTAATTTTACGATCAGTTTGACCATGATCAGTTATAAATCGATTGATATGACTGACGTCAGACTGCTTGAGGCGATCAAGATACCCATTGCAGATTATCTCAATAGTTCCTCCAGTGAATTTGTTGTTGTTAGCTACAATAGGTCAAGAGTCTATCCTGAGACAGTGAAATTGATAATAACTCCTTGCTCTACTTTACGTATCTGCAATTCAACTCATCAACAATTCGTTACAAATGCACTAGCTTTGGGGAATGGAGTTCCGACGTACGGCTTAGTACGAGCCATGTTACCAGATCTTTTCCTCTTGGGGCTCGTTGTAAATAACACCAGTCAATGTAAGTATAAAAAACCAGAGGAGAATTCAACCAATATTGAAATCGTTGTTCCGCTCTGCACCAGACTTTTCGCCAAGACAACAAGTGGAATCATCAAAAGTGCCATGAATTTCTCAGAAAAGGCACAATACAAGCTGCTTGATTCCAGTGGAAATGCATTGAGCTTGAATTCCTGGGTTCAGTTGGAAGAAAATGAAAATCTGATTTACGGTGTACCTACGCAAATGCTGCTTAAGACCCAACCAGCTGAAGGATACACGTTTATACTTAGAGCAAAAGACGATAAAGGAAGAATCAAAGATGCAAAATTGAATATAACAATCACTGGGAACAGGGCAAAGCCAAATTATACACAAACAATATTTTTCAAGAGCCAATACCTAAAAAACACTTCCGACGCTAAAATACTTCTCACTGTTCGTGACAAGCTTTCACTGTTGTTGCAAAACATTTCTTTTTTTCAAATAACGTTTATTTCCTTCAGAAAGCAGTTTGATGCAAGTCAAATGAGCATGTTGGAATTTACGAATTGCAGCTTTCTAAGTGATCCTAGTGAATGCTCCAATCAAACAATAGATATGATGTCAAAAACGCTGATAGGGAGGAACGGACAACCAACACAAGCGCTGGAAACTGCAATGCAGCCGAATAATACAATTTTCAAAATTATAGAAACGAGGTCCTATCCTTGTAGAAATATTTCCAATCACCCACCTACGTCTGACAAGCCATTTCCGTTGCTGAATGTGTCTGTTTGTGCAAGGCTTGAGCTTAGTATACCTGACGCTACCTTTATAGACCCTGAAGATGGTAATGCCTCATCACTGGTGCTGTTCTTGAAATCATCAGATGGCAAATATCTTCAGTTAGACAGCTGGATACAGCTTGATCTACTTATGAAGACAATCTACGGAATACCAACTTATGATGTAATATCAAAGAGACCATCGAATGGGTACATCTTTAGACTAGAGGCACAGGACAGTAATGGGGCTGTAGCATCACTGCCAATTACAGTCAACATGAGCGGCAATACACCAAATAGAAGCCTTGTCAATTTGCTCGTTGAAACACCCCTTCTTGACAGTGCTACATCTATCGTGATCCAAAGAGCGTTCCTGATCAATTCTGCAAAATGTCTAAACATATCACAGCAAGACATCGCCCTTGCAAACTATAAGGTTATAGAAAGGACTACAAAGCAAATCAATATATCGATATTTTATAACTGTACCTATTCTCAAGATCAGTGTGACAAGGCACTCACCATTGAATTCTTGAATCGAGTATCGTCTAATTCGACCTACAGACAATGCGTTTATCCAGAATTCTCTGTCATCAAAGTCGACATGACTCTGACTGAGTCCTGTAAGAATACCACCGCAAATACGGCACCGTCATCAAAATTTTCTTCACTCCAGCTAAATATAACAATATGTGAAGCTTTGTACTACAAACTTCCAAACAATACATTCACAGATGCGGAAGATGGCGTAGAGATAATGAAGAGCATAAAACTCGTAAAAGCCAATGGCAGCCCAATTCAGAAATCCGATTTTGTGCAGCTGAATAAAGCAACTAATACTATTTATGCTCTCTACCCAGGTATTGACGATATGAAACAAAACATCTTCTCAAATTACTCATTGGAAGCAGTAGATTCAAGCGGTGAGAAAACAAGATCGACTGTTGCCATAAATGTACCTGAAAGGACGCAAAATTTTACATATCATATCTGTCTTGTTTTGAGACAATATTCTCAGGTACCTCAGATGGATATCGATGTTGTAATTGAAATTTTACAGAGAATCGAAAGGTTTCTTACTAATTCATCTCAGAGCCAATTCATAGTAGCTAGAAATTACAGTCTTACGGAAATATATCCAAGAAGCATCAAACTGTGCATTACAAACTGTAGTTTTTCCGATGGCGCGTGTCACGAAACGTCGGTTAAAGAATTGAGAAAAGTCATCTTTCTTCGTGATAACATCGCAACACAACAGTTCAGACAAGCATTAGGCCCAGATTTCATGATCACGGAAGTCTCCGACTACTACGCAAGTCACTGCCAAATGGCCCCACTAACGTATGCAATTTACCCAACAGTGGTGTCTTCCTTGGTTTTGGCTACAAGTAGCATTATGCCTACACCATATCATTTCTGCTTCTCTGGCAAAAATTCATCACCCAAGATCATCAACAGTGTAGGTTCATTAACAGTCTACATTGGACGCCCATTGATGTATAACATCCCAAATGATATAGTCTACGATAAAGAGGATGGCTATCTGAAGGTCAAGCTGACTAACATGGATAACACTGCCATAGAACACAAATGGCTTCAGTTCGATGAGACCGAGCAAAGAATTTATGTATCAGTTTTTGAAACTGAAAGATCTAATTTCAAAAGTGAGCAGTATTTTAGATTAGTGGCGACCGATTCATGCGGCATCAAAGTATACGACATTTTAACTGTCACTGTTGTGGGGGCGGTTTCTTGTTGTTATGTTATACAGTTGGAGTCTACTCTCAACTATTTGAATTGGACAGGAAATGTCACAACACAATATGTCTTCTTTAAAAGGCTTGTGAACGCTTTCAACGACACGCAAGACCAGCTACGACTTTATGGGATTGTAAACCAAACATATAATATCTCAAAGACTGCCGTGTTGTTTACAAACTCCTCATATAGTAATGAATCATGTCTTCTTGAGCACACTGGTCAGTTGTCTGATGTCGTGTTTCTCAAAAATGGTACCTCGAGAAAAAGCTTCGTTTCTCAGTTTGCAGACTTTGGCATCGTGGATGCAGTCGCAGGAAATAGCAGTAGCTGCAACAAGACTTTTGTACCGCTGATTCCAATAACGGTAAACACCCCAGGGGCTGCAAAAGCACGGACGTTTGATGATTGGTTATGGTATGTGCTTCCCTTTATCATCCTTGCATTTCTTGTCATCTGTTGCTGCTTTCTGTTCTACTGGTGCGGGGCCTGTCGCCAGACATGCTGTGGAGGAGCAAAGAAGTCGGGTGATTTATTTTCTGCCGCAGCAGCAGCAAAACCAATACAAGAAGAAATAATGATGCCAGTAGCTGCTGACGTCGCGCAAGCAGAAGACCCAAGTACTGCAGCAGTTGCTGCTAATGCTTTGTCTGATAATGGTTCTTCTAAAGATCCATTTGAAGAAATGTATGCAGACATAGACGCAACTGCTAGAAATTCATCTGTGCCTTCACTTTACAAAACAAGAAGTAAGCCGCTGTGGATGAAAGCAGCGAAAAGACCGCAAGCAGGAGATCCGCCATCCGATTCAACTGGAACCAAGCCGATAGAAGAACCGATTCTTCAAAGTGCTGCTTCTTTACCGCAGGAAGCCCCGCCTGATACAACTGACGGACTGGCAATGCCTATTGCAGCTTCTTTGCCTAGACCTTCATCGCCAGAACAACCAATGACAGCGACATACTCTCCAAACACCCGTCATCGACCAAGCTATCTAATTTCGCCTTCTTCATCTGTGACATCAGTTGAAGAGGATCCTCAGACTGCTGCTGCAATTGCACCAATGGCACAAGGTCCATCTTATTCTGAAAGGCCTTTAATCCATGAAGATGGGTTGCAGGCAATTAGCAATACAGGTTTTGAAGCAGCTCCTGCCCCAGTACCTAACGAGCCGTCGATAAACCCAGTTAATGAGAATCCAATAGAATCAGGCATCCTTCCTCAATTCCAGCAACCTCTATCAGCACCATTGTTAAGATTACCTTCTACACCGATAATCTCTCCCAGTGAAGCACCACCACCATATTCACCTCCAGCTATGATTAAAGAACGGGGGCCTAGGTGGTTCAGAACCAGACCAGCAACTCGGGTCATAGAAAAAAGGCCAACAAAGACAATTATACATATACCAAAACGTTTATCACGACTTCCTAAAATCAGGCACACGAAAGATCATTTTGAAGAAAGACCTTATCCTCGAAAAAGCACCCAGTCTGTAACAAGCCCATTGAAATATTCAGTTTCCCTGGAGTCCAGAAATGGCCTAAAACGCAGATCGATAAGTGGTTCGAGAAAACGGCAAGTTATTCCGATCCGTACACTACGTAGGGAGTCGAAACGTGTTGAACCTGATCAAAGTTATGAACGAATAAAAAGCTTTGAAAGTCTTATACCAAAATCTAATTTAAGGCCAAGCTTCGATTACTTAAGTGACTACTATACAGACGTCACTTCGGTCGGAGAGCATCCTCCAAGAATGCCAAGATACGGCAGCAAAGACTTTTTACACAAGGATGACTCTTATAATGCTTTATCGGAGGATCAAGTTCCAGTGAAAATCAACGGAGTCGTTAAAGCCCCCGAGAAGCTATTAATGAAGTGGTTAAAAGATGGGTCGTTACAAACCACTATAACAAACGCAGATCCCAATTTTGATGATTCATTTGTACTAAAGAATAGGCCAAAGAAAAGAACTAAATCACCTTTGCGTGGGGTTCACCAGATAACAAGTAGGCATGAACAGAGGCCGTCCCTTTTTGAACAACGGGGAGGTGATTTGGATGAGGTACACTCTTTCACAGATCTTCTTCCCAGGAGACAAAGCAGACGGAAAGGAAGGCAAATTTCAAGAAGCCAAACAGGGCGGCATAAACACAACGCAGCTTTGAGTGACATTGCGGAATCTACTGGAAATGTCTCCGAACGACCATTAAGTATAGGATACCCTTACTCGAAAGACTTATACGAATATGTCCAGACTGTTGTGAGACCAAGAGAAGTGGATAAAATAAGAAAGGACAGGCCATTAACAGATTCTGTTGATATTTCTTTCGAAGATAGCAGAAGTGCAAACCAAATACAAAAGAAGGTTGTTGCAGGGTCTCAAAATGGCTTGACTCGACAAAAGTCAAGAAGAAGTATCAACGAAATACTGTCAAGAATGACCAGAAGACGTCAGCTGAAGAAACACAGACGGGCGTTCCAAGACAATGAATTTCACGAACTGTGAATTTTCTTTGCAGCAACAAAACAGTAATTCCCTGTTGCTGGAAAACAGATTTTATTTCAAGCTACCATCTTATCGATGATTTAGGCGATTTTTTCTAATTGTTATTATTAGAATTATGGTGATAAGATTTTAATCAAAGCACGAATTTTGACACAGTGAAAATTTTTATAGCTTGTAAGCATCAATCTTTACGTGTTCATAGTATAAAAAAAAGAGATGTTGAAGTAAAAAATTAAATTTTAGATTTTTTAGACAAAATATTGACAGAAGTTTCATGTAGATACGTTTGAAATAAAAAAAGGCAGGAATTTTGCTGGCCTAGTAATGACTTGGTAAATTTGTAAGAGGAAAAAGTAGTTTCTATGCTGACAATCCCCTCGAATCTATCTCAATAAGCTACATGAAATAACATGACTGTTAAAACTGCCATTTACTTCATATTTCTTAACAGTATAAACAAGTCGCCCGATGAAATGATTTTCTGGTAGTTAAACTTCTTAGAGCCTGAGTTGCGATTTTTTTGCTGTATATGTAAAAAATTTTGTCATCGCCGTTAGCAATTTGTCATCGCCGTTAGTTTTTAATATTTCACTAAGTTTTTTAAAGTATGAGCCTAGAGTTTCTTATGGATGGTTTCTTATGTAGAAAAAACAATATTATTCGCTTATTGTGTTCTGAATTCTTTAATCTGTGGTTATACTTTTTTGTGACAAGACTGTTTGAATGATTTTGTGTCAAATGGCTTCCACTCATGGACAGACAAAGTTTTAACTACCATATACTTTAAAACGAATATTTCAAAAAAACTAATTTTTTCGAAAACTAATTATTTATTACATACAAATCTGGAACAACGTCACAGTGGCGGAGATTCAGGCTTTCATTTGGGAGTGCTCAGGCCTACGATGTGCTAGTGCCTCCCTTTAACCTGACCGCTGTCTAGTGCTGTTGCTTAAATTTGTTTAATTTTGTGCGACTTGCTTGATTTTCGTGCGCGTCGTTTTCACTTTTGTGTTAATCAGTTTGCTTCAATATTAATCGGTACTGAATTCACGCGACCAGTTTTGTTTGTATGGGAAAGAGTTTAAAAATAGTGCGCTGCAGTTAAAGGCCACCTTAAAAATACACACTATGTCAATAAGACTGGACTGTTGCATTCATTATACTAAAGGGTGTGCTAAAACTATGGTGAATGAATCTTGGTAGAGCTACGGATCGGTCTCAAAGGCAATCCACGATAAAGGGTTTATGCCATCTTTCAACCACAAATTGACCAATCAGTGATCGTCATTCCACTTACACTTGACTGATGGTCTACTAAGTCACTTTTATATCTATCGATTGCCTTTAAGATCTCCCTATTCTGTCATTTTTCTGTCACATATTTAAAAAATGTGCTCTTGGCATTTCTATTTTAGGCTTATTCTTCCCATTCTATCCAGTTCTCAACATCCACTCATTTGCGCTGGCCTTTCTATTCTAGACATGCATATCCATGTTAATCAATGAGCTTACTGTTTGTAAATTTTCTGCAACTGCTTACATACCCAGTTGCAATAACTTGGCTCTGCACGATATTGCTAGATAGATAGAAGTCAAAAATCTGTCTGCAAGGCACTCAGGGCAAGAAAAAGGTATCAGATGAAAGTTTCTTACAGAAAAATGCAGGCACATCAGAGCGTTGAGAAAAGTGGAGAACAGGGAGTCAAACCGAGTGAAAAGAGACTTGACTGGTGACCCATTTCTTGCCTCGTTTCGTTTTCGGCGAAAAGTGAAGCTTTAACTCATAGCTCCCTGCTTGTGGTGCCTGATATGGGTGCCCAGAATCCTACCCATTCTTCTCTAGGACTGCTGTGATGACGCGTTGAACTGGGAAGGAGAGCCCAATGTGTTCTCTAATTTCCTTTTGCGTCCGTCCACAGTTGGCGCGAACACTTTGGAGTGCCTGAAAATTTATTTTGAAGAATATAATTAAAAGAAGCTCAATTCAATTACCTATTTTCAACCACTTTGATAACATTTGCCTTCAATTTCACGAGAAGTAGCTACTGGTCAAAACTAAGCTTTATCCATCAAAGGACAAGAATCTTCGATAATGGCGTCTGGGCCTAAATCCAATCTTGCTTCTGGCAAGGCAAATGATACAAGGGTTCTTGCATTGAAATGCAAATGGAATGGCTGCGGAACAACGCTTGCACTACCTGCAGATGGGTATCAGGCATTTGCTGAGCATGTTCTCAGACACTTAAAAAGCTATTTAGATGAAATAATGCCATGTAGAAATGACGAAGAAACAACACTTGCTCTGCCACTTAAATGTCTGTGGTTTGAATGCCAGTCAGAAATACGACGAAGTGTTGGGGAGTTTACGCGTCATGTTATGTTCCATGCCTATCACTCAAAACTAAAGTGCCTTGGAGCTTTTATTGTGATTGCTGAAAAGCTAAGACAGTGTTCGTTTGATGTAGAAACACAGGATTTATTGCCAGATTTATCTGATCCGTTTCTCTGCAGGTGGGAATCCTGTGGCCTTGAATTTTATTGCCCAGATCAGTTTTATAGACATGTAGACATGCATGGTCACGAAGCACATCGTGAAGATGTTTTAGTTACAACAGGAGAAAAAGTGAAGGCTAAGAATGATGGAGAATTTGAAGAAGAGTTAGAAGGGCTAACTGTCCAAAAAATGATGCAATCTGTATGCAGGTGGGAAGGTATCCACTTTCTTTTGTTCTTGCCATTTTTATGAAGAATGCTTGTTTTAAGTTCTTAAAACAACAATTGACTATTCCTCATGTTGGTATGTTCTTTACTGCAAAACTTGAAGACAGACCGTTTGGTTAAGATAGGCCAAAGCAAAATTATCAAAATTTTGTCCAAGAGTGCATTCAAAGTTCTCTAAATTCTTGTTTGCTAATATTGCATGTATTCTATAAAAGGTTTTCTGGATGCTAGCAATTTTTTACATTCTAATAGGAATTCCAGTTGTAGGAATCATGAAGTTTAGGACATTGGTTTGATTCTTTTAAGTAGCTCATCTAAGTAGCTCAAAACAAAACAAGAGAAAAGGCAGTTATTGAGCTTTGCAATAGTAATAATAATAAGCTACCTTACTGAATCATGAGATATATCTGTTTCTTTACATGGAGCTTATTTACCCTGAAATAGCTTCACCAGTCTTATTTTGACATCTTTTTGGGGAATATAAAAAAACATTAAAATCCTGCCAACAGATTGAGAAGTATAATTGGAAAGTTTACATTTTTACCACATTTTGTTAGCATGAAGTTTTATATAGCCCTAGTAGTTGCATTTTTCATATGCTGTAATGTTTAAATGCAGTATTATATTGATGGGTGTAATATAGTCCACACATTAAGAAGATGTGTTATTTGTGGCTGTTTATAAAAAGACTTTGGTTTTTTAACTTTAGGATGTTCATATTTGGCAAAAGATCCTTGGAAAATCAAAGAGCACTGCAGAACTCATACTGGGGAAAGAAAAATAGCTTGTCCAAGTTGTGGAATGTTTTTTGCTAATAAGACTAAATTGGCAGACCATTTGATTCGACAGGATACAGAGCAATGTATGGATGAACCTGTGCCCTTATTAATCTAAAGATTAATTTATAAGATCTATAACTTGATCTGTTTATAGCATGATACCTGAATATCACTTTGCAGGCTTAGCTATCAATTGCTCTAATCAGATGACTGACCTTTTGAAGCATATCAGCATAATGATTGATTACACAGTTGCGTTCTTTACTAGCTATTTTCAAGTCTTTTTCTTTATGTTTTACTCATTGAAGTGTTTGCAACAGAAAAACTTTTACTATGTTGCTATTTTACTTTAGTTAGACAGTTTAAATCAAGATACCATGCTTTATACAATTTCACACTAACTCATACTATATTTTCCAATTTTTTTCTTACAGATGAGAATTTTCAATGTTCTCATTGTTTGAAAAGATGTGCTAGTGAGAGACTTCTCAGAGATCATATGAGACATCATGGTATAACTCACATCATAAAATTTGTTTTTTCAAGTTGATATTTGAGAAGTTCTTGAGAAGTAGTATTTCACTTCTGTTGTTGTACTTATTTTAATCAACAAGTGAGCATTAACAATTTTCTTCAAGTGAGCATTAACAATTTCCTGAAGCTTTCTTTTAAACCCTGGTTAAGTTTAGTGAAAGTTTATTAATCTTTTGCTTTATCAACTTATCTAGCTTTTCCTTGCACCACGTGCTTCTACACACTATTTTTCTAACAGACTCTATGTAAAATAGGCAATGTACGTACATGATACAAAGTAGATCACATATTTAAACACATTATGTTAAATGATATCAAGATTTTTATAAGTAGTTACTTGTGATATTTTTCCCAGAAGCAATTTATCAGCAAGAAGGGTTTATAATTTAGTGAAAGTACACTAGAAAAGTTTATTTACATTTTCAGGACCTATTACGTGATAGTGTTTGTACAACCAATGTTCCACTTCACCGTATAAACTGTCAAATATAATTTAGATTAACTTTAGTAAGTCCTTATCTTAATGGAGTGCAGAGTGCATTAACTCATGTTGTGCATCCTTCAGTGGCCATTAGTAGTCTTATAAGTATTAATTTATTTGATAATATAGTCTTTATAATAATTTACTATGAAAGTATAATCAATATAGTCTTTGTATATTTATACATGAACATTTATTTGTCTCAATGACTTTATAAATATAGTTGACAAATACCACTAGGCACATAAAAGTTTTTTGCTTTTTTGCACAATGGTTTCTATAGAGTTGTATCTCTGTAATTATTTTCATTCCAAAATTTAGCAAGTTTTCATGTGTTCATATAACCTTGGGTTTATTGTCAATGTTTAAGTAAAATAGTTTGGTTTGGCTAAACAATAAGAGTGGCGTGTCAGCGTGATCATTATTTAAATTATTCTTTTTTTAGTGAACCATGTGAAGTGCCCTCACTGTGATATGACCTGTCCAAATCCATCTGCTTTGAGAAGTCATTTGAAGTTCAAGCACTCCCTTGATCGTCCATTCAAGTGTTCTATGTGTGATTACAGGTAAAACTTTTGAATTTTTGTAACAAGTACCTTTTTTAATGTGTTTTGTTGTTTATTGCAAACTTTTACTAATAAAATTTGCCTTATCATTCCAATGGCATTGTGAAAACCATTTGAAATTAATAGGTAAGTAGGACTGAAGTAAACATTTTTTCTGTTAAAGTAAACATTTTTTCTAAGAAGTCTTCTGTTAAATTTTTTTATCAAATTATTGTTTACATTGATTGTGTTTATTTGTAGTTGTAAGACCAAACATGATCTTCAGAGGCATGAAGAAATTCATTTTGAAAAAAGATTTGGTTGTGAAGTTGAAGGTTGCTTTTATGAAGGAAAAACCATGTCTGGCTTGCGAGCACATGTTAAAGCAGTACACAATGTAAGTATGACAATTTTGATTTGACTTTTTATACTCTCACCCTGTTCCCGTTATCTAAAAAGAGGCTGGTACTTTTTTTGTTGAACAGTAAACAAGGATGGTTATGATAAATGGGTTCTAAGATAGTGTTAAGCAAATGGTTGATTGTGCAAGCAACTGCATTTTCTCCAGCTTCAATCAAGAGGAAATAAAGATTTAAAGCTAAAAGCAACTCCTCTGCTGTGTTTGTGTAAAAATCAAGTTGTAGGAAAGATCTTACCACAGTCTTTTTACTTGTAATGATACATTTTTCTCTTACAACACATACCCAATCACATGTGTAAAAAGGTCATAATTCTTTCTTGAAATTTCCGAACATTCAATTTAATGACCCCTCTCCCCATTTAATCAGGCACCAACGAGTACTCCTAGGATAACTGACCAAATTTTATTAATTAATTAATGCTTTCCTTTTCTTTCTTGACCCTCCTCCACCAACATTTATGTTGCTTCGTAGATGCCAAAATTTTCAAATGTTGCTTCGTAGATGCCTTTTTTGCTAAAGATAAATTTTTCTGTCCAACCATGTCCGTTTTTAAACAGTGGATTGTATATCTCAACATCTGAACAAATTCATATTTAATACTTTCCGCCTTAATAGCGAAGCGGTGTGAGGCAGTTCATGTGTCATATATGCGAAAAGACATTGTCACGTGGCTTTCTTTTGACGAAACATCTCAAGAAAGCTCACCATTTCAGCTGGCCATCGGGACACTCGCGTTTTCGGTAAGTTAGTATGTCACTATACCCTATGAATTTTCTGATTCACTCTGAAGTTGTTTCTTTAAGTGGTTTCTAAAACTGTCCAGTTTAATTTATAGAACAGCTTTCTTCTAATAACTTTTTCGATTACTCGATTCCTTCCTTTGATTTAAAGAGACAATATACAAGTTGTTAAATCAGTGTGTACTTTAAGGCTATCGTCAACATGTTTTCTATTGTCTTCCAAAGGATTAAGAAATAGAGAAGAATAAAGGGGTAATTATCACATATGTAACCAAATTAATATGTTAAGAATGGCTATTCTCCCCAGTTCACACAACGATATGATCTCGCTCATATGCGCCTTATTTGTAGCATTTTTAAGCATGCCATAGCTATTTCCGAAGTAAGGAAACATTTTCCTATATTTCAACTCTGTTTATTAACCAATCGGCTTTCTTTTTCTTTGCTAGTTATAAGCTCGATGAAGATGGATATTATCGACTACAAATGGTGCGGTTTGAAAGCGCTGAATTGACAGAACAGCTGTCTGGAGGGGAGAATTCTCGAGGCGATAATCTGTTAAACGGCGAAGAGGAATCAGGATCTGTTATTATTGATGAAAGCTCTATCCAAAACTCAGTGATCATGAGAGATTTGTCTGCAGAAGCTGCTGGTACGGATTCAGCTGTGAACTCTGTTAATTTCAGCAGTAATGACAGCCCGGACCTTGCGCAAGCTGGATTGTCAACCCCCCAACCAAACTCAGGGGTTGTCTCTCTAAACCTGAATGAAGGGTACGAAGTCCTTTTGCGATATTATGAAATGACAAAAGAAAATGAGAATCTGAATTCAGATTTTAAGTCTTCAAATCAAAATGTTGGCATTGCTGAGGATTTGGGGAAAGCTAAAGAAGTTGCAGAGTCCGAATATTATCAAGAGCGAATTGACAGAAACTCTGAAACGAAAGCAAAAAGAAAGCAACTGGCGATCGATCAAAAACACACCAAAAGACGAAGAAAAGATAATCGCTGAATTGACCTGTAAATAATTCGTTGCTAGATATTTATGTTAATGATTTCAAAGACTTCTTTTAATTCGTGGATCTAACCATTCCTATCTTTAACAACTGAACGCTCTGCTATGGAATAAATAGATTTACCGTTACTGTTGAACTGTTACGGTTAGGGCTATTTTCCTATCAAACGTTTGCCTGTGAATCTGATTCACTGCATCAAAACTGTTTTAAAGGAAATCCACATTCAAGAGATACACTATGTGCCAACGTCTATGCCCATTTAAGAGTACATAAATTTAGAAAATCAAAAGCCCTTTGCTCCAGAGCTTTGTGGTATTCGGGTTACGCCAGATAATATTTAGAAAGTCTGCAAATATCTCGTAAACCCGGTCGTTTATCCTAGCAAGATTGCAATGCTAGGAACATAGAGCTGAATCCACTCGACTTGTTTGTGCAGCCTCTGAAATACAGCCTTACATGTGCAGCCTTTTCCCGTATCACCACTAGGTCAGAGGATACAGCTTGACCATAACTTAACTGTCGTTGTCCCGAAACCCTTCCTCAATGGCAAATGCTAACCACGAGACTTAAGAACAGCGTTTATATGATGAATGATCATGTTTGTTTTGTAAGTTTGTATTGATGATATTATTTCTGTTGTTATTGTTTGATGTTGATGATAGATGATCTATTCTGTTTGCAACTTCTTCTTTTATTACGCCAACGTCTGATAGTGAAGATTTCAGACTGCTTCTGTTGAAAATGAATTAGCAAAGACCTTTTCACTTTTGTATAGGATTAGATAAGCAGACCACTTTGAGCTTGTATGTGCGGGAAACGTGCATTTGAATGACTTAACAGCCGCTAAAGTAGGCCTTGCAACCAATTATTGTTGAGTACATTCAGGCACGTGGTGTGTTATGTTCTTTTGTTTTCTTGTCCTAAGTGGGCGTGTTTGTTTCTGCGCTTAGCTAGTTTTTGTCCAAAACAAAACTATCATCCAAAGTGTTGCAACTACAGTCTGTAAACTTCTGCATGAGTCTGGCAGGTCTTTAATAGCATCATCGACTTTGATAACAGTAAGCAAGTATGCTTCTCTGACATTGTTTTACTAGGCCCAAGTCTCTCAGTGTTTCCATGGAAACATTAATCTATAGTTCTGAGATGTTTCATTTAGGTGTTTACTGGAAAGCACGTGGTTATTGTAGGATAGCACAAGCACAACCATACCTTTGAATTGCTTAGCAACGAATTGAGATTTGTAGACTGACCGAAGCTGTAAAAACATATCGATATCATGTTAAAGGGAAACAAATTCAAAACTTTACGCTATATGTTAGCATCCAAAAGACTTGTGCTCTTATCAGTCTCAGTAATTTGTATTATAGTTGCGCTAATTTTAATTGGGAACAGTCAGTCTAAAAACAGAGGAAATATCTTGCCTCACTGGTTTAGTGCAATAAATGCAAGACGAAGTGGTGTCGACATTACAGCAATATCATGGGCAAAGCGCCATCGTCCAGCGCTCCATGGATCAAAGTTAGCAGACGAGATAAGCTGGGAAATACGTCGAAATTTGAGCAGAAGTGAAATGAGGCTAGTAAAGCAACGACTGTCAAGGCACAAGACATATGTTAGCAACTATACGGCCTGTCTGAAGAAAAGGTTTAAAGAATTTGAGCGAAATTTGCCCAAGAAGTTGATGAGGTTCCCACCAGCGTTTAATGAACTTATGATGCAGCTACACAAAAAATGCAATGCTGAAATCCTTGGAGGAGGAGAGAGATGTGGTCCCAAGCATCAGAAGCTGGGTGAGTCTAGTTTTTAAATGACTTTTTATGGGCTTGCTCTCTAAGCATTTTCTTTCTGTTATATTCTGTCAATAACTTTGAAAAAAAAGAATCTTTTGAAGAATGACTATTCTATTAAAGCATATGTTATATTGCCCCTAACAAATGAAGACAATGGAAGCTCAGTTTGTAACGCAAAAGCAGAGGATAAAAGTTTCATAGGCCACATTGTATAATCACTATTGGATGTGGCATGTCGCTCTGAATTATTCAATTAATTGTATAATCCCCAACGACAACATGATATATTAGCATTCCAGTATGAATGATTCTAGTCTTAAGAAAAAAGTTTGGCATGAAAGGAAAAAGAAGATTTGATATACTGTGGTACATATGGTATCAGCGTGTGGCCAAAAAACTTGCTTTCTTCTGATTTGTTTTTACTTTCTATTTTAACATCTGTCCCAAATCAAATGCCATGGAATATTTTCGAACAAATTATGTCATTCTGAAGGTCTTAGTGAATTTGAATCGTTATACATGAATACGTGAATTTGAACCGTTATACATGAATTTGAATCTTCTCTTGTGCTGTCCTTGCATAATATGTCAATGCAACTAAACTGTATTTGATAACACAAGGCATGATTTCACAATTCTAGCTGGACATCTTTATGTAAATAAAGACGTATTACCGATGGATGAATTGAAGAAAGAGCTGTCTACTGTTCGACTTGGCGGCCTGTGGAGCCCCAGTGACTGTACGCCAAAGGCAAAGGTATGTCAAAGCATTGAAGCTGAGATATATCTGTTATGAAGTAGTTGCTGAAGCAGACATATCATTAAAGAAAATGGTTTAAATTAGTAATCATAAAGATTCATTCAGTAATGCAGATTACTTAAATCGTATATTTTTAAATCATCACTAAAACTCAGCTTGGTTTGTTTGAAAGAAAGTAAATTTAAGACGTTTAACAATAAATGTTAGGATGAGGAATAACATATTCAATCTGTTTTTCTAAGATGAAGTCTGGGTAACATTCTTAATCCGCTCCTCTACTACCTGCTATGCGACAAAAGTGCATTAGATACCCGTAACTTTTAACTTACTTGTTTGCCTATTCTTTATGATAATGTTCTGTTTCTTAATCATCGATTTTTAGCTAGCTATTGTGATACCATTTCGAAGGAGGGAACACCACTTGCCTGTACTCCTTCGGCAACTCCACCCAGTGCTACAAAGGCAAAAACTGCTATACCGAATATTTGTCATTGAACAGGTAACAGCTAGATGCCAAGATAATTAATTTGTTTTTATTTCTCTTAACAGCAAGTAATATTTATTTTGAGAAAGTAACAGAAAAAGTTGGCTCACACAAATAAAATTTGGTTATCTGAAGATATTCCGATCCAATGTACTGAATCTGGAATCATACAAAGAAATAATTTAACAAACTTTGCGTATTGCTATAAACGATGAACTACGGTGCTGGACCACTGCTGTATCAATCTTTTATATTTTTAAGTTTTTTCCAGTTAAGATAATTAGTATACATAGTTGCACACATACATATTTGACATGCAGTATGATTAAGTTGAAATGGAATGGTTAATTATGTTTAATTCATACTTTGATTTTGCCATTAAATCGCTTTTAATTTTTAGACTGTCAGTCATTCTAAGATAAATTCTTTTAATAAAGTTACATCATCCTTCTTGCTATAACTATTTGATAGCTAAGATTATAAGCCTAATATGCGAATCATTGATAAACGGTAAGTTAACACTCTTATTATGTGGATAATTTGTATTAAATAATTGTGTCTAGAAAGTTCAGTTGCATTTTGTGTCAATGATCACTCCCAACCCTCCCTCTTTTTCTTAGGTAGACATGTACCCTTTTAACAGGGGGAAATTAATGAATGTTGGCTTTGTTGAAGCAAAAAAGGTCTTCAATTTTGATTGCTTTGTCTTCCATGATGTTGATTTGATCCCCGAAGACGATCGCAACGACTATGGCTGTCCATCATCACCTCGACATTTGTCTGTTGCCGTTGACAAGTTCGATTACAAGTATTTATTTTAATTTCTTAAGTCGTTGTTCCTATTCTGGATTTAGTTTTTGGCCTTATTTGCATCAGAAAAGCTCCCATCGCCTTGACTCGAATAACTATATTCAAAACCACCGCCAGTTTTACATTAATGCCTGCATAAAAGTGATCCATAGTTTCCACTTTGGCTTTCAAAGTTACTTTCTTTGGTGTGTTTCTGCTTACAGAAGGACTCAAAGCCAGGGACTACAAAGGCGGGAGGAAAGAGGGGCTACGGGGGCTTTAGTCCCCCAAGAAATTTCAAAAATGTACCGTAAGCCATAAAAAAGTCGCTCTTGTTTTGGTTTGGGGCAAAACTATTTTAGCCCATACAATCTGTAATATGCTCCACGGTCCTTGCTCAAAGCTGTAATTTATTTTCCAGCAACTTTGATTAAATAATTGGCACTTGCAATTGTGGATATTACGACAAGTTTAAAAAATCATATCATGCCCTTTGAGGCCCGTGCATACATTTTACCGCGTGCTGATGAAAAACTGACTTTTATTGGTATTATTAATTATTACTTCTACTGCAATTCTAATATGCATGATTGATGACAAACCTTTTGATAGAAAAATCTACAAATTAATATGTATAATGATTCTGTTTTGCGTTCTAGCTTGCCATACGCTGGAATTTTCGGTGGTGTTGAAATGTTTACAAAGGAGCATTTTCAGATGGTGAATGGATTTAGAAATTCATATTGGGGATGGGGTGCAGAAGATGATGACTTATACAGAAGGTATTTATGTCGTTGGTATTCTCTAAGCGAACTTCGAAGTCTATCTTGTTTATAAGGCAATATGATACAGGTTTCTGCCATGAAAAAATGATCAACAGATACTTGCAGGTGAATGAGGAATTACGTACTAACAGAAAATATTCTTATATTATTGAAGATATATATTTTTATACGAAAAATTTTATAGAAGATCGCTTTCTTTGGATAGACGGGTTTTCTGATTCCAACCACATAATTTTATCCACATGATAGAACAAATATTTCAAAAAGATTGTTGTCACTGCCTCATTTTATCTAAGACCCCCTTCAAATTCCTTTGCAGCAGATCATTTAAATATACATTAGAACTGTGTTTTTGTTACATTGTGAAACTGTGAAAACAAGCACCCATCCAGCCATTGTAGCGTTTACATGCCGTAAGAAAATGGACAAAAATAGCAATCCGTTAAACAAACATACCAGCTCAGAATACCCAAACCTATGGATGAGTAAAGAAGTTCTCTAGAAGGCTAAAATTGATGTAGATTAGCTACTTACATAAACAGCAGATTTTTATTGCAGCCCTGTTGTTTGTATCTTGCGTTCCTTATCTCATCGCAGGACCGTCAAGGTTGGTTTACAGTTAACCAGGCCATCAATGAAACATGGGCGTTATACTATGATAAAACATCCATCATCAGAAACTCCACCAGACAGGTAAGCAAATTAAATACGACAAGTAGCGTACTAAATGTAGATCTGAGCCGAGGACGCCAGAGAAAGGGGGCCAAGATGAAGGTGCAAAAGGAAGGGGTAAGGGGGCTTATTTTATAAAGGTGTTTTTGTAATTATAAATAATTTTCTCATTTTTTGTAATTTATATGACTTTCTGATTGTAGAGTCTTTCAATCGATATTCTTGTTGATTTGTCGGCATTCTACTTAATTTACAAAACTTTATTTCGTGTGTCAGAAGTTTGCCCGTCTCCAAAATGCCTATCAAATCAAATCAAAGTTGGCTGTTACAAAGCAAATGCCCTATGTCCGATAGCTTATCTCTTTGCACTTTAGTTGTTTCGGCGTCTGTTTTTACACAACACGTTTTGCAAATATCAAGCTCATTATTAGATTTCTATGATGCATTTTTTTTAAAAACTAATAGGTAAATCAAATGATAAGAGCTTTTTGAATTTTCAAAATAACCCTTTGCTTTTGTGCAAAAGGTTTCATTTTTTAAGGCCTATAAAGATTATATTGAAATGTATCGTTAAATTCATGATTCGATGAAAATTTAGTGTGTACACATCGTTCTAACAAAAACAGGTTCTAACAAACCACGCCTATTTTAGGTTGAATGCTTAATCATTTGTTTAAAAATCTTTAAGTTTTCAATCTAAAAATATAAAAAGGCTTCCAAATTCTCATATCTCATCCTCAAGTGAAGATTTGTTTTCTCAATTGTTATTCTATTAAGGTTAGTAGTTAAGTCACGTCAATGAAACGTTTATATTTTTTTACACCACAAAATTGCAAGGTTTGCATAAAATGTATCATAAAAAGACACTGTCTGTATCACTGCTTATTTATATATGATCGGAATGTTTCATTTTTTAGACTCGACAAACTAGGGGTTGCAGAGAATGCATTAACCTCAGATGGGTTACTGTCATTACACTACAAGCGTTTATCAATTCATGAAAACTTGCTCTACACTCTTGTGAGGGTAAATTTGAGAATGGAGGATGACATGGTGTACTAGTAATACTGCTGTTGAGCTAGTTTAAAGGCAATCTGTCTCGTTGTGGATTGGTTAACGAGAACAATAGCTGGAACAATAGCCTAAACACGATTCCAGCGCTCCGCCATATTTTTACAATTCGATAAATTAAAGGGAGACTGGAAACAATAAAAATCCCTTTGTTCTTATAACCAATCAACTTCGTGACAGATTGTCTTTAATGACGAGATGACGGTGATAGCATTGCTAAACGTAAAATCTATCATTGTTACCAATAAAGATGCAAAAATGAAGAATGAGGGCTTATATTGGTTTTCACCTGATTGAGAAGATACCCCAAATGTGAGTCAGAAAGAGACAAAAGTTGAAGAGCTGAAATCATTGCACATACAAATTTTGTATAAAGCCAGAAGGCAACATTCCACGATTAATTTTCTACATAAAATAAAATGCGATTTATGTATAAATTCTTTAACTTACTAGTTACTTAGACCTATAAATACAGAATACAATTCACGGCTTATTATTTGTTGTTTCCATCCTTTGTTTATTAAAACTAGCCAAAGCTTGATGTTGGTATTTTTTGATGCGTTGGGGCTCAGCTCAGGTTCTGTTGACATTATTCTCAATTCTGCATTGATTTTCATATAAGCATATATCATTAACTGTTTCTCAGACCACTGAATAACAACTTTTGCATGACATATTTAATAGCACGGTTCATTAGCTTATAGGATTTTCAAAAATACATTATTCCTCTTCTAATTTTTAATCTGAGGCTGGCTATCTTCGAAACGCTCTTCTTATTTCTTTGGAAAATATCGACTCACTGTTCTTCAAAAAGTGCGCTTTTAAAAAAGAGTGAAATAATTTCAGGATTTTGATTATTCATGTTGCTGAAGGTTGAACAACAAATTTGTAGCTCATATCTGTTTTTAGAAAATCTTACGTCCTGTTTGTGCCAATTTTGAAACTGTTTACCGGGTACACGCCTTTTTATAAAAACACTTGGCACCAGTTTCATCCTGGAGTTTCTTATTTTTTGTCTAATTTTTGCCTAACGTGTTTCTTATTTTGTTTCTTTTTTCTAAGTAGGTTTCCTGTGCATTGTAGGGTCCGAACATAACATGTGATTGATAAAGTAATTGATTCTATTTTGCTTATCGCTTTCTGTTTTTCTGTTGCTATTTTTTCGTTTTTCAATTTTTGCTTTAATTCTATTTCTTCAGTTTCGTTGAATGTCAGCCTACCAACCTGTCTTGTTTCTCATGTTGTTCCTATTTTTTGGCCAAATCTCAGCCTGATTATAACGGTCGTTTGTTTTTATAAAATAAAGCGTGTTCGTGCTGTCAAAATTGTTAGCACTCCTTTAATTTAATCAAAACACACACGCATTTCGTTGTTTTTCATAGCGTAACTTAATTAAAATAAAGGTTGAAGTTTTAATACCAAAAAAGTTCTTGTCATAAGTATTGGACAACAAGGAGAATGTTTCGAAAGGAAGAACACACTTTTCCTCATTCTTGGGGCCTTTACGTCATGTTACATTGATTACGTTTAGCCTCTCTTCACAAATGGTTTAGCCTCAGTGCCAGTCAGTATATTGTTTGGGTTTGTTTTTGGTAGCCGAAGGTAGAGAGAACGAAAGGAAAATCAGAGGCTTGGCTGCGTTTTGCGAAAGAAACATTGTTTTTAGAACCAATCATATCATTTATATTATGAAATAATTTAGCCTAAAGCTTCTTGATTCCAAGTCGCAAGCTGTGACGAGGGCATACTCAACGAGAAAAGCGTAATAACACTTTGGCTGACTTCCGACATGACAACCGGCCTACTTTTGATTTGACCGCAACAAATTCGCTTTACGGTATTCACTTGTTTCTACGAGACAGCGTTAGATTGAAGGCCGCTGCCATTAATGATTAATCAAGTTGTGCATCCTTAGCTTAACTCAACTATGGAAGCTGCTTCGCATACTCGGCACGGACCCAGTCGTCAACAGCACAGGAGAATGAGAACTGCAGTGGAAACGGATAGAGAGATTGGCGATTTAGGCGGAGGTTTGCCAGTAGAGAGATCGAAACCAAAGAAGCAGCTTAATTTTTATCAAGCAATGAGTGACTTTCAGACAATGTTTCCTCACATTGAAAAAGATGTAATCGAAGCTGTACTCAGGGCAAATGACGGTGTTGTACAAACGACCATTGATCAGCTCCTTATGTTATCTGATGGTGCAGAAACTGATGGGAATAAACAGGACGATGTTCCCCATTTACCGAATTATAACGAGAGCCAGACTTATGAAGACGATCCACCTCCTGCTTATTCTGAAGTTGAAAGTCAGATACTCAATGAATTTGTACGGGAAAGACAGGAATTCCAACATCAAGGACAACCAGATTCTACAGATAACCTAACAAATAGAGTGAGAGAAAGGTCAACGCGCTGGAATCCAGCACTTTTAGGACCTTTACCCCCTGACTTTTTAAGATTATCTGATAGTTCTCCAGAAAGACCTTTTTCAGAAGATTCAATGGAAGTAACAAGTCAGTGTATCCAAGAGACTGCCAAGGATAATTTTCTCTCTGACAAGGACTTAGAACAATTTCTCGAAGATGAAAAGCTAGCAATGTTCCTTCAAAATGAAGAGTTTATGCGACAACTCAGAAGAGATCCAGACTTTCTTATGTCTCTAGAAGAAGGTAATATCAGATCTAGCTTAACCTTCCATTTACGAAAATGGAATGAATTTACTATTTCCTAATGCCCATTAAATAGTGGGACAGAATGCATTTGTAGCTATGCATTGCAAATAAATGACTTTTTCTCCAGGGGTATTGTATTGCTGCTTTCAAGGGACATAGGGCAACCTAGTACTTTGTTATTGTTTTGCTCTAAATCGTTTGTCTCCGCTTCCTTGGGGGTTCCTTGTATCGAATTGTCAAGTGATGACATCACTAAAAACATGTTTTTAGAATTTTGGAAATTTGTTCCCATAACCTGAAAGAGCATTAAGAAATACCCCTAAATCTGCAAAATCAGTTAAAGGTATTACAAATTGGCTGAGATATGACCAGATGAGCACAAGCTCTGGCCCCATCAAACCTCTGTAATTTGGTCTCAGTTCATAATTTCATGAACTGAGCCAAAATAATAGAACCCTTTTAGCAAACTTCAAATCTTCTATCAGCCATAGCTCACCTGATTTTTGAAAAATTTAACTGATTTTGCATATGGGAGTTTTTCATTGTGTTCTTTTATGTTTTGTGGTCTACATTCAAAAATTCTGAAAATAGTTTTTTTGTGATGTCACATTTGAGAACTCTATTCTACAATCCTGGAAAAAATAGTGGAGACTTTCAAAGGAAAATTGGTATTTCCTCTTTCCTTTAAAGAATGAATCCCCCTCCCCCAATTCAATGTTGAATGCCTGCTTTTGGTAGAACTACAGATCCAACATTGATTGAGGGGAAAGGGGGAGATTTTAAATTACAGGGGCAACATAAAGTAGAAAATTGCATTTTGTCTCAACAATTTTATCTGGTATTGTAGCTTTTATTTATTCTTGCCACTTTGATGAAAACTATGATGACAATAATTGGCTGAGTATAATGAATGTCATGTTTTAATATTTCACTAAATCAAAATTGGATCATGAATCTGCTGACCAAATAAAAATTGTGGAATCAAAACTATTTTTCCCATAGATCATAGAAGGTTCGTACACTCACAATCAGGCCCAGTTGTTGCAGATGGGGCTGCATCACCTCCAGAACATGGAGCAAAACCAATTCCTTCTGGTGGAGCACGACCTAGATATTCAAACACAACAGGCCATGATGATGTGGCATTCAATAGAAAACTCAAACACATGGGCAAATGTATGTCATATAGAAATAGCTATTTGGAAAATTTATTTTATATCTATCACTGACAGAAAACACTAAGCAACTCAGAGATGCACATGAATCAGAATTCTAACTTTAATTGGTCAAAATTATGGTTTGAGAATAATTGGAAGACATGTAGAAATAAATAAGATGTTGATTTCCTTGTCAGATTAAGATCAGAAATCTTCATCTGGCAATAATGTTTCTTGATATCATATTTGATTATGTTTTTTTGCCACCAAATTCCTTTACATGGATAGGTAACTAGTCCTTTTGATATATAAGGTTTCAATTTGAATCCCCAGAACTGCTGCAAACTACCTATTTGTACAGTGATTTAGGGATGATTCTTAACCTCAACTGTAAGAACTCTTTGAAAGACTCATAACATGACCATTGATGGGCTTGATCTTGATAAAAACATTTTTCAAAATTGTTATGAAGCATGCACTCTCCTCCACAGATGCTCTATTGTATAAGGAGATAGGAAGTGAATAGGAGAAGGAAAGTGGAAGGGCTCCTCCCTTTTTCCTTTTCTTCTGCAGTTCCTTTTATCCTTTTTCTCTTCCGTAACACCCTTGCCAATAGCCTCTGTGGAGAGGAGTATGGGACATTGACCATAATGATGAGTTCTTAACATCTTGTTTTCAGCAACACGAAAAAGGCTAGCCAAAATGGCCAAGAAGTTTTCAAGAAAAAAGTATCAAAAATTGTATCCTTCATCATTTGTCAGTACTTTCTAAAATACGTAATTAAATCATGGTGCCTCAGATAAAAGACTGATAGACAGTACCTAGCATTCTGTTTGCACATAGTAGATATTTTTGAAGACTTCTTGTTTGACCATTTCATGAATGTTTTTAAAACGTTTTGTAAGCTTGCTGGCCAGTGTGATACACCTTAAAGAGGCTTGATCATATGTTTTGAGAGAGCTTAGTTTGCTGCACTGCCTGCATATCTGTTGGAAAACGTTTACACTAAATGGTAGAATGACAAAAAAGACTCTGACACCTGACCATTATTAAGGCAGCTTCTAAATGTTTTATTAGTATAAAGTGGTTAGCTTACATTGTGGATCCTCTCTAAAGTAATATTTTTCATTGTTGTGTCCACTGAAATTTTTAAGGTTTTCATTTTCTCTCTAAAAAGTTTTTTTGCCAAATATATTCTATGCTGTGCAGCAGTTTTCATATTAAGCACAAGAGCTAAAAAGTTATTTACAGCTCTCTGTACCTTTATTATAATCTGTTTGCATTTCTTTGACATTGTGTCAGCAGTTCTCCAGTTGCTTCTTCTACTGCTAATCTGTTGGAAGAAGACAGTGAAAATGAGGACTCTAAGGGATTGGGTAAGGATTACTTTTTCTGGTGTATGGTTTTGAGTTTGCAGTCACGAACAAGCATTATTAATGTAGAGCTATTGAAGATATGTATGGCATTTCTTTCCATTTGTACCTTGCAAACTTTGACTTTTAACCTTTAGCTTTATTGATGTTGTGGACAGTTAGTCAAAATTTTGGGCTCATTATCTAAGCAGTTCCAAGTTCAACCATCATTGGTATCACTTTCCACTAGCCTTCAAACGGCGGTGAGTGGAGGGTGTGAGAGATGAAAACTAAATTTTACCGACATAAATTCTTTTGTTTCATTTGGCACACAATTATTTTGTCAAAAATGTAAATCTACCGACTCTGAAAGTTTTGGGGGCACCCCCCCTCCCCCACCATCCCTGCATGCTATGCCCCTGCACTTTAGCTTCAGAGTTGTGGTCAATATTCAGTAGTTCTATAATATATTACATCATCATTTAAGATTTGCCCATCATCATCATGCCTTTTATTTTGGCTAAAAGGAATGTTTCTAGCATTATCAGAAACGCTGTCAAATCAATGCTGGACCAATATTCTTTCCTTTGATGTATATCTGAGTTGATGCAAATTTTTTTTGATTTTCTAGAGGGTATTCAAGAGAATGAAGATGAAGTTTCTCATGACCGAGCATACAGAAGGATGCCAAACAATGATATGGTCTGTTGTGTTGTTTACCATGTATCATTTTTCAGTAGCCAGATTATAAATTTGCTACCTAGTATAAAACATGAAACTAGGTGCTTTCCAGGACACAGGCTTTTTTTAATCATTGTTACCTATGCTGGGCCTCCTTTAGTTAAAAGCCATGTCATGGAAAATTTGCAATTGACCAGGCACTGCCCATGCCCACTTGGCTTGTTACTAAGAATGAAGCAAATTTTAACTGCTTACTTATGTGTGTGACTCGGTGTCTTGTTTTGTAACAATTGTGTCTTTTTTAGAATGGCGGAAGAAGACTCCCTCAGGTGCCAACTGAAAGAAAAAGAGCCAACAATGAGCCAATTGTATTTTACAATGAAGATGACGAATTTTCCTATAAGAGCGATTAGGGTGTTTTCATGCTGTTAAGAAACTTACAATGTACTTTTCTTATGGAGTACACAAGTTTATCGGTATGAAGTAATTTCATGTCCATTGTGGTCAGTTAAACATTGCAGAAAAATTGGCAAATAGTCCGCTATGAGAATATCTTAGGCATTTCTCAACAGTAACAAAATCTATATAATTTTGTACATAACAACCATACATCTTCTCGATCCAACTATTTGAAAGGAATGTCGTTTGTATTGTAGATGACCTGGAACTGTCTTCCGGGAATCTACATTGTAAGCAAATTAATTGTATCATATCATTTCTGTCTTCTTAAGCAGGTTTTCTTCTTTGAGCAATGTAATCATTGTTATTATTCATCCGTTTCTTATATTGTATATCCCCTATAATTATTAGCTTTGATGAAGTATCATGACTCGACTGTTTGATAATTTTACGACTTTTCTTAAATCAAATAAGAACTGCTTTTCTCTTCATGATTATCCCTGCCTAGGTCCACCATTTTACTTCGAACTATCGACACTTTCCCCTTCTAAAGTTTATACGAATTGACGTTGCCTATATTACTTATGATATAAGTCGCCATTCCTATAACATAAGTGTCATATTAAAATGACTTGATAGTTTTGGGATGTGTCACTTTACCTAAAAATAAATTCCCAGGAAAATAAATGGTAACGACAAAAAAAAGAAACAACTAAAGTTTTGAATTTTCACCTTCTTCAAGAAATGCTACTTTGTATGAATATTAATTGAATCGAGGTAGATGTCGAATAGCCATCAATCTACGTTGTTATTCTTGAGATGAACGATATCGTAAGTTTTTGCCAGATTTTACTGGCAAGTATTTCATTGTTATGTAACTTCACCACAAAATTATGCGTGTATTTTCACATCACCTTACATAAATAATGGCGAGATCTTATGTATACAATTTCAGTATTATGTGTATATTCAGTTAACGAACGGCTTGTCAAATGCAAGTAGTTTAATTATCGTGTTAGCAATATTTTGATCACAGTAGCAAGTAAACTAAAATATTACTGTTCAATATTCAAAGGTAGATTATCTTATTATGGACAGATAGAGAATTTTATGGTAACAAAGGCCTACGAAACTTTGTTTATTAGTTGTACTCAGTTTTGTAAGGTGTTTGTACGGTGACATCACAAAGTTTGATTTTTCTCCTAATATCCTTTTGTACTACTAACTCTATTGCTATTTTATGAATTCCACTGTCAATTCTAGAGTCGCATAATCAAACCATAAAATGGAATGTTTAACATAACTCTTATTACGATCTTTAACACATGGTGTTTACGATGCTTTTCTGTCTTGTTCTGTTGTAGACTTTCCCAAAATATTCGTACTGCTAGGACGAATCCAAGCTATGAAGGAGAGAATATAGAGGTCTATGATTTCTCCTTCTCAGCGTAGATATGCCTATCGTAACAGTCCGAACAAATCAACTAAGTGTGTTGCAGTAAGGCAATCAACAATCAATACAACATTTTGTATTTTATCATTTTATTAGTAAAAATATGTGGTATACATTACACGCTCATTTCAAACACACACTGACTACATTAAACCATAAGCAATTAGTTTTTAGTTATCGGTCCCTTTAGAAAATATGATTACAAAAGATATGTGTAAATGTTCCAAGTCAATTAACCAAGCGGCAAATACAAAAGATATTACCAACAATAAATGTGTTAACGATTAAACCTATGTAGATCTATTACGAGACAAAAGAAATAGTAAGAATACTGAAAACACGACCTTGATTAATAGCACGCTGGTTAATTACGCAAGTAAACCGTGGGAAAGGCGTTTGCGCGGCAAACTCCCTGCTTTCCGCGACACTCTCCCCCCTTGACTCACTCCGAGTCAAAAACAAGACGGGTCCGCCATAGCGCGTCGGCAGCTGCAGCTCTACGAGGCCTATTTCGTACTTCCTTTCTTTCACTGTCACCATTTCCTATATCCCCCACTTCGTCACTTGTCCCTGTTATCTCCAAAGGATAAAGTTTAGTAATTGGTCTATTAAGTAAATCTCGCTTACCTTTGCAAATCTTAACTACAGAAGCACCCCGTATCTTACCATCCTTACCGACAATTATTCTTTCGATTCTTCCAATCTTCCATTGACTTCTTTTGACATTTTCATCCTCTATCAATACTATGTCTCCTTTATGAATGTCACAATTGTCGGCTCCAGCAGCATTATGCTTTTCACGTAGTTCCCTCAAATATTCGGTTCTCCATCTCTTCCAAAAATGTTGTAATTTCCTAACTAGATAAAGGAATCGTTTACTATGCGAAGTTTCATCATCAGAATAATTAAATTCTATATGATCTGCAAGAGGTGATAATCTCCTACCAAACATTAAATGAGACGGTGTTAGTATGTCAACATTAAAATCATCCTCGTATATGTACGTCAGTGGTCGAGAATTCAAAATTCCTTCCACTTCTACTAAAACAGTATGCATTTCATGAATTTTGAAAAAGAGCATTGCCAAGAATTTTTCTAAGTATACGTTTAACTAAACCAACCATTCGTTCAAACATGCCACCCCACCACGGACTTCTTTCTAGATTAAATTTCCATTCTATTCTTCTTGACTCCAACTCCCGCTGCATATCTTTATTTCTGAATATACGATTGATAGACTTGGCTGCTGCCTTAAAAGTTTTTGCGTTGTCGGATACGATTAACTCTGGCGTACCTCTTCGAGCAGTAAATCGTCTTAAGCATCTTAAGAAAGACTGAGCTGTAAGGTCTTCCACCAATTCTAAATGTAAAGCACGTGTTACACAGCATGAAAAAAGGGTGATATACGTTTTACGTGTTTTACCCTTTAACCCCTTGACATACAACGGTCCAGCAAAATCAACACCTACTTTGCTGAAAGGCGGCGACTCCTGTACTTTAAAATTTGGTAACGGTGCCATAGGGGGTGCCTTATAAGCCTTACCCTCCAATTTCTTACAGATTATACAAGGCTTGATAAGCTTCTTAATGAATTGCCTCCCCTTAGTAATCCAAAACCGAGATCTTAATTCCGTTAAAGTGATACGAAGACCCTCATGCCCCATTAACGCATGGACATGTAAAACAACGAGTTCCGTGAAATGATGGTTCTTTGGCAATATTATAGGAAATTTGCTCTCAAATTCCATATCTGAGTTTGATAGTCTACCTACACATCTTAAAATACCACTCTGCTCTTCAATGCGTAGCTGTTTCTTAAGCAATTCAAATTTTGGATCTTGTTTCAAGACTGCCTGCGCATTAATAATCCACAACCTTTCCGCAGACAAGATTTCTGGTACAGTTACAGATCCAATTAATTTTTCCTGTTTGTTCATTTTAGCTTTAAGATTATTTATGAATCGGCAGACATATGCAGTAACGCGTACAAGCTTATCATACGAACTGTACTTATTAATGTCAATGAGTTGATCAATATCCTTAGAACTCTCCTCTCTAATCAACATGGAATTGACAACCTTCTTACGTTCCACATCTACTTCAGAAGGTCTACCTAAATCAATATTTGACGGCCAACAAGACTTATCCTGACATAACCAGTCTGGACCATGCCACCATAACTCACTATCCTTCAAAGTATCAACATAAACCCCACGCGATCCTAAATCTGCTGGATTATCTTTACCGGGACAATGTCTCCACTCTTCACTTGAAGATAACCTTAAAATTTCATTCACTCTGTGTTGCACAAACTGTTTCCATTCATTTCTGTTATTTATCCAAAACAATGCGGTTTTACTGTCAAGCCAAAGATACCTTTCCTCTATATAACAGTAACTACTTAAGGCTGAGGAAACAGTTTTCATTAGTGTTGCGAGAATTCTAGCAGATATTAATTCTAAACGCGGGATAGAAAGAGCTTTCAATGGTGCTACTCTGGTTTTTGAACATACTAGCTGACTGAAAACTCCTTCCTTAGCTTCATAAACAAAATACACGGTAGCACAATAACCCTTTAAAGACGCATCAGCAAAACCATGTAGGGAACAATGCAAAATTTTCTCAGCATTCTTCCCATACAAACATCTGGGAATAACAATAGAGCCCACATTAATTAATGAACTTAACCAAATATTCCAACGCTCTAATTTATCAGGGGGTAACTCGTCGTCCCACCCAATATTTTCGACACACAATTCTTGAAAAAGAAATTTCCCATTAATCAGAATAGGCGAAAGAACTCCTAACGGGTCAAAAGTTTTGGCAAGAAAACTTAATATTTCACGCTTCGTTACTTTCTTACCCAGTAGTTCGGATGCAATTTTCGAAAATTCGAATTGCAAGGTATCTTCACGTTGATTCCAATGAATCCCTAAAACTTTACATGAGGAATCAATATCCTTTCCCTCATTCAAGATGGTTTTCGCATACGAATTGTCGCATTCTTTTGTCTTAAAATTCAACTCCTGAATAGCCTCAGATTCAATAACCTTCGCGACTTCGGGTTCATTAGTTTTCCATTTGCGTAAATGAAAACCTCCTTCAGCCATCCTGTTCTTAACCTTATAATACAATTCCAGCGCTGCTGTTACATTCTTAGCTCCTGATGCTAGGTCATCTACGTAAAATTCATTTCTTACATGTGATACAAATTGCGGATCGACCTCTGTATATTTGTCAATATGATGACGTAAAACAGCATTGAGTAAAAATGGAGATGAATTTACTCCAAAAACTACTCTATTAAAACGATACGTCTCAATAGATGGCGACTGGGAATTTATGTCATTAACCCACAAAAAACGTAAACAATTCCTGTCTTCAGGATGCACTTCTATGTTTAAAAAGGCTTTCTCAATATCGGCGACTAAGGCGACTTGGTGATGTCTCCAAGAGACAAGAAGATCAAAAAGCAACGGATTCAAGGACGGGCCTACGTGTAAACAATCATTCAAAGAAGTACCATTGTGTTTTTCTCTACACGATGCATCGTAAACAATACGCAATTTGGTGGTCTCTGCCTCCTCCCTTATAACAGCATGATGTGGTAAATAATGAACATTGCTAGAATTATCTAAACCTACAACCTTCTCTATAATCCCCCTCTCAAGCTGGTCCTTAATAATATTGTCATACTCTTGCAATACTTCAGGGCTTTTCTTGAGTTTAGATAATTGCCCCTTTAATCTCGCTACACTGACACCGTAATTAGTTGGAAGGGGTTTATGGGCTTCCTTCCATGGCAATTTAGTCGAGTAACGCTCGCCTGTAAATTCGATATTATCCACAATATCTTCATGAACATCAGTTGTAGGCCGTACTCCGACAGAATCTAAATCCCATAGTTTGTGGATCTGATCCTGTAAACTGGCCTTATCATTAAACACATTAGTTTCCTTATCCGATACAAAATTGATATTGACATTGCTGACAGAAGTAACATCAACGATCTCACCTTTAACTGGTCCTGAAAGAACCCAACCCAACTTTGTTCGTACGGCGACCGGCTCGTTCACACCTCCTTTTCTCGTTTCGTCCTCCATAAACCGCCACATGTAATCTGCACCGATCAGAATTTGTATGCTTAGTTGCTCTTCTTTCGAATCAACGTCTGAAAACCAAATGTCCTTCAGATGAGCAAAATCCTTCTTTACGATCTCTAAATGTTGGTTTTCCAGCTGTGAGATGGAATCTACAACACAAGCTTCAAATGGGATGTTATACTTCTTATCTACAGACGACAAAGTGATTTGAACAATGTCCTTTGCAGAAACATCTACATTAGTCTCACCAAATCTACATATACGCAAATTCTCCTTACGAGAAGGAAAAATGCCTGCTTTGTTCACAACCTTGGAGGTAACAAAGGACCTGTGACTTCCCCCATCAAAAAGTACTCGCACTTTCACTTTCCTCGTTCCATTAACATAACCTTGCGCGGTTTGGAGAGCTACCCTCCCCCCACATTCAACACTCTCTACGCAAGTATTCGTGTTCGCCTTTCCGACATCCTTACACGCAGTAGAATTAGCATTACCTTGTTCACATAAGGCACTATGGTGTCTACCCTTACAAATATTGCATGAAATATTGTTTCTACATTTGAAGGATAAATGACCCTTTGCTAAACAAAGAAAGCAACGACCATATTTTTTCACAATATTTTTACGTTCACTAAAGTCCTTTACATTCTGACAATCAATTTCTTCATGAAATTTTAAACAAAAGGCGCATCGATGGTCCTTTGCAACGCTGTGCAAGGCACTCGATGTTCTCACCCAATCTTTGCCTTTTCCACTAGCAATCATTGACTGCATTCCAGACGAACCAGCAAGGTTTGGCTTCAAGATTGAAACGTGCGACTCTCGTACTTCAAGCTCGTTTCTCAACACTTCCAAAAAAGACGAAATGGGTAAATCTTCAGAGCCCTTCACCGCTCGCAACATA